>JARKHS020025466.1:0-394385 GCA_030143305.2 Amblyomma americanum
GAGAAATTGGCCTGTAATTGGTAGGAACTGATCTGTCTCCAGATTTAAATGCCGGGATGACATAAGCGAACCTCCACTCTTCTGGCACAAATGTCGTATCGAGTGACTGTTGGAAAATAAGAGGTAGCAGTAAAGCTGTGTGCTGGCAGGTAATTTTTAACAGTTTCGCGTTGATACCATCGGGTCCTGGGCCAGTGTGGTGAGGTAGGCGTTCAACTGCAACGAGCCACGCCAAGCGCAGATATGTGAATGGGTGAAAAGGGAATCTGAATATCGGCCTCAGGAAGCAGCAGTGGGTTGTAAATGGGCAATTCGTTCGTAAAAACTTATGAGAAGTGGCTATTGAATTGTTCTGCACACTGTCCTATAGGTAGGGTGCTGCCGTTTACGCCCAAAAGACCGCCGCGGCTGGGATCGAACCCACGTCTTTCGGGTCACCAGCCGAGCACCATAAGCACGGAGCCACCGCGGCGGGCGTGTGATTGTATCGCGACTCTCGCCCAGAACTCTAATCTCATTCAGCCGTGGCCGACAGTCACTGCAGGACAGACAATACTTAGCCAAAGTAGATCCCTCCCCGTTGTTAGCGATAATCCATGTTCCCGTCCACAATCGTTCAAGCAGCGTCCAGTCTGGCCTACGTACGTTTTTCCACAAGTCAGTGGTATTTCGTAGACAACTCCGACGGCGCATCCTGCAAAGGGCCTAGCGCGCTTCTTGTCCCAATAACTTTTCTTTGTTTCTTGATTGGTGATGCGGGGGCACAGCTTTGAAAAAACTGATCTTTTTTCTTAATTTGACAGACGCCGTAATCACTGGCCGTTTCAATTATCAGCTTTCCTACCACTTGCACGTCAAAACGCTGATGTTCTTATAAGAAAGGCGACTACTTCAGCACTCTGCCTGCAACTGGCAGCACAAATCACTAACTCGCAACGGGCACCTGCAATACTATGTCACAATTTATCGACGCTCAACGAACCAACCTAATACGTCGACTAACCCGCACACAAACGGACCCGAGCACCCACGCTTAGCCGAGGATGGCTCAGTCGTGTTGGGGGAAAAGAGGATCGGCAGACGCAACACATCAATTTATCCCCAGCTTCCTGTGGACGGCACCTACGGCCTGATCCAACCGGGTCGATATCGGCAGTCGCCTTTTCCTGACGTCCCCTGCATCTTTCAGTTTCCTGTCTCTTACAACTCTCCTGGCTCGTTCTCCCTTCTTGGTTTTTCCTTTTTCATGGCGACTAGGGTTAACCTTGCGTGGCGCACTGTCCTGCGCTTTGTAATATTTGGCTGTAGTAAGTGTAGAATTGGCGTGGGCAGGGCCACTTGCCACATCGCGCTAAACAGGCACGGAGGCAGGGAGACAAACAGGACGGGCGGCAATTTACAACTGAACTTTTATTGCATGATACCAGGCAATATAAGCACTTTCTTAACAGTGAAGGCGAGATAGAAAACCACTGAAATATGGGAAGCAATCAAACAACGTTATCTTCCAACAACGTTTACGGATTAGCATTTACGGATTATGTGGCAAGTGAGCCGTCACCAACTCCCTTAGGCTTCCGTTGTGGGCCGGGTTTTCTGCCAAGTTCCTGCGCCGTCCGCTTGTTGGGGTCCATGGTGGGCGGTAGGCACCGTGGCCGAACAACGTATCCATTTTGTCGTTTCCAATTCCTCAAAAACTCATGACACCGACAAAATGAGGTGGACCTGTCACAGTAGATTTCCTGCAAAGAACAAAAATACATTATCTAAATATCATGTGATACGTTCCAAAGATCAAGAAAAACCAGCCCGAATATTGTCCCCTTTCCTAGTATCAAAATGTCTAATAAATGCCTTAGGCTTAAGGCACAAAGTAAGCAAAATAGCCAATGCAGACCTGCTACTAAATCTTCTAATGAACCTCGGTAAGGAAAGCTTTTGAACATTAACCCGCTTCTAATGAGGCAGTACACGCAACACAGAGCCCCCCCCCCGGCTGCAGCTGCGGCGCAGCGTCTCGGGTCACGTTCGGGTCATAGGGCCAGGTCGTGGCAGCGTCGTCATGTTTTGTGATCAAGTCGGGGGACGGGGCTGGGGGGAGCGGTGAGGTCGGTTCGTTCTTGGCAGGCTGGGGCACGGCCAGGCGGTGCGGATCAGGAACTCACGGCCGACGACCACGGCTGACGGAGGACGCCGAGGCTGCAGCACCAGGATGGGGACGAAACCCCGCACCTCCACCAAATGTTACGTGGCGACCAGCCGAAGAATGAGGCGAGATGAACGATGGCAGTGAGATGATTTTTAATGGAGGCTGGCCTAACGCGAGCGCTCCGTCCCGCGCCACTGCCAGCTTCGTCGTCATCGCCGTCTTATCGACTTGCACCCCGGCAAACGTTCCGCATTTTTTTTTGTACGACTTGCTAAGAACTATCTCCTTATTATTTGTTATTCTATTTTACCCCGTGTTTCTTCATCCACTTTCTTCAAAATACGCAATTTCGTAATAAGTGTTCGGGTGATAGTTTCAGCTGCTTTCGAAAAAAAGTACTTTCAGCCTGTTTCTGATAGCAACCTCATTACACAAATTCACGAAATTGTTTCTTTCAAATCAATCGGTGATGTTGTAATAAGGATGGCTTTGTAAGCTTTTTATTCAACTTACATAACTAACAAATGCACCCTACTGAAACCTAGTAGTAATCCGTTCCTGGTTCGTTATTCTATATAGTCCTCGAAATATCTACCAGTCGTAGACCTCATCCCTTGAAGCTGCCCTTCCTCTATCATCATTATAGTAACAATGCTCCCACTAAACGAATTTGGTGACAAGCAACATTTCTTGAACTGCAGGCCAGTTTTATTATCATTGCAGCCTTACACGATCTTAAAGCACGTCAATCACATAAAATTTCGTCTATAATGAAATACTCTACTTTCTAAAATATGACGCGGCTTTGGATTTGGCACGGTAGACCCATTAGGTGAGTGCAGGATTGGTGTATTTTAAGTTTTTTTGGAAGCTCTTTACACCGCACTCCATTTTAAACTTCACTGCAAATTTAAACCTATGCTAAATGACCTTAACCAGGTTAAGAGGACTCCTGCTTGCTTTTACTCTTATTGTTCCCAGTGAGTCTCTTAGAAGAGGGCTGGCCCTGCAGCTTATGATTTCAGCTCTGTCCTCGGGCCGCAGCTTTCTTATTTATTACATATGACGTCACCCATTACATGGCTAACATGCGACTGCAGATGATTAACCGCGTAAATGATCCCTGTCACCTTCGGGATTCGTTTACTACCGTCTGCGGTGCATCCCACACCAGTCAAATAAACATTAGTTTCGAATAACAGTTCGACATGTCATCTGAAAAGAGATAGTTTTTCTGCCTTTTCACTTATTCATCCAGTGGCAGTCTGGTAGAAAGTTTCTGGCGACATCTTCAACTTTTCTCATCTGACAGTTTCGTACGCCTTCGTGTTTTTTTACAAAGTGGCTCAGGCTACTGCTTCTATACTTCGACTAAGCCAACCTCCATTAGGGTTCCATGCCATCCCAAAGATTGTTTGATCTATCCACCCTGGCTCCCCCTTAACATCCACCTGTCAAAAAAACTTAAAAACCAATCTGAGCAATGCAGATTATAAATCATCAGTGAGGCAACACAGCTAGTTTAACCACACGCTGACGCAGGACTCGAGAAAATCAAAGAATACGTATAGCAAGAATATCTACAGCACAGACAGAAAATGAGACAGCTAGCTACCATGCAGGCCAAATTCCAACAACAAATAGCTGTAACAGTGACAAGCCGCACTAACTCATTCGCCATCTGACCTGCCGTCGTAATTTCAGATACTCTCGGAGAAGCCCAGAGGGGTTGCTCATACCTCCCAGTAGCACGCCCGGACCTCAACAACACAGACAATGGGTCGGGCTAAGAACGCAAAAGAAGACGCCAACCATCACAATATTGCAGTGGAACTGTCATAGCTATGACACAAACGAGCACCCCTCCAAGCATTCATGCAGAACTACATCACCCTACCAGACATTAATGCCCTACAGGTACTGCGACTACAGCCACAGCTACAGCCACACAATCGACACGCACGGAAATCCTGGTGAAATATGCCCTTACAACTGTCGAACATATGCTCGGGGATCAAACAATAAAACGCACATCCATAGAGATGCTCGCTCCAGCACCATACATCCAGCTTCTTTTCTTCATCGCTTATACCTCCCCCCCCCCTCCCCCGAGCTGCCAGCCAGGGGCTCCAACAGGTACTCGCAGATTTCAAACGCACAGCGTGGAGCGCACATAGTACTCGGGGGAGACTTCAGTGCAGGACAGACAGCATGGGGGTGTCCCCCAAAACACGCCCAAAGGAACTCGGTTACGTGGTGCATGCATGAAACATTCTCTCACACTCCTGACTGACCCCCATACGCCTGCGCTGATGGGGAATAGCGTGATAAGAGACGCCATACCGGATCTCACATTTACCGGCACTCTCAATATCATCTCCCAAGAGGTTCTACCAGACATTCTGGGCAGTGATCACCACATAACACAAGCGCAAATACAACTTAACACAAAACGCTACGAACCGGTAGCTTGGAGGTTAAATCGTTGCCTTGACGGATCAGAGATAAGTTCTGCCGTCAAGCAACCTTAAGTATGTCTCGTGCAGTAGTAGCCCACTTGTGGCTTTTTTTTTCTCAAGGTGGTGTGAAAATCCCATTTCCAAGCATTTCACCCCAAAGAAGCCGAGCGCCAGGCAAGGGATGCTTGTACCCATTGTATCACCGGTGAGTACCCGCCGGCACTGGGTATCGAACCCCGCACAAAACACCTCATCAACGGGGAAGCATTCCGAGAACACCTAGGCCAGAACGCATCGAGCCCAGAAGACTGCCCTCGGGACGCGTGGATTAACCAAATTCAAGACGAACTACAACACCACACCAAACGTATACAAACTACAGAAATTGCCATTCATCTCCTACACATATTCGAAGCCAGAAGGAATTTGATGAAACGACGAAAGCGTCAACGGCACAATAAAAAGCTGCAGAAGCGCATAGAACAGGTTACAACATAAGCAGCTGAATACGCAGGAACGTTAACCAATTCCAACGGGAGAGGACTTTGTGGCCCACTACAAAGCACGTTGAGCACCAAACATGGAACATCCTCCGCACTCTCGTCGACTCCCAACCACCAAACGACAAACGGCTGACCGCACGCAGAAACTAATACACACCGCCTCCAAGCAAGGAGTGGATAGGTTGCAATACCTACAACAGAAATACGTAGCACCTCCCCTCCAAGCTACGACAACACCGGGATGTCCACCACCAAACCACCCACACCCTGACGAAGATATCACCGTAGCCGTGGCAAAGACTGCCATGGCCTGCATTACCCGCAACACAACCCCCTGACCTGACAAAATCTCCTATCAGCTTGTTCCAACATGGATTACACCTCTATGAAACAGCTCATGCGGTAATACAACTAACACTAGAAGGCAGGCACCATACCACAACAGGGGAAACACGTTGTACCAAAAACCTGCGAAAGCGATGTCACTAGGCAACCTCCGTCGTATGTCCCCAACTAGCTTCATAGATAAATATAATCGACCATATCGTGCTACAAGGCCCTCGGTTCTGGCAGCCTTGATGCCATAGGAAACACAAGAGGGTCCTTACATAGCTTCCGTCCTTGCCTTTCAATGACGTTCCACGTCACACCAGCGGTAATACAGAATGTACTACATCCTCCGCTTATGGACGAGGGTGGCGCTGGTGAACACTTTGAAGGTTAGATCGCACGTAAACAGAAATACCCCCGAAAGCAGACATTTGACAGCCGTCACTGTAGCTTATTCGGTAGAACAACAAACGCGCAATTCGGAGTTCGTGGCTTCGGACAAAAATTTATAGAGTAGTCAACGTAATCAGAACGTTAATGAGAAAGTGACGCACAGCGATGTGTCATCCCGTCAGTAACACAAGAGTAAGTAAGAAAGCCTTAGAAGCAATGCAAAGGGGGAAAGCAGCTGATGAGGATCAGGTAACAGCAGATGTGATGAAGAATAGAGGGAAGATTGTGTCAGAAAAACTAGCCACCCTTTATACGCAATGCCTTATGACCTCGACCGTACCAGAAGCTTAGAAGAACGCAAACATTCTCTTAAGTCCTCCTAAAAAAGGAGACGCTAAGAACTAGAAAAATTCCAGACCGATCAGATTACTGTCCCTTGCCTACAAGGTATTTAAGAAGGTAATCGCTAATATAGTCAGGGCAACTTTAGATTTTAACCAACCAAATGGTCAGACAGGCTTTCGTAAAGGATATTCCAGAATTGATCATATTCCCACTATCAATCAGATGATAGAGAAGTGTACAGAATATAACAAACCGCTATATATAGCTTTCACTCATTACGAGAAAGCATTCGACTCAGGGGGATACCTCGGCAAGCATACAGGCATTGCGTAATAATGGTGTAGGAAAGCCCTATGTCAAAATACTGGAAGTTATATATAGCAGCTGCACAGCTACCATAGTCCTCCATAAGGTCAGCAATAAAGTTCCAATAAGGAAGGGCGTCAGACAAGGAGACACGATCTCGCCAATGCTATTCACCGCCTGTTTACAGGAGGTATTCCGAGGACTGAATTGGGAACAGTGGGGATAAGAGTTAATGGAGAATACTTAAATAATCAGCGATTCACTGATGACATTGCTTTGCTGAGTTACCCAGGAGGTGAACTGCAAGTCATAATCGATGAGTTAGAGCAGTACGGTATCACCGCTGCTATTCAACTTCGCCATCACTCCGCTGGCTGATCGACCTACATGCAAATAATCCTAATCTCCACCACACAATATATGCCGATGACATTAGACTGATCTATCACTGGAGCATCAGGTCATGTACAGGCCACCTTACAAAGAGCAACCAACACCGTACAAAGCACACAATCTCTCGCTCTTAGCCGCTCGCCAACTAAATCCGAACTGCTTATCATTAAACCGCGCATTCACGCAACTGTCATTTAAATAAGCCTTCACAACACAGCCATACTAAGAGAAAAAAAAACTACGATTATTTGGCCTACACACCCAGGAAGACACCAGGACGACGAACACCATACATCTCCCACAGACTCAAATAAGCCAAATAGCACATCTCGTCAGACGCGTATCCAAGCAAAATAACAGGCTCAATGAAAACGACCGATTGCGCATCGTTGTTGCTCTAATGACCAGTGGCTTGTCATACCGCCTACGATATCACAACCTCACTAATGCGCAAGTGACTAAGCACACCGAACAGCTGTCAAGGCAGCGCCACACCTACCTCGAAACGCTAACACCACCTAACTGCCACAGCTGGGGTAACAACTTGCGGAAATCAGGACACTGAGCTATAACCCGCGATCGCTGCAGGTTATTGCACTTATTGTCGAGGTTTTGGAGAAAGGGTTATTTTCCCACAGGAAATATCATATTAACACAGAGTTTTCACATCGCTGAAAAAAAGACGTATTGGACATTAAGCAGGCACAAACCGTAAAATGTGAAACCTTTTGCTGTACGTTATCAAAGAAGGTTAAAGTCCCACAGTGGAGCTGCACTGGTTCTGACAAATCTAGTCCCGTATATTGTTCTGAAAGCGCCAAATTTTTAAAAGAATTGTTAACACAGAAGTAACATTCTCCGAAATACCCTTCACAATACTAATTTTCTAAAAATGGTTAAATGTTAAATATTCATTTTGAAGAAGGTAAAAAATATGCCATACAAGACAAAAATTTCATAGAGATATAGCGTCACTCTTCAAATGAAACTTACTGAAGCAGATGTCTAGAGTATGTTAAGGAGAGGAACAAAAAAAGTGTTAGGGTTTAACATTGTAAATCAATGCGTATATGTGCGATAGCAAAGAAGCAATGAGTAGGTTTCAGACGATATTTACAAGCATTACTCCCGGAGTATAAAGGAACCTTTTCTCTTCTCAACCTTACGAGCGGTGCACACACCAAAACCATTCTCACTCCCCTCTGGAAAGATTGTCTCTCACCCACCAAATGTGTTCGTAGTCATTGGGGTTGGGTCCCGCTTGCGCCAGAGTTTTCTTTAGCAGCAAGCGTTACTTCTCCACTTGGTCCGTGGTCACCTCTGACGCGTTTTGAGCTACGTGGCTGTAGTGACAGAGACAGGCGCGCTGCATTCGTTACGTTGACAACGTTGTCACAGTAGCGCTAAGCTAGAGAAACAGGCCACCGGCGCTCATTGGGTTCTTTGGCGTTGACAATATTGTAGACTACTTTTATATTAAGCAAATAAAAGGCACATTAGTGCCTCCCTGCGTCTGTGGATACCTCAATCGCACCTTGTGGTACTTGGCGGTGGTGTCCACTAGCACAGGCTCCGCAGCTGTTGTTGCTCCTACGGCTTCATTACGACACAGGAGGCCTTTTTTTGCTAGCGACCAATTTAGAGATCTGGGACTAAAATTTCAAAGCAAATTAAGAATTTTGGGCATCTGTTATGCAAGGCTGTGCAGGCTGCCGCAACGAAGATGCATGTGACACAGAAGAGCGATGGCGCAGGAAAGCTATATGGCTTCCTGTGTTGGTTCTGATTGCTGGTTTCTTATCCTTTTTGCCAGCTTGGACGCAACGCCTTGATAGCTTAAGTGGTTCAAAAATGCACCAACTGTAAATTTCGTAGCTACTCTTCAAGTTGCGAGACAGCTTGTGTACATAACCCTTTGTGGCACGACGCCTACGTTGGCGCACGCGACTGTCCACAATTTTTCTCTCTCGAAGCGCCTTGTATTGTGTTCACGAAGTCATTGAAGCCGACTATATTTAAGGTGCATGCTGGACACAACACAATGGCAATGCAAACTTTTTTTCTAGAATATTGACTTGCTTTTCGAAATCAATAAATAGAAAAGGATGTCGGGAACTCCAACACCCAGCCTGGGCTGTGCAGCCCGGTGGTTTAATTTCTTTCCGCTCTAACGCTTCAGAATCCTTCACTATAGGACACGGCAGCTGACGTTTTTTTTGTGTGGAAACAGGCTTGGGTGATGAATAAAATAATTATTTGGGCAAAGTCTGCAGATTTCTTTAAGATTATTCCTGCAATTCTGTGACCGTGGCAGTGCGCGCCTTGCATGAATTTTTAATGTTTTTTTTTTCAACTGTTCTTGCCTCCTGTGTATCCTAGAGGGTTCCAGGTATATATACTCAAATTTTCTGATTTTTCTCTATCGTTGAACTTAATGCATGTTTAAAAGAGATAATTCCGTCCCTCACGTATTTTCCTGTTCGCAGAAGCATTTTGGTGACATAGCTAGACCTTTTCTTTTTTTATTATGTCAAAGGGAAAACGAGCCTTCCTCAGACTTCAACCTGGTGGACAAAACTTGAAGCTGTGAGGGCCAGACTTGAACGTATGTAATAGGTACTGCTTCTCATGCTGAGCCATGCTGAAATGAAACGCGAACAGCGCCTGTAATCAAAATCGACATCTTGTCTACTGGAAATCTCCCCTATCCTCTCTTCCTGTCCCCTCACCTCTTTCATTTAATTTCTCCATTCTGCCTGCTATCCTTTATTTCCGCTGCCAGCGCTCAGGTGCTTCAATATCGATGGCAGATGCCGGGGCTAGCAAAAATATTTTCCTTTCTTTGTACTATTACTTTAATAAAAAAACCACTACCACCACCACCTACTCCCTGGAGGATGGTTGCCAGGTGGCTGAGAGGGGGTAAAGTGGAGAGTAGGAAATCTCCCTCACCACTTTAAAAGTAGAGGAGTGAGAGGTAAAAAGGGAGGGGAAGAGAGGGTGTCGAGAGGGCGACGGGTGGTGGCTGGGCCAACGCAGTAGCCAAGTCCTGGAATGGTGCAAGTGGAGAGGAAATGCGGCCTGTCACACTAGCCCGATTGATCGCTGGATTGGTTCGGGAGACAGGAGCGGCGGTACGGCGTATCATGTGACATGCCGTACCGCTGCTTTCACCGGCGGCGGCGGCGGCTCGCCCGGTGGAACTGGCAGCGAGCTAGGACGCTGCTGCGGCCAGCTACGGAGCTCTATATATGATAATAACGGAGGTGACAGTATGCGAAAGGGGAATTATGTGCAAGGCGACGCGTGTTGCAGTAGTATCGAGGATGAAATTAACTGACCCACTGCGCTGGTCTCGACACCATCAGCGCCTCATCAGATGCCAGCATGCAATGCGGCAAGATGGAGAGGGGCTCATTTACTTTTGACACCGATTTCATTTCATTTCATTTACTTTAAGGCCCGAAGGCATTAGATAAAGGGGGGGGGGGGGGGTGCGTGCTTCTATATGTTGAAGTTTTCGCAAAATAAAAGAAAAATGAAGAGAAAAAGGAAAGGTCACCACAATAAGATTAAATCTAAAACCAGGGATACAAAAGAAACAATGCAAAGGCAGGCACTCAAGATACATATAAGGGACACCGATACTTGAATTGGCGAATAAAATTGAATTAGAATTTTTCAGATTGCACTGGAAGGCTCTCAGAGCTAAAAGCTGCTCTGGGCAGCTTGACGTGGCCACTGAAACCTCCACTTGGCATTATGAAGACCACAAATACAGTGGAAAATGCAATAATAGTTCACAAACACAGAATCAGAAACACAACTTGTAACTTCACATCGAAAGACCGTTGAGTTAGTTTGCATCTACACAGAAAAAAAACTACAAAGGAAATGAAATACAAAGCACAACATAACGAAATGTAGCAAAGGCATTGTATATCACAGTTTATAATGAGTAACAATCAGATTTTTAGCATTGCAGCACCTGTTCTGAACAAAGTATAATAAAAGAAATTATATGTCTCAGTTCAACATCACATTCAAACGAAAGAATTGACACAATAAAACCTCAGATATTTGCAAAATATTGCCAAAACTGCTTCTTTGTGAGAATTTCTGTCTTGAAGCTTGTTAAGAATGGCAGGAAGAGCGTAGTGTAACGTTTGTAGCTTGTAGTTAGTGCGAAAATGAGGCACGAACCATAGGTCTGTGCTACGCGTACGTCCATCACTGACATCAGCTGTCAGGCAGCCGGTAATATTAGAAAACCTTTTAGCGCTGTGCCAGTCGAGTGAAAAAAAGATAGAATGCGATATGCGTATTGGTGTTCAATGTTTATCAATCCATACTTTTGAAATGAGGCACGTGCCGACGCAAAATATGGTAGGTTTGCGATTATGCGAACAACTTTCTTTTGCAAAACATTTAGTCTATGAATATTTTCTTTAGTTGTTGTGGGCTAGACCAGGCTGCAATAATTAAGATGTGAAAAAAACAAGGCATCGTAAACAACGTAATACTGTTTGGACAGTTTAAATGGCATTTAATGCGCAGCACCGACCAATGGGTTATGAACCTAGTGAAATATTTCCGTATTCTGTATTTTTACATATACCATATTGCCTCCCTGCCCTTAGCTTTTATATCTATCGCTTCTCCTTTTGTTTCCCTCTCTCTGTCCTCTTTCTCCCGTTCGCCGCAGCTCAGGTGCTTCAGGTTTTGATGGCAGAGGCTGAGGCTAGCAACATCTTTTCTTTCCACGTACAGCAACTTTATAAAGAGTGAGCAACCAGTTTTTCGCGAAACACTCGGCGGCGAGAGCATGTGATGATACTATCGGGCAGGTTGTTTTAAAGTGCTATAGCGTTGAGGAGAAACGAGCTGCTCATGGCGGAGCTCCACGTCTGAATGCGTGCGACGGAATGACGGTGGCTGTCTGACATTCTTAAGGGTAGTTTGAGCAAGTAATGTCAAGGTTAGCGATAAAGGAAAAAGTAAAAAAGGCGTAGACGTGAAATAACCAGGCGGTTGAAAGTGTTCGAAGGCCGAGGGATTATTTTATTTAAGTAACGCTGGTTTTTCTTGATTAATTTGATGTGAAAAAACGGGCGGCTCGATTTTGAACTGTTTATAGATATGAGGTGAGATATGGTTACGAAGTATGCACCACAGATGACACGTATTCTGGCTTCGGACGGACGAACTTCATGTATGACAACTGTTTAACGTCGGATGATGCGGATTTTAGATTGCGCGGGAGGTAACCAAGTGTGCCTGGTGCCTTAAAGCGGATGGTTCGGATATGTGAGTCATGATAACGATAACGTAAACTGCACTTCTAGCTTTTTATAACTTTATATTGAGCCAATGGCAACTGGTTTATTCTGCTAAGTGCTGCCAGTTATTGTGCGTTTGTGAGAGAATGACATAGATATGCATCCGTTCGTATTAAGTGGCACGTGCCATTTATCGCACCACCATGTGATAGAGTTTATGTTCTGTAGGATAGTAGTGATGTCGATAGAGCTTAGGATGAGGCTGCAAAGGATGCAGTCATCGGAAAATAAACGAACCGTAAATTTCATGTTAGCAGGCAGCTCATTGATATACAAGAGAAATAACAGTGGTAATATGTCTGGGCCTTCCGGGACACCAGGTGTCACGTTACTGAAAGATGAGCGGCCGTTGTTTACATAGGCGGATTGCTGGCGCCCTTTGAGGAAGTGTTCTAACCAGCACAGCAAGTTTTGTGCAATTCCAAAGCATGAGACTTTTAGAAGAAGAAGATTATGAGAGACACGGTCAAAGAATTTTGAGAAATCTAGGAAGTCCGTGTCTACCTCAACAAGGTCTTCTAAATACTGCAAAATATCGTGAGTGAATTCTGCGAGCTTGGACTCGAATGATAAATGCTTCCGGAAGATGTGCTGATCGGTGCAGAAAAAATCTATGGACTCATTGAACTGAAGGAAATAATAAGCTCAAGTATTTTAGACGAAATACTGGGGAGAGAAATTGAGCGATAGTTAATAGGGCTTGTGCGGTAATGAGCTTTTATAAGAGCGTAATATTAGCCTCTTTCTAATAATTAGGAACAACCCCGGTTTCTAGAGATCCTGTAAAGATCTGATGCAGTGTCTGCCTAAAGAATAAAGTGGTGTTTTCAGTAATTTATTGCTATTTTATTATAAGCTAGCAGATGTTGATGGCTTGAGAGACGCGATAAGTTACATATGCGCTTAGGGTTGATTTCGCTTCGGGAAATTTGTTGGGGGTGTGTGCGTGTACCTGCGTGTGCGCGTATGTGTGTTTGTGCGTGCGTGCGTGCGCGTACGTGCGTGTGCGCGTATGAGTGTTTGTGCGTACGTGCGTGAGTGCGTGTGTGTCGCTATGTACCGTGTGTTTCAAATAGTTTACAATCCACCGTACAGTTCTTCTCAATGGCGCAGTGGACAGCGAATTTTCGCAACAGATAGTACCGCCCCAGTGACATCAACTTTCCATCAGTGACAGGCAAAGAAACTAGTGTATAAATGTAAAGCCCCGGCCGCAGTATTTAGGAGGCGCTTCAGCAATCAGACTCAGGGAGAGGCTTACCTAACGAAACTTGACAAGTGCTTTATACAGATGTTAGTATATGCCGCCAGTGCGCTCATATGTGATTCAAAAAAGTTATCATATCTTCTCTACGGAATACTTGTAAAGCTCCAAACGCTGAATCGCACGTGCTTTCAATATTTTGTCGGCACCTGTAAATACTGCTTCTCAAACCTTTTATACCTTCTCTTCGCGCAACGTGTACCCAAGAGTAAGAACGCTCGTGCATGAGCTGAAGCGTTGTGCTTTTGTCTATTTCCGGTGGCTTTCCTAGTGCATAATGATCCGCTGTATATATATATATATATTTATATATATATATATATATATATATATATATATATATATATATATATATATATATATATATATATATATATATATATATATATATATATATATTCAACCTTATCTTATAGAAGCAATGCAAAATATTTTTGTCTTCTATATTTCTGCAACAAAAAAAAAGGCCGCCATAGTCTGGAAGACGCTGAAGTAACGAGCGTTAGCTGTTTGGTTTACTAGATGAAGAAAGCGAAGAAGAACGCACCGCTCGTCTTGAGAAACGGAATGCAATACACTTTGAAACGGGGTGGATTGCCCCATGCTCGGCTACGCGTGCACGCATGCCGCTTAGCGGAACGATCGCCGCCTAGCGCCATCTATCAGAGAAATTACGATGCACGTTTGCCCATTGTCGAGTTGCACCCATCAAGATACGTCCCAAGCGGAATTTGCTTCGTTTGGGGTGGTCAAAGTGGGCCTGGAACTCGGCTTGCGGTTCGATATGGTAACGCTTCAATTAGTAATTGCATGTATACGTTGTTTACCTATTATTTAATTGTGGCTTTTTTTCTATACCACCACCAATAGGGTTTTATTTGCCTACAAAATTCGGTATACAACCGACCCCAGATCGGTGCCCGTTGTTCCTCTCCTATCTTTTACCCCTCCGTAGAGTATCTGTTACGGCAACTTACGGGTCCAATTAGACTTATTTTAGGAACGCCGCTTTAAATCGCACACAAGAAATTCCTGTTAGTTATTCAAAGATGTTTTGGCACTCTAATTGGCTCGCCTTACATGCTGAGCGTCATGTCAACTTGTGAATGTGAAATGTATCCGGTAACCTTGGCATGTGTACATATGTAAATAAAATTTTTTCTAATCAGGAAATGTGGCGGAGAGTTTGAAGGATGCTTCAGTCCCGCCACCCGTTGGCACGGTATTGCACTGCCTCCGGGATCGGCCTTGTCTTTAGCGCATCTTTACTATCCTGTCTTTCTATTCCATCTTTCAACTCTCCTACTGTCTGCACGTGGTAGCGATTGTGGCTCGGCTTGAGCCAGTGGGCAGGCCTGAGCACTTTCCTTTTCTTTCTTCCTGGCGACAACCTCTCTTTCTCTCTCTTTCATCACGCGGCAGCGAGCGTGGCTCGGCTTGAGCCAGCAGGCAGGCCCGTGCTCTTTCCTTTTCCTTCTTCCTCCCAGCAACATCAATCAGTCAGTCAGTCAGGCAGTCAGTCAGTCAGTCACTGTGTCAGTCAGTAATGTATAGCGGTCTCGTAACGGGGAGTTTTCTTACCTGTTCTGGGATATTTTTTTGAGGGGGGGGGGGGATGAGAGAGCAGAACTAATTATAATGGCCGCCATCTTGCATTCACGCAACCAAATCTATGCCGCCATTTCGTCCCCTGACGTCATACTCGCACAGTTCCACCTCTATCCACCATATTGGGCAGTGATGTCATCATTGGCATGCGTCAGATGGTTGTTTCTGCAATACTATTGTAGATGGCGCTACAAATGCGAGATGCGCTATTTGCAGCCACAGGTCGCGCTTTGATCTCAGGGTGGTAGGAGACCTCACAAAATCTCGAAACGTGATGAGTAGTTGCTGCCACAGATGGCGCAGTGTTCAAGGGTGGTAGCAGACCCCACGAAATCTCGAATCGTCATGAGTAAGAGCTAACGCTCATAATATTATAAAACATTGCTGAAAAGTAAGGAATTCCAAAAGGGCAGCATTTAGGACAGTAATGGCACAAAAACAGTTAAGAGCCGCAGACTTAAATTTTTTCTGACTATACATCCGCTCCTTTTACTGTTGGCGGAAAATTCTCGCACTTGTATAGCGGTAAGATATTTTTATTCAGGCGATGAAATCATCTCCAATTGAAAAAAAATTTGGAAAAAGGAGAACTTTGACGGAGATTTAAAAAACACTTGCTCTCCGATTTTCATTAAAAATTTTCTCGAATACCTTCAGCACCTTGTAATTTCATACCCAATGCACAGGAAATTGTTGCATTGTATTGCAAGCTATCAAATAAAATCCTAACACTGGCCATGTTTCCTTCAGCTACCGTTACTGGATATCGAGCAGACAAGGGAGGGAAACGAGGGGCTCGTCCTGACATAATGGCAGAAGCCAAGAGTCACATAAACCCTGGAGTGTAAGGAATGTTCTGGTTTTCTTTTCTTTTCATCAGTGTGATTACAATCCGGTAATATTATTACCATTTTAAGATAACTGATTCAAAAGCACAAGAAAAAACAACCACATGCCGCTGATGGAATACGAACCCACAACCTCCGAATTTCGCATCCGGCACTCTAACCGCTGAGATACGGCAACGGTTATCCAACCTTCTACTTTGGGGGTATTTGTGTGTAGTGTAACCGAACCTTGAGAGTGTTCGCCAGCGCCACCCTATTCGATAGCGGCGGACGTATAACTTCCTGTATAACCGCGAGTGCTACGCATAAACGTGATCCACCGGCGAGGGCGAAAGACGTGCCACAACCATTTTATGCGACCTATGGCATCAAGACTGCCAGAAGCGAGGCCCTCGTTAGCAATTCAGCCATCAAGGGAATGGGAGAGAGGGGCTCATTATGCATACATAGGGAGCATAGGGTACGTTTTCAATATCTTTTTCTGTAATCAGTGACTGTTGGCATCCTTCACATATCTATATATAAAAGGATAAATCCACCAGCCAGCGAAACCAAGCAGCAAAGGAGAATGTATGTCTTTTCGTGGTGGTGTTGACAGGGAAACTAATAGTGTATTTTATCGCTGATAATAAAGTATATATATATATATATATATATATATATATATATATATATATAATAAAGTATATATATATATATATATATATATATATATATATATATATATATATATATATATATATATATATACAATACCCCTAAAGGCCCTCGGGCGAGGGTATTACATAGGGGCGGGGGAAGGGGTGATTAAGGCATACAAATAAAAATACGGCACAGGCACTTGAAATAAAACAAATAATGCGTGTAATAACGTAGTATGAAACAAACAAAGCTAGTATTGTACAGAAATAAAACAACAAACAGAGCAAAATAAAATATCCAATTATACTATAATGCGCATAATACAAAATATACAAAATCTCTTAGTCCATGGTTTGCTTTAACAAATGCTGGAAGGATTGTAAGTTAACCTCAGTAGCTATGTATGATGGCAGTTTGTTCAAGTCTGTTATGGTGCGAGGAATTAATGATTGCGCGTAAAGCGATGAACAGCATGTTATGCGTTTAGTTTTGTTATCGTGGTCACGGCGAAGAAAGACAGAAGGGGGTGGCAAAAAGAAGTCGTCGTGGAGGGTGGGATGATGATAGAATTAATGAAGTAAGGTTAGGCAGCGAGATTTCGTCGTCATGATAGTGGGTCCAACTCGGCACATTGTTTTAATGTTTTGACACTGGTAAAGTGTGAATAATCTGAAAAGATGAAGCAAACAGCTCGGTTTTGAAGGAATTCTATGTTGTTTATGACGTATGCTAGTTGAGGATTCCATATGGTTGAAGCGTACTTAACTCGGGTAGATTAGCTGATGTAAGAAGTTTTTTTTTTTAGTGCGAAGGCGCGTGTTTGATATTATGTCTAAGAAGGCCGAGTGCGCGGTTTGCTGATGTAAGATTGTGTTAATATAGTAATGCCAAGAGAGGTCAGACTGAAAGTTATACCTAGGTACTTGTAAGTTGTTGTAAGTTCTACGTTATCTTTATTGAAGAAGTAGGCAGTAGGAATTCGAGTGGAGCGGTTAGTAAACGAAATTAACTTTGGTTTAGATGCATTTAGAGATAATATTCAGGAGGAACACCAAGCCATTACAACGTCAAGATCTGTTTGAAGGGACTGGAGGTCGGTTTCATTAGTAATATTATGATTTGCACCGCAATAATCCGCGAATAACCTAATTTCACAGGATACAAACTTGGGTACATCGCTCATAAAACTTTCAAAAAGCAGAGCACCAAGTATTGATCTCCCATTCAGGAACACGGCTGCGTGCTTATGCCTGGTGCCTTCTGCAACACCCTCTATGGACATTCGCGCAAAACTCAATAAGCCGAAGTGCAATTCCTGAGTTCATTCCCCTCTTATTTAAACCATAATCCTCGTTCTTCAGCGAAGCTCTAAAAGCTTACCAGACTGCCTGGGCACCTATGCAGGGTGCCTGCACTGCATTGTGCCAAATTTTAAAAGTCCAAGCGTGCTTTACGACGATTCGACTACCGCAGTGCTGTATGCAGTCCTCCTGATCCTACTAACCATTTCTGAAATACTGCTCACTAACTAAATAAGAGAGATAATTCAGCGAATTTTCTGTTATCTTAAGCGTAAAGGTTTCTTTGGAATTTTGCATCACCTTCAGAAATGCTCACATTTTTCTTTACGTCACAGAAACTTCAGCGTGTTTTTTTTTCTTTCTGAGCTCACAAGAAAGCTTTGCAAGGTTTATCAAATCTCAGTGATAATATGCGCTCTCTTTTCGCAATATTAGCTGCCTCGAACTCCCCCTGACAGAAGGAAGAAGGTCGCAAGAAGGATGAGCACATCGTTTTTTAGAGTCATGGTGCTGCAAGAATAGCACGACCGCGTTCGACTGGAAGAAATTACCTCTGCTATGGCGTAAAACACGCTACGACATGGTTGTGATCGTGGTGCAACATCATGGTTACGAAAACGTATTTCAATTAGCAATCCGGAGTACGTCTTCGTGCTTCACTAATTTACGAGCCTGCTTCAATGGGTGATTTGGACTCAAGTCTTTAATTTTTGTGGGCCTGAACGCATTTTGGGCTCCTTCGAGAATTCAATGACGATGTTTCAGATCGCCTATCGGAACAAGCCAATAAGGAAACAAGTGCCTCTGTTCATCGCGAAACCATTGCTTTTGACTGCAGGCCCCTTGAATTCACTCTGAATTTGTGGATCCGAGTTGAAGCGATAGCAATGCATTTGAAGGGGCTTACGTCGCGACGTGCGAGCGAAGTGATGAGACAATTTACAATTTTATTTATCGTCATCTGAAATTACTTTTACTGCTAGCTTGTTTTTAATTCAGTTCAAAAACATTGAAAACACCAATTACTTTCGAGAAACCCACCTAAATGCGAATTTCTTAACATGCTTTCTTTTCACTGCCCCATCTTAGGTGTTTCAGTGTTGATGGCAAACGCCGGGGCTAGCAAAATTCTTTTCGTTTATTTTTATTATTATTCTAATAAACCACCTACTGTTACTAGATGCTTTGCATCGTTTTCATTGAAACTTGTACGCTTTGGTCAATTTTAAAAATCAAACAAAATATTTTTAGTTACTTACCAAATCAGGCCCAATAAAACATGCGCAGATCGGCTGACGGCTAGAGCCTACAGCGCTGCAGCAGTTGAATCTTTGTAGAACACGTGCACCTTTCTAGAATTTCCACAGCATACAAGCAACACCCCGTATTCTTTTCTACGGTTCCCGTACTCTCTCAAGCACAATCGGTTTAAGGGGTCCTGTTAGAGCCTCTACGTGAAAATTGAGGCAACGTTTCTCGTTATTATAGCAGCGGATGTCAGCATCCCCACACAGAGAAGATAAACAAAAACAACTACTCGCAAAGTGTAATATCGGGCAGCTCGCGTGCGTCCTCCGTCAGACCCGATTGGCAACTACATTTGTGCTTCACCATAATCACTCTGTCAGTGCAGCGAGAGAGGTTATGCGCGGTAATCATCGAACGACGGCATAGCTCAAGAGGTAGAAGGCTCAAGGTCGATGTCCCTCCTCAGCATGAAGTGGTAGGAGGCGACAGAAAATAGGAAAAAGCGCAGGAAAATATAGATGTAGAGAAAAGATTGAACTATGTGATAGCCTGAACAATCACTCAGTTATGACCAATTCCTTATATAAGAAAAAAGGTATATGGAGCGAGATAAAAGCACTATACTATAGTGGGCCCAACGTCCAACAAAAAAATCATGCAACTGTTCGGAACACTTCACCAGATCCTAAAACAACTAAATCATCTCTCCCGATTTCTAATAGTTTTTGTGTATGATAAAGCAATAAGAGGTTACCGAAGCAATTATATTAATATACATCATTACAGTGCCTTCGTGTATCATCGCTTAGTAAAATTGCAACCTGATAATGGAAAGGAATTTGCCACCAAGCTTTCTTGAATTTCGATATAATCTTCTTGAAACCATTGTAAAGAAGAAATAGTATAAAACTCTGCTTAAATTTTTTGCCGCACCCAGTTCTAGAAAAATGCATGATCAAAAGATATTATTAAACGACGTGGTTGTAGCAAGGGAATCCAAAATTTCAGCCTGTTTCCAGATCTACTGTAAGACTTTTTTTCTAAAAATGCAAGCTGCAACATAGCCACGCCTATACCGTTGCATACGGTACATAGCAAAGGTCAAACTTTTTATGAAGTGCACTGCCGTAAACTTCGCGGCGCACATGAAAACCGGAGCCTGGACACATTCTTGAGCTGTTATACCACGAAAAGAAATGGATGCTTCCCACACGGTGAGGCATTTGGTGGCGCTCTTCACAACCGCGTGTTCAGTACTGTAGACAATGGCCCAAATTCAGTACTTGGTCCACACTGCCGAAATATCGCAATGGACGAGCCATTTTGCTCGTGTACGTCGAAGCACTGTGTTCCAAGCAATCGTTCTGAGGTACTATTGTAGCGGGGAAGAATATATTTACAAGTATGTACCGAGGAGGAGGAGGAGCAGGAGGAGGAGGAGGGGGGGAGGGGGAGAAGGAGGAGGAAAGGCAGGGAGGTTAACCTGACGAAAAGCCGGTTTGCTACCCTGCACGGGGGGAAAGGGGTGAGGGGAGAAAAATATGAAGGAGAAAAGACAGTTTCAGAAAATTAAAGTCACTATGTAAAGTCACAGCGTTCAGTAAACTCACAGCTTATCGTACAGGCCACAAGTCTTCAAAAAGCGGAGCAGTGCCTTGGACGCCTTCACCACCGACGACCAACGCGGCCAGTGGCCGAGAATCTCCGTTTCTGTCAGTGGGCGCAGGTCGAGATGCTCCAGTGCACGGCAGAGAGACTGTCTTTCGGCGCTGTCGGCAGGGCATTCACAAAGAATGTGGGCTATTGTCTCATCACACCCGCAGATGACGCATGCAGGGCTGTCAGCCATACCTATTAGTAAGGAGTAGTGCTTGGTGAAAGCTACACCAAGCCACAGGCGACACAACCAAGTTGCTTCATGTCGTGGTAGGCCGGATGGAAACCGAAGCTTCAGATCTGGGTCTAAGGTTTTTAAACGCGAATGCGAGAATTTACAGAGAGGCATAAATTGCAGCCGGCATAGCTGCGAACCATGCCGAGTAGACCGAGAGAGAGAGAGAGATTTTCGTCGTCTTCATCCACCGTTGACTCGTGGCATAGCGCACTTCTTCATCGTAGTCGTCAGCCCGCTACATGACGCCGGGCGGCAGAAGCGCCGTTCCGGCATCAGGGTACCAAAATGTGAGCGACGTGGTAGGCTTTAAAGCGGCGGACGTGGACGATGTCAGTGACGGGGCGAGCGGACAATAGTGAGGACGCATGGAAGGCGATTTCATAGCAGACGTCTGTCACCCTGCGCATCACAGGTTAAAGGTCAAAGTTGTGGGAAAGAAGTTTCTCGGAGAGACCTACACGACGCGAAGAAAACCAGAGGACGAGTGATCCAGGTTCGTAGTTGACTTCATGGCGTCCGCAGTCGTAGGCCGACCTCTGGGCCGTTTGCTTGACTGGCTTGGAGCCGACGGCGGGCTGTTTGTCGCGCCTGGGTGGCTTGAATGATGGCGTCATGGGCGTAAGCGGTCGTAAGGACTGGAGAAGGCCGCATGAAAGTTTTCAAGGGCCCTGTGGGTGCCTACCAAACAAAAGGTAGAAAAGATAGAGGGGCAGAGAAGTGGTGCCATGCCGTGAAGAAGTGTATGCGAATGTCACATAAATCAAGGCGCTGCCAAGTATCGGTGGTCTCGGGAGACATACAACATGTCGGTCAAGTTCGGTCGATCCGCAAGGTAAGCTCTTTGGTTTTTGGGGGATACGCTGTGGCGAGCCTCTGCTGCGTGGCGCATGAACAGAGGATGTGTTCAACGACTCTGAACAGACAAGTAATGCCGTGGTCGGTGACTAGTTGGCCAGGAGCGCCATGCTGCAGAATGACATTTTGCAACAGAAAATTCGCAACATCTGTAGCGCGGTTCATCGGCAAGGCACGTGTGATGACGTACCGAGCCGCATAGTCCATTGCTTCAGTGATCCCCTTGTCTAGGGATGTAAGAAAAAGGCCGAGAAGGTTGAGGCCAACACGGTAAAATGGTTCCAGCCGGACATCAATGGGTTCCAGAAGACATGCAGGCAATGTGGAAGGTCTCTTCCGACGTCGACACAGGTCACAAGGGCCGACGTAAAGCTTGACGGTACGTTATAAAGCAGGCGAAAAAAGCGGCGCCGGATCCGGGAGTGAGTGCAGGAGACACCAAGGTGTCCATCTCTCGGTATATTATGGAGATCATCAAGGACAGAGGAGCGTAGCTGCTGAGGAACGACAGCAGTAGCGAAGGGCCGTCAGGGCTGGACTGCGGTGGTAGGGAATTCCATTCCGACGAGCGTATACTCTCAGGGACGGATTATGGCTTCCTGAGCTCAAGAAATCAGTGAAGGGTCGAAGGATGAATCTTGGCGCTGTTCATCGGCGATGTTGCGAAGATCAGAAAAGCAAAGAGACTCGGCACAATATCAGTTTCACGAAGATCACAGAATAGCGAGACAAGCAGCCAGCGTCTTGGTGGAGACGCCCTGGATTGTACATGACTGTGTACGATCATTCTTGAAGGCACAGCGCCCAGCGCCCAATGCAGCAGGTGGGGTCTTTCACGGAAGAGAGCTAACAGAAGGCGAGGTGGTCCGTGACGACTGAGAAAAAACTGCCGAAGAGGTAGTGTCAATATTATGTGACTGCCCCGACAAGGGCGAGACAGTCACGCTCAGTAATTGAGTAATTTTTCTCGGCATTGTAAAGAAGTAGGCTGGCATAAGCAATGACGCGGTCGTGACCATGGGCATGTTGAGCGAGCACGGTGCCAATCCCGCATCCACAGGCATCGGTGCGAACTTCAGTGGGAGCAGACAAATCGAAATGGGCTAAAATGTGTAGAGCGGTAAGCAGGCGGATGACTGAAGAAATTGCGTTCTCCTGGGCAGGGCACCAGGTAAAAGGGGTGTCGGTTTTAAGGAGACCGGTGAAGGGACTAGCCGGAGGAATCTTTAATAAAACCGTAGAAGTATGAGCGCAGGCCAACAAAATTTTCCACACCCTTGGAAAGCCGGGATAAAGAAAAATATTTGACGGCTCGAATTTAAGCGAGATCTGTTCGTACTCCTGAGCCGCCTACCAGATGTCCCAGAACGATCAGTTGTCGGTGAACGAATCTGCATTTCGAGGAGTTGAGCTGCAGTCTGGCTGTACCGAACGCTGCCAGAATACTCGTTAGGCGGTCGAGGTGCGTGGTAAAGGTAGGCGAGAAACCCACAACATCATCAAGTAACAAAGGCAGGTAGGCAGCTCAAAGCCACGAAGCAGGCAGTCCATAATGCGCTCGAAGGTAGCCGGCGCGTTACGTAAGCCGAACGGCATTACATTAAGCTGATACAAGCCGTCAGGCGTCATGAAGGCGGTCCATGTCATCGATAGTAATTTGCCAGTACCTAGACCGAAGATCTCTTGAAGAAAAGTACTTGGATTCATGAAGAATATACAATGCACCATTTATCCTAGGCAAATGACAGACGTCCTTCTTAGTGATGCGATTGAGGTGCCAGTAATTGACACATAATCGCTATCTCCCGTCCTTCTTTTTAACCAGGACGGCAGGTGAAACCCAAGGGCTTGACGACGGTTCGATGATGTCGTTACAGAGCATCTTGTCCACCTCATGCTGTATTGTGTGACGTTCTGCACTTGGGCACTCTATACGGCCGTATGTCAACAAGGGCGGCATCACCTGTGTTTAAGCGATGCTTCAAAATAGAGGGTCGAGGCTAAGGGCGGTCACCAAAGTCGAAGACGTCGCGAAAAGAGGATAGTAGATATGGCAGGTCTTGGGCTTGAGCTTGTGACAGGCCAGAAGTGATCATTTTGCCGTAATGGTCGGTTAGTGTCTCGGTAGGCAAGGGGCGGTGAGTAGAGGGCGAGAAACAGTTGGCCACAGCCGATATGACACGTTCCATGGGGCTGAGCGTTGCGAGCGGCACACCTTGCGGGAGCGGCTGGACATACGAGGCAAAGTTGATGACTGGAAGGTACGCTCGATTTGCAGATATTGTGATGACGGTATGGGCAAGCGCAATGATGCGTGTGAGAGACACATCAAGGGCTGAACTGACAGTGTAATCACCATCGGGGACGAGTGTGACACAGGAAAAAGACATGTAAATGGCGGCGTCAGTGGACGGACGGACAAATTGGACTGTAGAAAGATGGAGGAACAACTTGAGGCGGCGATTCTGCAGAAACTGTTGGCTACATGATTTCCGCCGGGCAGTCACAACGACACAGGACCAAAACGAACGTGAAAAAATTGTTCTGATCTCATATGTGCCCGACTTGAGCCATCCTGTAAAGAAATTTCTGGGGCGGTCCGGAGTAAGGGCGATTTTTTTCTGCATCTAACTGGAAAAAACTTTGAAAAATGTTCAATCCAGAAGAAATGCCGCCAAAACAGCGAGAAAGGAACAGGAGAGGGCTTTCACTAAATGTAAAGAAGAAATGGTCTACGATGTGCCTTTATCCTACGGGTCATCATACATAGGACGCAGTGGACACTGTTTAAATGATAGGCTCAGAGAACGTAGCGGAGATATCAAAGACAGCGCGAGAAAGAATCTACCTGAACACGTGGCCACCTGCAAGTGCAGCGCAAATCTTTACAAAAACAAGGTTCAGAGGTGTTAGAGCAAAAGCTTGTGCGCTAGTTGCTTGAAGAACATGCTCTTCATAAAAATCAAAGAATGATACGCGAATGCGAAATGAAATGAAGAGTGTTAGCTAAGTTGTTTTTGCTATGGTTTCGACAAATTCGGAAACCAACGTGTACGTGACCAAACGACTATTCGTTTGTTATCACCCGCATCTCTCTGCGGCCACTGGTTCGTCCGAAACGGCCCTCCAGAGGTCGCTCCTTATTATCGTTTCGAGGAACAAAGTTCGTCGGTACGAATCCCGCACACAAAACAAGCTTCAACTGAAATTTCAGCTTTGTGTGCAAAATTGTGCCGATTTGTTTGCCACTATTCCGAACCCTTTGCGCCAAAGGAGTGGGCCATAATTTTATCACTATTGGTTACCCCCGAGTGCCACCAGTCTTCGCCTCGATCAGACGGTACATATGTAGCGGAACGACAGTATGGGGGTAAACCGGCCGCCGTGCTAGGCCGACAACTGCGCGGGCGCGGTCACATGATAGGGGTCACATTTTGCTAGCCTGAGATTTCCGGCCGCCGACTATGACGGGCAGCAAATGTTCGACTGCGAGTACTAAGAGCCAACGCACTTGAAAGAGGAGTGAACTGCATCATCACATCTTCTATCACTTTCTATCACAAGAAATCAGTTTTCGCTATTCCTAAAAAAATTTAGCAGTTGCTTAGCTCGGCTATGCCAGGATATACGTAGCGTGAGCTAAGGTTCAGCTGGTTATTCTTAGCTTTCCTGGTTGTCTAGGATTAGCTTGATTATCATGTTTACTGCTGCTTCAATGACACACACACGGTGAACGCATTATGTGACAACTACTTCGGGATCCGATGAGTTAAGCTTCTCCGCTCTTCTGCGCCGCTGAGCAGCAATTTCGCCCTCCTTCTCCATATCTCCACCACACTGGCAAACGCCCTGCTATATGTATACCCCCACTGATACCTCTGCGCATGCGCACAAAATGAGAGACGCTATCAAGTGGCTCTGGCGCAACGTCAGCGTCAGGCGGCGGCGGCGGCTCCGGCGCGCTAGCTATGGGCCATGTGGCGTCACTGCTCCCCGAGCATGCGCAGCACGGCTCTCCAGAAGCCACGTGAAACTGCTCAACCTCGGCCAGTGTAGCTCACGATACAAAACGCAGAGAATCTTGCTGCTTCGTTTTAATTTTTTTATGGTTCCATGCTGTGGGCGTTGCCCGGGGGTATATATTGCCGTCGCTGCAATAAACTTTCTTTCACTTTCTAGTCAGCGCTCGTGTTTGTGCCTCTTCTTTATTCTGCCATCTGTCGCGCTGTTATTTATATGCGGTTGAAGAGGCATGGGAGAGGTCTTTGTCCTGCAGTCGACGTAGTTAGCTGATGATGCTTGTGATTGGATCCTCCGTAGAGGTCACATTTTGGGTCTCTTAGGCAGGACCGGAGAGCCTGAGCATGAACGCCTTGCATTCATTGTACGTTTGTTCTTCTAATGATTCAAAGTGCAGAGAGGCAGTACCGAAGGAATCCTGAGTAAAGTGTTTCAGAGCTGCATCATTCACAACACTTTATCTCTGAGCTATTGCTCTCAGTCTCCAGGGGTTCTCGCCTATTAAACCTCTTTAAACCTATTAAATCTCTTTAAATCGAGTGAAAAATTTCCTGTTTCTCTAATGCTCATCGTTTCGTAATTGGCGCAAGACATTATATATATATATATATATATATATATATATATATATATATATATATATATATATATATATATATATATATATATATATATATATATATATATATATATATATAGTGACGAAGAAGACGACGAACTGCGCAGTGGCGCGCGCAGGAGCGCTCGCGCTAGGCCGGCAGCCATTAAATCATCTCATTTCCATCGATCATCGTGTCTCTTTCTTCGGCTGGCCGCCACGTAACATTTGGTGTGAGGTGCTGGGGTCCCTTCATCGCCATCCTGGTCCCGGAGCTTCGGCGTCCTGCGCCTGCCGTGGTCGTCGGCCGTGTGTGCCTGGTCCGCACCGGCCGGCTGTGCCCAGCCCGCCAGACCTGAACCGACCTCGCCGCTTACCCCAGCCCCGTCCACCGCCCCGACCACAAGACACGACGAACTGACCAAGTTGCCGCGACCGGAATAACCCGACCGACCCGAGACGCTGCCCACACGTGAGGACATCGCCCCCCCTGCCTCTGCCGTTCTGTGCGTCCAAGGACCTCGGCCGTCGGCTCCTGGCAACCTGCGGCCCGGATGCTTCGTGGACCGGGACTCATTCGCCGATCGTCTCATTCACCGTGGCGGCAAGCCCTTCACCTCCTTCTTCTGTATCCAACCATTTTACAAGCCCATCGTCATCTGCAGCATTTCATCTTCAGTGCCGATCTTCTCCTTCGCGATCGCGACGATCGCTCGGTGGCCCCGAGTAGTGTGACGAAGAAGACGAACTGCGCAGTGGCGCGGGCAGGAGCGCTCGCGCTAGGCCGGCAGCCATTAAATCATCTCAATTCCATCGATCATCGTGTCTCTTTCTTCGGCTGGCCGCCACGTAACAATATATATATATATATATATATATATATATATATATATATATATATATATATATATATAATATCTTTGGCTCTGGGTCAGCTGCAATCACTATTAGCTGGAACATTCAAAAGAATCCTTCGTTTGTCAGTTGTAGAGCAGTAGAACGACGCTAATCTATCCATTCGTGCAGAAGCAGGCCTTAAGATTGCTTGCCATTTGTTGCCCAAAAGCAGAGCTGACAGACTGATGAATCGACCAAGATATCATCAGGTTTATTTTTGTAAGACAGGCTTGCCACAGGTAAAATTCAAGGCTCCCGACTTTGTCAGTATGCTGATAAACGAACTAATCTAAGTAATGAGCATTTGTCCTCATTGGTCGTGTAAACTGACATAGCTGGATATTTGATGGTGCAGCACCTAGCCAGTGTGAGGCATATTGCAAAGAGCACATTTTAAGACCACTAACCATCGTCAAAGATAAACATTTGACGTGCCGATGTCCTTAAGAAATCTTTATTCACTATTACGAAGTCTACATCATCCGCTTTAGCCCTAATATATCTCATTACAAGGTAGAAAAAGCCAGAAAAACTGACAACATTGAAATCATCCCACAGGGATAACACTGATGACTAATAGATAGAAATTCTATTTGAGCGCCTTAACGCATCAAAGCTAATATTGGTTTCCGAGTTGCAGTGTTGTGGACAGGCGACAATGTTTTTTACTAACCTGCGTTCGTTTACAAAACACGCGTTGATTAGGCAAGAGTGTTCTTCTTTTGTACACGCCGCCCTTAAAAAGCAGTTGCGAACTGAGTTTCAAGCAGCGACTAGGCCTTTATCTACAACAACACCAGGTTGTATTTTCTTAACTAAAACGGCCACACATCCCTACGCATGGGGTTGTTACCACTGATTTTCAGTGAAGAAATCTTGCTTCACCTTGTTTATGCAGGATCGCATGAGAATTACCGCACCCTGCCTTATCTGCTTAGGAATAAATGGCTAGCAAGAAGTTTATACAAGTAAGCTATAATAATAGTCCCACTATTTACCCATTGCCGATATTCTAATGATACAAGGTCATGTTCTTGTCATAATGGTATATGTGTATTTTGGCATGAAATTCAGATAGCACACGCAGCAGCACTATCAGATCTATCCTGCTTCCGTGAGGCAAGCGATGAGGAAAAACTCTGAAAGCGCAGAACGCCTTCATGGGTAAGGCAGCTGCACCGTATACGGTTTGGGGGAAGGCACTCTTCATATTTAAATTTGAAGCCATCACGTCCAGGCCGAACTCAAAATGACATGTGGGAGAGTGGAGATCAAGTACACAATAGGACTTCAGCAGTGTAACTGGTTTTTACACTCTTAAAACCAGTCAGCCAGCTGCTGAAGAGCTCAAATGACGAGAGTGTTATGCACAGTTCGAACACGTCAGTCACCGTCTGAACCGTATTGTGTCCATGTTATTGAGCGAAAACTGTGTCTGCCTTGGGCATTTCTAGCTGCGTTGGTTCATATACGAAGCACGTCTTGGTACACATTGAACTTACTGTTGATTTGGAAACTGGAAACTGACGCAATATGGAGCGAAAAGGAGGAAATTGAAAGAACATATCAGAGACTACTATAAAGTGTTGGTTAAAATTGGATGTACAAAAATTATACACGTAAAAGGGACATGAAGCGTCCTGTCAGATACTGACGCCCTTTTAATTTAAAGAAATGCATGCTCTAAAGGTACCAGCAGGTCTGTCGTGGGCGCTGTTGATTTAATTTTTCAAAATAGCTTCGACGATATGGACATGATGGCTTCATGGTACGTGGAGGGTCTGCACTGCTGTTGTCATGACGGCGAACGTTCATGCTGCAAAACTTAAGGAATTTGTTTTTGTGGCCGCCCTCTGGCTGTCATCGGAATTTGGCTGCTCTATCTGTAAGAACAGATCAGCGCAAAACTGCCATCATTAAAAGAAGTCAGGACAAAGTCTGCGATGACGTGCGGTTCGCGTAAAGCTATGCGCTGACACGCAGGAAGCCAAGCAATTGTGGTGTGCTGCAGCATCAGACGTGAACAATCGGCGAGCATCGATGTTTGTCAGGCGCTTTGCGATGCTTCCATCGCGAAAGTGCAGAAGCCTGGCATCAGGCAGTCTTGTAATAAGGGATGAGGAGCAGGTGCTTGATTAGTTTTGAGATATTTTTGGACATGGTGGAAGACTGCTGGTGATCGCGCAGAGTCGCTCACGAGATGGCTACTGTGACGGTGCACCCGAGATCATCCTTTCATATTGTGCCTGACGAATTCTGTTTCCTGTTCGAGTGTCTTGTTCGTCAGGCGCGCAACACCGCGGCCTTTACATCCATCATAAATATACAGTAAAATGCAAAACTATTTTCAAAAGCGCCAAAAATGACAAAACAAACGGCGTTCCTTGTATTCAACAAAAGTGCAAGACTACTTGACCGCATTGTTTTGACCTACAGCCCTGAATTTACAGGCTGAGCTGTTACACCGGCACATAAAAATGAATACGCCTTGTAATTGTTAAATTATAATTTTCATACAGAATTTAGCGCCGTCTCCAATGCACGCTTTCGTTCGTCAATAGTAATTAGCAAGGTTCCGACTAACGCTCTTTAGCATAACACAGCCATATGAGTGTTCGTTAACCACCATGCATCAACAAGTGTGGTCATCCGTACAATGAACGCTCAGGTTGATCATGGAATTTGCAGCGAATAGAATTTTCTAAGCTCCGATATGTCGAATATTGTTGCATGGTCAGATCATTGCAGACGCGGAGGAGTTTAAATGATGGATTATCTATGCAGCATGGCGACACGCGACAAATGCATTTATTTCTCGCTGAGACTCGATGATGCGTGTGTCCTATCATTCAGAGCTGCACCGAGAGCAATTCTGTCAAGAGCGATGTCCTCATATAATATTCTGAATGTGACCTACGCAATCGCATTATCCTGTCTGGCAGTTCTCGGTATCACTCAAGTAGGAAATGATATCGCAGCTCAGGTTCATTGCCATCAGCGCATTGTATTGCACTCGCCATGATAAACGCGCTGTCATTAATGTCTGGGCTATATAAAAGCGATCCTTCACAACGCCTGGCATCGTCCTCTGTCTTTCAGTTGGAGAGAGCAGGTAAGCCGCCTTGCTTTTCAAAGTGCCTGCTTGTGTGATATTCTTGAATTTAGATTGCAGCGCCAGCCGTTAATTATTTGCAGTGCTACTTGCTATGCAACTACGTGCGAAATGCAGTTTCAGACCGAGCTCTTAGAGCTCTGGCTCTAAATATTCCTAAACATTTTGGAGCCTCCTTTATATAATGTTCTCTATGCAACTACGAACAAAATGCAGTTTCAGAGAGAGCTCCTAAAGCTCAGGCTTTAAATATTACTATACATTTTAGAGCCTCGTTTATATAATGCGGTCTTACCGAAAGCGTAAAAACAGAAGATGACGTATTCCAAAGGCGCAATTTCTTTCCAATTCTACATACAAAACCAGAATTATTATAAATATTATTACACAAGTTCGCTGATTTTTTGAATTAGCATGTGAATTCTTTGGTGGTATATTAAAGTTGAACTATTTCCAAATTGGTCGATTTCTGAAAGATTTTCTTGAACACTCAAGCAACGTATTTTTTCATGACTTCCAGTCGAGGATTCAGTTGAAACAAGCCAGTATATTTCAGTGCGGTTCACTGGTGCCGTGCTCGTCGGATATAATATAATAATTTTCTACGAACTGCTTCGATGTCATATACCCGGATTTTATTATAAGATGTTCAGCAGTTTTTTTAAAATAGGAAGGTTGACGTTCTTCTTGTTCTGGGGTCCTTGAAAGTGCATGTTGTCTAGCACAATGTAGCCAGGAATTGTTGGGCCACAGCGCCGCGGCTAAGTGCATTTAGAAATTACAAATGCTGATATTGATATCACTTGCGGTCTGCTATACACCTCTCACTTAATAACGGCACTAACAATAATAATTAGAAAGTGGGCTATTCGATATTTACTGACCAACCTAATAGCTAGTATGTCTTAGCTGTATTCAGAAGCGCTACACCGCACACACTGCTAGGCCGGAAAAGCGCTCTTGGAAATAAAAAGCCTGTTTTGAAAAATTGAGAAACCTCTTAGTTGAACATGAGGTGTGCGCCCTCAACTAGTATTCACTACTTTTTTCGAATTAACACGATATAAGGTAGCGCGGACAGCTCCACGTTTCTACCATTCTCAAGTCCTACGGGCTTACAACGGATTCGACAGTTGTACAAGTCAGTCTTGTTTCACTGTTTTAGATTTTGTTCCTTAATTTATATTCTTCCTTTCCGCCAGTGCTCCACCGCAATATATCTTTAGCAGCCCTTTTAAGCCAAAATTATATCGCCTGCCCAGAACTTTGCATTTATTTTGTTTCTAGTAATTCTCTCCTATAAACTTTTATTTTCCTAATTTATTACTTAGCGTAGCCTTTGCGTCTCATTGTGCTCGCATCTTTGCATGTTTGAGTAACTTCTCTCTCTAAGGCTGTGCTTTCGCGTCTGATTTTTCTACCGCGCTTGATTTTTCGTATATTCGTTCTTTTTTCATTCACCATAAAAAATTTTAGCTTTCATCTCTTTAAATTTTTGACATCATCCAGAAACTTTAGTGAACCTATGGCCAAACGTGTCCCACACATGCTTGAAAAAATTTCGACCTTTTTCGTTACAATGAGCGAAAAACTTTCCTCACTGTAGAGCCAAGTGCGATACGTTTGAGTGTTAGTGGAAACTCAGGAGGTTCGTTTTTCGGTGCCATAGGTCTACTCGGCTAAGACCGCAGCCCTGCATTTAATGTGATGACCTATTTGAAACGCTTTGCTTTCTATTGCAACTGAAACCCGGAAACTAAGGTGTTCGGATTAGTAAAAGACATTCGCATTTTCACAACTTCGCGAACTATATGAAAATATATGTTCCACATATAATCCAGATATCAATATCTATCCCTAAATATGAATTTTCCTTGCAAATCGTGAAGCCCAAACTAAATAGGGTTAAGTGACGGTATGAAACACAAACTGCGGCGCCCAAGATTTCTTCAAGCGCGATGCAAAGACAACCGTGTGGAGTACAAAGACAGTCAGCGTCATGTGCCTCCAATGGTCAAAATCAATCTTGAGCCCTCGACTACTGTGCGCTCGTAGCTGACGCGCAGTTTCGTAATGTTAAACTCCCTTAACTTACCTAACCTTTCCGTGGTCATTGTTCGTTTCTGACAAGCCAGAATGTTGTCGGTAATGCATAAAGTTCTTTTGCTGTGTCGTTTTTTTGCGCAGAAGAAAATATTGAAGCCTAGCAAATAATGAGATTTGGTTGCTAAAGAACTGAGGATGATTAAGAACTCAGAAAATGGTATTCCTTCCGCTCTATCTTTGCTTGCTACTTGTCCTAAGCTGCCGCTGCTCGAAAGCACAGGTCGTGCTTCAAAGTTATAAGAATTATAAGAAATAGCCTCATACTCAGTGGATATCCCACCAACCTATTGACTTCTTTTTGCACAGGAAACTATTCAACATGCAGATGTTCATTTTTCTGGTCCTTTTGGCTGTTACTACAACATTAGGTGAGTGTTTGTTTCCTTCAGACCTCGAGATATGCCACACGTAAAACTTTGTCACGCATAAATCTTTCTTAACGTTGACTGCCCCTAACATATACAGAAAGAATAATAGGGAGATATTCATTTTCCATTTCAGCATCCTGGAATATGTTTTCTAGCGTTTATAATCTTTTTATTGCTGAGATGTGACCATCAATATACGAAGGCATTAAAGCATCAGTTTTCTCTTACATGAAGCCTATTGTTTTACTTTGGTTGGTCGATATTAAGGTTAAGACTGAAACCTTGATTTCCTGAATGAGCAGAAAGAAAATTAATAACAGTAAATTTTCTTATCCTTATTAGTTCTTAAGAAAACGTAATTGACCCCGTGCACATTCGTTCTGAAAGATTTTAAGTTGTCTGCAGCAACGATGCTAAGAGTTTTAAAGATCTTAATATCCGACGTGAGGCGTCCGTTTACTGCTTTCATAAACTGCGTCGTGCTCTTCGCAAGGAATGGCTGACAGTTTCATTGCGCTCTGCTACAAACTATTTGCTCAATAAAGAAAACGGCTCCTGAAAGCAATATGCTCTAGTTAGCGTTTTATGATTGCGCTTTTTGACCGGTCACGAGAATTGCCTGATATTTTGGATGCGGGGAGAAACCGGTCATTACGAATGACGACAGAGTACACCATTGGAAATCAAGCCGACTTCGCGTCTGCATTTGTCTAGACATACGTTTTGCTTTGAGAGAGGGCGGTAATAATAATAATAATAATAACTTCTTTATTTCCATCAGTGATGGAGGAGACTGCGAGTAAAAGTCGCTTTAGAGGCAAGCGACTTGACTAGAGCCCGCAGCCTCCTTTACAAGGCAAACAGCGATTGAGCAGGAGATATACATAGCAATTGACCACATGTGAAATTTGCACAAAAAATAAACGCAAAAACACAAATTACCTGAAAAACGCTCTTCAATTATTTAAGAAAGATTGAGTGACAAAGTGTTGACGTAAAGCTCGTACATCAGTTATATAAATATCAAGACTTGATTTCAGAAACAAATTTAAAAGTGTTGGTAGTGTGTATGATATCTTTTGTGTAGAATAATTGGCACGCGGAGTGACTACCTTCCACTGTTCCGTACACCTTGTGATGTAAGGATGTGTGTTCCTGGTGAGATTAGATAACTCATGAAGGAACTGTAAATTCTCTTTTACCTCCCGTTTGAAAGCTTGACTTAACTTGTAATGATAAAGGTTAAACACGGGTATTATATTTGCTTTCGGAAATAAGTCTGATGTGTGGGCATTGTAAGGCATGTTAAATAGTACTCTCAAAAACTTTTTCTGAAGTATATGTATCTTTTCTAGATTCGTACGTGATGTGGTACCCCACACGAGCAGACAGTAATAAAGTGTAGAGAAAAATAGGGTGTTATAAACAAGAACCTTGATTCTGTAAGGTAATAGTGGTCTCAGCCGCACCATCATGCCAACTACACGAGATAATTTGCCCAATATCGATTCTATGTGCATGTCCCAAAGCATATTCTGTGTGAAAATAACTCCAAGTATTTTAAAACTATCTACAATTTCTATGTTTACATCGTCATAGACAAGGTTGACGGAACTGATTATTTGCTTAGATTTGGGCCTAAAGATTATTGCTTTTGTTTTGTTTATATTGATTTGTAGACAGTTTTGTTTTGACCATAAATGAAGAATTTTCAGAGCAGTGTTAGCTTTATTCTCAAGGCTACTAATGTCAGGTGATGAAAAAAATATACTCGCATCGTCTGCGTACATTACGTATTTCGCATCTTTATAGATATTTACTAAGTAATTTATATATACAATAAACAGGAACGGGCCAAGAATACTACCCTGAGGAACGCCGCTGGTGATATGTTTCAAATTTGAGCGGCTATTGTTTATTTCAACGTATTGATAGCGATTATCAAGATACGATTTTATAAGGCTTCCACAGTGCCCTCGAATACCGTAGATTTCAAGCTTATCAAGTAGAACCGAATGAAGGATGCAATCAAATGCTTTATCCATGGGCATCAAAAAATATTTTAAATTAATGACCTTGAAGAAGCAGTGGCTTTCATTTGTGCACAACAGGATATTACATAAGCTTTTTTTAATTGATAAAGGAAACACTTATAAAGTCATCGATTACAGCCTACATGACAAGGTTGCTTACTTTATGTTGGGCAGCAAAAAATTTCGCGTTCAGCTAGCCCAGTACAATATTTCTGCGAATGACGGCAAGCTCTCATCTGAAACCGAAGCCTCTGCTCCTCAAGAGATGTAAGATGTGTCACTCTTTGTGGCATGCAGAACTCTGATACCTATAAATAAATGCTACATGATCCCTAGGGACGTATTCAATCACCCTGGCAGTATCCATAGCAATGAACACAGAAGCAGAGCGCAAACTTGCGACGATTCTTTAGAACTCTGGATTTTAAGTGCATACCATACTAATATTTCTTTTCTTACTTTTTTTTCATTTCATCCCTACCAGATGCGGCTATTGTGTAAGTGTGTCTTCATATTTCAACTCTTTTTCTTTTTCCTCTTGAATAAGTGAAATGCGAATATTAAGGCTGGGTGACATTACCTAAAATTCTCACCTACTGTATGGCTAACAGAAAAATTATATAGTGAGCCCTTGTTGCTCCTTCATGGTTGTTACTTGACTGTAAACGTACAACAGAAAGGCACCATTTTTCACAAATCCTCGATTTGCATCTGCCTTAAAACCTTCATCACAACAATGCGGATCATTCAAAGGACAACTGAAGAGCTTTCGAATAAGAGAATCTTAAGAAGTCCAAGCTGTGAAACTAGTGGGTAAGAATACGAAGGCTTTCTAGGCTAGCATTTAATATAGAGAGGTGTTAGTCAAACAAATGCACGGTGGCGTTCAGGCTTCTTTGCAGCACAAATCGCCATTAGGGGGCCCGATCATGACGCCACCTACCAAAGCCGTAAAATTTAAGCGCGCAAACTCTTTTCCAACGAAACCATACGTCGCCGACGGCAACGCGCGCGGAGTGTTCTTTGGCGGCCTCCGATGGTGCACGACAAGCTGTAAGCGAAGGCAGTGTAAATATGAAATATCAGCATAGACGACTGCACTTCCAAGCACTTACCCGAAATTTTAAGGAGGGGCTCGAACATCGTCGCAGCTTTATTAGAAGATAACATCCCTACTGAAAATGCAGGCAAAAAATTTGGCACGGTTCAATGTAATAGCGTCATCCGTTCTAAACCTTGAGATCGGTAAAATTCTGGAATATCGATTCAGCATACGTTTGACGTGTGGCAGCTGCTTGTTGTCTGCAGGTGCAGTAACCGCTAATGCGAAGTGTTCGATGTTGCAGTCTCTGCTCTTGCTGTTCCCTCCAACATAGAGTTTACTGTCGTATTTCTAAGATAGAAAAGTCATGTAATAAAGCTCCCTTGCGACTGAATGCAAATCGTTCATTGTGTTCTGATACTATCAGCAATATATTATCTTTCGACACGCCTCAAGATAAGCTCGGCAAGTATTTCCTAACTTGAAAAACGGTATACTTGCCTTTCAGACAAGAAGCAGGAGGCATTGAAGGAGAGAAGGTTTGGAAAGGTGAGAAATGCTGCGTTTGAAGCAAGTTTCTCTTACTAATGATTTTTTAACCAGTTGTATCCCAATATACGTGTTTGATGCACTACATATTATTCCGGTGGTACCCTTACGGCTCTGCATATGAGCTGTTCATATACATATTAATAGAACATTGGGGCTCCTGACTTCTTGCCTTCAAAACGGCTCGTTCAAATCATGAAAAGTTGTCAACTGGCTAGCAATTTTTATTGCAATTTTTTCAGAATTACTCACTGAAGGAATACAATAAACTGAAAGTACCTTACGATGTGGTAATTTTTTTCGAGAAGAATAGGTGTTCTAACAATACCATTTAATGATGTTTCATAGATTCAAAGCTTGCTCAAGAGTTTTTCGAAAATACTTCACTCCAGGAAAAGGCGAAGAATCCTCTCCTCGAAGCACTTGTTCAGTGTTTGTTTTTTTTCTAAGAGGGTGCGAGGATTCGCAGTCATGAGTTTCACACCTCACCCTTCGCTCACGCCTAGATGAGCCCCAGTTGTTAATAATTTTTTGTAAAAGCAATACTCTGTTACGTTCCATGCCATCTCCATTTTTCATCATTCTTGTCGCGTTTGTTCAATTACCTTATGGGTGAAAGAACCGCCAATAAAATGCACTCCCTTATTTTGGTTCAAACCGTAGCCATTCCAAGCAAAGTAATAAACAACATAGAAGAGGTCACTTGCATTTTAGTTTTTCCGTCTTATTTGCTTTGCCTTGAAAAAGCACTTCCTAAAGCTATTGTGTTCATCACCGTAGAAGTTTTTGTTTTCCTTTACTATTAAGCAGGCGTGACATCTTACAGTCGACTACCCGAAATGGAGGCGTGGTTACGGGGATGTTTGTGCTGAGCTTAGCCAACCGAGAGACAAAAAGTAACTCATTCATGACTGCTTTTTTATTATGAGTGCAAAGTAACCCATTGTACGTGATACATCAATCAATAAAGTGCATCAGGATGGCAAACCTCCCAACTAATAGTTTAGTTGCAGTTGTCCTCCGTATCAAAGTGCTCGGCTATGGGGACTCTTGTAAATGCTGGTGTAACGCAGCGGTTCTTTATTCCTTATAATTAATATAATGTGACAACGGTACCTCTTCGCGCACGCGTTTCAGCTCTGGGAGCTCATACTGCTCACAAATCTATCGCAACATTTCAAAAGTAAATAAGTTTCGCTGAAATGTTTAAGCCGCCACCTCTCACAAAATATACAGAGGCACGTACTAGCGACCGCAGTGCACCAAAAGACTTCTCTGTTTTCTCTACCGATTGCAGATATCAACCCAGCTGCCCTGGCTAAAGCCGGAAAGACAGTGGAAACCCTTGGAAAGCTCCTCCAGGGCGACGTTTCTATGAACACGGCTGAAGAGCGAGACAGTGTGCTGGACGCCATCAATGCCCTGAGCCTCACGGGGGAAGAAACCGACGAGCACTCTCTCATTTTGCTCATTGCCAAGGCCATTGCAATCGGAGCCGTGACGGGTGCAGCATCGGCCGGTATTAAGCACGCTGTGGAAAAGGCAGCGGCGAAGCGAGAAGGCTAATAAAGCTGACCCAAACAACTGACCCAATTGTGCTGCAAATGTCAATTTCTATAAAGAGAGATTGCGGGAAAAGAATTCCGGCCGCACGGGCCCAATTTCGGTAGAGACGGAATGCAAAATTGCCCATGTATTATCCGATGACAACTAATTTTACCAAGTCCAGGTGGCCGTAACTAAACCTAACGCTTCCACCATGAAGTTTCACATTAGGCAATGTGCAGCTTTATGACATTAAAAATCCATATACCACTCCTGTAGGTCACGCTTTGATTTTGAGTCTTGCATCGAGGAAACGGACGTTTGTGTCTGAAAAAAATTACTCAGTATTACAGATCGGACTGACCTCTTGAACATCATATAAAGACAGCGAGAAAGCACCCACTATTGCGCTTTTTCGCCGCCATCACAGACTGACAGCCCGCTTTCGGTTATTATGCGGCCGGCAGACCCCCGAAAAGAGCAGTAGACTTCTTGCTGCTTCCGCTTTCCAGGAACATCACCGATATACTTGGACACCGGGTCATCATGGGTTAGAGGGCAACGAGGTGGCTCATGACCTAGCACAAGCAATAATTAACCGAGCGGTTCCTTCTCATGCTCACCACACATCCCTTCCATCTAAATATAGATGACGACTACCAGCATTTGCACAAATACAGTGGAAAATGCAATAATTGTTCACAAACACAGAATCAGAAACACAACTTGTAACTTCACATTGAAAGACCGTTGAGTTAGTCAGTTTGCATCTATAACGAAAAAAAACTACAAGGCAAATGGAATACAAAGCACAACATAACGAAATGTAGCAAAGGCAGTGCATATCACAGTTTATAATGAGAAACAATCAGATTTTTAGCATTGCAGCACCTGTTTGAACAAAGTATAATAAAAGAAATTATATGTCTCAGTTGAACATCACATTCAAATGAAGGAATTGACACAATAAAACCTTAGATATTTACAAAATATTGCCAAAACTGCTCCTTTGTAAGAATTTGCGTCATGAAGCTTGTTAAGAATGGCAGGAAGAGCGTAGTGTAACGTTTGTAGCTTGTGGTTAGTGCGAAAATGAGGCACAAACCAAAGGTCTGTGCTACGCGTACGTGCATCACTGACATCAGATGTCAGGCAGCCCATCGATATTAGGAAACCTTTTAGCGCTGTGGCAATGGAGTGAGAAAAAGATAGAATGCGATATGCGCATTGGTGTTCAATGTTTATCAATCCATATTTTTGAAATGAGGCACGTGCCGACGCAAAATATGGTAGGTTGGCGATTATGCGAATAACTTTTTTTTGCAAAACATTTAGTCTATGAATATTTTCTTTAGTTGTTGTGGGCTAGACCAGGCTGCAATAATTAAGATTTGAAAAAAACAAGGCATCGTAAACAACGTAATACTGTTTGGACAGTTTAAATGGCATTTAATGCGCAGCACGACCAATGCGTTATGAACCTAGTGAAATATTTCCGTATTCTGTATCTTTACATATACCATATTGCCTCCCTGCCCTTAGCTTTTATATCTATCGATTCTCCCTTTGTTTCCCTCTCTCTGTCCTTTTTCTCCCGTTCGCCGCAGCTCAGGTGCTTCAGGATTTGATGGCAGAGGCTGAGGCTAGCAACATCTTTTCTTTCCACTTACAACTTTATAGAGAGTGAGCAACCAGTTTTTCACGAAACACTTGGCGGCGAGAGCATGTGATGATACTATCGGGCAGGTTGTTTTAGTGTTATAGCGTTGAGGAGAAACGAGCTGTTCATGGCGGAGGTCCACGTCTGAATACGTGCAACGGATTGACGGTGGCTGTCTGAGATTCTTAGGGTTAGTTTGAGCAAGTAATGTCTAGGTTAGCGATAAAGGAAAGAGTGAAAAGGGCATAGGCGTGAAATAATCAGGCGGTTGAAAGTGTTCGAAGGCCGAGGGATCATTTTTTTTAAGTAACACTGGTTTTTCTTGATTAATTCGATGTGAAAAAACTGGCGGTTCGATCTTGAACTGTTTATAGATCTGAGGTGAGATATGGTTACGAAGTATGCACCACAAAAAACACGTATTCTGGCTTCGGACGAACGAACATCATGTATGACAACTCTTTAACGTCGGATGATGCGGATTTTAGATTGCACAGGAGGAAACCAAGTGAGCCTGGTGAATTAAAGTTGATGGTTCGGATATGTGTGAGCCATGATAACGATAACGTAAACTGCACCTCTAGCTTTTTATAACTTGATATTGAGCCAATGGCAACTGGTTTATTCTGGTAAGTGCTGCCGGTTATTGTGCGTTTGTGAGAGAATGACATAGATTTGCATCCGTTCATATTAAGTGGCACGTGCCATTTATCGCACCACCATGTGATAGAGTTTATGTTCTGTAGAATTGTAGTGATGTCGATAGAGCTTAGGATGAGGCTGCAAAGGATGCAGTCATCGGAAAAAAAACGAACCGTAAATTTCATGTTAGCAGCCAGCTCATTGATATACATGAGAAATAACAGTGGTAATAAGTCTGGGCCTTCCGGTACACCAGGTGTCACGTTACTGAAAGATGAGCGGCCGTTGTTTACATAGGCGGATTACTGGCGCCCTTTGAAAACGTGTTCTAAGCAGCACAGCAAGTTTTGTGCAATTCCAAAGCATCAGACTTTTAGAAGAAGAAGATTATGAGAGACACGGTCAAAGGATTTTGAGAAATCAAGGAAGACCGCGTCTACCTCAACAAGCTCTTCTAAATACTGCAAAATATCGTGAGTGAATTCTGCGAGCTTGGACTCCAAGGATAAATGCTTCCGGAAGATGTGCTGATTGGTGTAAAAAAATCTATGGACTCATTGAACTGAAGCAAATAATAAGCTCAAGTAGTTTAAACGAAATACTGGGGAGAGAAATTGAGCGATAGTTAATAGGGCTTGTGCAGTAATGAGCTTTTATAAGAGCGTAATATTAGCCTCTTTCTAATAAATAGGAACAACCCCGGTTTCAAGAGATCCTGTAAAGATCTGATGCAGTGTCTGCCTAGAGAATAGAATGGTGTTTTCAGTAATTTATTCTTATTTTGTTGTAAGCTAGCCGATGTTGATGCCTTCAGAGACGCGATAAGCATGCCCTTAGGGTTGATTTCGCTTCGGGACATTTGTTGTGTGTGTGTGTGTGTTGAAGAAGTAAGTGGCGTATTTGAAAAATGGTGCATTTAGTGGGCGTTTATTTTGAGTCAGCGACTCGCAAATGGTGGCTGAAGCGTCGACTAAAAATAAATGCTGCTCTATAAACCGTCTTTCTGTCGCTAATATACACAGCCGGCATATGCTAAACAAGAAGACACACATTCGCTGCAAAACATTACGTAGGTTTGGAGACGTTTCCTTTGGGGGCCCGTCTTTATGACTCCGAAGCAAACTGCTCAACCGTCGAAATATCGCGAAACATGTTTTAACCCTGTGTGATCCTAAAAGAGGTACAAATATCAAGGTCCCAAATCTGCTTAACAATGCTCCTCAAACGTATTGCTCTTTTTGGCTGCTTTAGGAGTTAAAATTGCTGAACGTGCCCATAGTAGACAAACTTTCGCTATCAAGAACACGCACGTGAAGGTCTTTGGTCGGATGCAAAAAAAAACTGTAGTCACACTTTCTAAATAAGCGAGGAAAGAGAAAAGCACGTTCTTGTTGTAAATCTCCTAAGATGACATATATAGTTTGGTGGTTTAAGTTCTCCTTTTTAGGACAACAACTCCTGCTGGTTAGGGCTGAAGCTTGTTACCAAGCTTAACTAGGCAAAGCATCCTTGCAAAGAAGAGGCTGGCATGGGCCCAGCGACTGCGTACTGGGCTCTGAAAAATGCTTTCCTGCCATTTTCTCTTTCAGTGCAGTGCTTTCTCTTTCTCTTTACGCACTGGTGCAGCCGCCTATTTGTGTTATGATTATACAACTTCCGATTATGATTATACAGCACGAAAGAAATTCTGTAGGGGGCATTTTTTATTTAATGCCCCCAACAATTTTTTATTTAATGCTGTACTGCTGCTTATGCGCGTTGGTCAACCGTTGACACGTTCATATTTTAGCAGCATTGCTGGGTTGTCCGGGAATGCAATGCTCTAAAAATACCTTGTTAACAGTCCACGAAAGCAAGGTGCAGACTGGCCTCATCGAGAAATATGCTTTATTTTAGTACATATATTTGTGTTAGGCCACATGCTTCTTGAATCTAAAATTTTAGGTTTTCGACTGTGGCGTGCTGCCAGTTTTTCAGTGAATAAATTTAAGGTCTATTCATTTCGTTTGAAAATGTTGCTGCATTGGCAACAGTGTTCTTTTTTTAACTTGGAGGGGAGCAGGAGATTCTAAGAGCCTTAGAGCGTGTAAACATTGACAGAAGAAGAAGACTGAATGATCTCCCCAGAGAAAGAGACAAGAAATCGGCTGCCGTCTCAAGGACTCAATTCACCAAATGGCCAAAGCTAACGCGGCCAGAAACCTAACTTTTAGACACTGCAGACGCAAATTAGACAACAGTGACCCAGTAAATTCCTGGTTCATTCCTGTGTGCACTGGCACTTGTTTGTAAACGTAAAGAAGAGATTGGACAAACATATGGCTTAAGTGATCATTAGAATTTTTGGCTGTTGTTTTCAGCAGTTCTCACGTTCAACCACGCAGTGAAGATTTTGCGATGTGTTTCTTTCTTGCGAAAGCATGCGCATAGAAATTCAATGATGAAATGAAGTTGGCCTAAAGTGTCGCCAGAGAGAAATGAAAATTCGCTATGTACCGTGTGTTTCAAATAGTTTACAATGCACCATACCGTTCTTCTCAAAGGCGCAGTGGACAGCGAATTTTTGCAACAGATAGTGCCGCCCCAGTGACATCGACTTTCCATCAGTGACAGGCAAAGAAACTACTGCATAAATGTAAAGCCCCGGCCGCCGTATTTAATCGGTGCTTTAGCGATCAGACTCAGGTGGAGCCTTACCTAACGAAACATGACAAGTGCTTTAAACAGATGGTAGTATATGCCGTCAGTGCGCTCATATGTGATTCAAAAAACTATCATATCTTCTCTACGGAATGCTTGAAGACCTCCAAACGCTGAATCGCACGTGCGTTTAGTATTTGGTCGGCTCCTGTAAATACTGCTTCTCAAACCTTTTATACCTTCTCTTCGCGCAACGTGTACCTAAGAGCAAGAAGAGCGGAAGAAGACGAAGACCTAGTGGGTGGATACGTGTCTGCTTCTAGGTCTGTGTTTTCGCTTTTCGCTGTCTTCTCGTGTGTGGCGTGGGTCGGACAGTGCCCTCCGTGCGACCGAATGCTGACGACGCCCCTACGGAGAAATTCCCGGCACGGCGGGCGCATTCTCAAGTGAGAAAACCCAACCGGAACCCTCAGGGGCAAGCTAGGCTTAGCTCGGCGCTGCCGAGCGAGGCCGCGCTACGCGTCTGCATGGATTCTGCGTTGTCGACGACGGCTACGCGGATGCCCGCTGTGTTGCCACCTGACGCAGCCTCCACGTCCACGCAATCGTCAGCGCCTCTAGGCCTCCAGCCTGCGCCGTCTTCCGATGCTACGACTTTGGCCTGTGACATGGACTGCTCTACCGCCTCCGTGCCCGTGGCTCTCCCTCAAGAAACTGTGCCCGTCGCGCCAGTTCAGTATTCCCACCAAGGGCCGTCACCAGCGTCTGAGCCTCCTCCACAGTTGCCTCCCGTGAGTCAAGGCTCTCTTCCGCCTGCTGCGAACTCGTTCCGCGTTACCATCAAGCCTACATTGCGCTTTGATATGACTGCCATCCCTGCCCGGAATGTTCAAGCCACAATTGACCATGCCCTTGGCTCTTCGAACTACTGCGGGTTTGTCGTCCATCGCCCATCGAACACCATCACGGTAAACTTGTCATCCTTGATGGACGCCCAGAAACTTTGCGCAGTTACGCGGATCCCCCTGGATGACAGCAAGCATGTCCCGGTGCAAATATATTTTGCATCTGGTCCTGACACACTCCGCTGCATGGTTTATCATGTCGACAGCACGAGCCCTCCCGAGGAGGTGCGCGCAAATATTCGCTGCTCAACTCATGTTGTACTGCAAGCACGGCCTATGGGTCGCCGGGGCTCATACCTGCTCATCCTGCAAGGCCCGTTGACTCTCCCGAAGTACCTTACCTACTACGGTGCGATCGTCAAACCACAGCCCTTCCGACCTCGTCGTATTTTTTGCTATCACTGCCACAAAGAAGGACATATGCAAAATACCTGCCCTAATCCAGCAGCTGTGGCCGACATGAATGAACCAACAGCTCATTGTGCCCTGTGCAAATCGCCGGACCATGACATTCGCTCCCCCGCTTGTCCAAAGAAGAAGCAAGCGAAGAAGTTTCACAAGTCGCCTGCAAAAATGGATGTTCCTACAAGTAATCGCTTTGCAGCTCTCGCATGTGACGACAACGACTTCCCTGAACTTCCTTTATCTGAGCCTGCTGCTCTCCATATGTCTCCTCGCCAGCGTACATATGCACAAGCGGCTCACCTTCCCGGATCAAATGGTACGTCCAAACGTCCAGTGCATCCATCACATGTGGATGCCACAGATGAAGACACAGCTTTAGACAATGCAATCGCGGAGGCTCGCCGCCGACTAGACGAACTCACCCAGCGCCGGGAACAGCGTCGTTCTCAATCCTCTCGAAGAATTCTCATAACTCGGGAGCAATCATCAGAGGAATCACCTAGGGTAAGCACTGGCCCACAATCAGGTGCCGACCACCTGTTAGCCGTGACTACCCCGACAGTGGACAAGATATTAGCGCTGATGAAGCAGGTGACATCCCTCATCGTGGAAGCTCTTCGGCCTCGTCATGGATAGCGCATCATCATCGGTGGTGGTGCAGTGGAACTGTCGCGGTTTCGCTAATAAGGCCTCTGAAGTGAACATCCGCCTTCGCGACGGAAAGCTGAGGGCATGGGCGTTCCTACTGCAAGAGCATAATGCACTCCCACGCCTTTCAGGTTTCTGCGCATACCATTCACCATCTATCCCTGATCGCCGTTGCACCGCCTCCTCCCTCAGCCCAGGTAAATCTGCAATTTATATTCACAGTTCAGTTCCGCACACACCGCTCGACCTTTCACGGTGGTGCAACACACGTCAAGAGGTTGTCGCCCTTCTCGTAAAACCTGCACGCACACCCCTTATTCTAGTTTCTTTTTATAGTCGTCCTGGCTCCGCATCTCCCAATCTGGGATGGGTTCGTTTTCTACGTTCTACCAACTCGGGTATCCCTATTCTAGTTGGCGGTGACTTCAACGGCGCACACACTGCGTGGGGTTACCCATCGGATTCCTCAAGGGGTTCACACATCCAAGGGAGCTTTTCAGATCATTCCTTTCAACTTTTAAACCACCCGAATACTTCTACCCGCCCACGAGGTGGCCCGTATTCACCTGATTTGACTTGGTGGTTAGGCCCCGGTAACCCTCGTTGGGCTGTTGATTCTGATACTTGGGGTAGCGATCACAGCCCTATTTTTATCTCCCTCACGCCTACGCGTCTACGGAAAATACGCCGCACTGTACGAATAACATCATGGGATTCTGTACGCGCAGACAATCATTTATCTACATTCAACCCCTCTTCAGCATTGTCTACTCTATCTGATGTTCTCGCTACTCACACTATTACCACTACTGTAAATGAAGATGACCCAAACCCGGACATACATCTCTTGAATCTGTGGGCTCTTCGTCGCCAGGCGGATCTTTACGCTACTCGTCACCCCGATGACCCTTCGGCTCTTCCTACTCTTCACCGCGCTACCGCACGGGCGCGGCGCTATGCAAAGCGGCTAGGCAGGCAACGCTGGGCTGCATGGTGTGCCCGCCTGTCCTCTACGCAGGGCAATCGACATCTTTGGAGAGTGTTTCACGCCATGGAGCGCCCTTCTCAGGTTGCAGATTACACAGAGAGCATTCGCCTCGCGCTAAATGTGGATGAGGACACATTTGCACAACAAGCGGCCCGTCAATTTTTTCCAAACCATGACTGCACCGCTACGTCTCCACCTGACTTATCGGTAACAGAGCCCCCCGATGGGATTACTTCTGACCTCACCATGGCAGAGCTGCTGGCCTCCATTGACCGTTTAAAAACTACTACTACTCCCGGGCACGACGGCATACCTAACTCCTTATTCCGTAACTTGGAAGGGAGGGCTTTGGAAACCCTACTTGATACTTTTAACGAAGTGTGGCTTTCTGGCGTCATGCCGGGAGACTGGAAGCATTCTATTGTGGTTCCAATCCCCAAGTCAGGTCAGCCTCCAGTATCTCTCTCGGCCCTTCGTCCAATTTCCCTTACCCCTACCATCTGCAAGCTTTATGAAAACATTCTAGCCGCACGCTTATCATGGTGGCTGGAATCCCATGATTGTTACCCAGATTCCCAAATTGGTTTCCGCCCACATATTGGAACGGAGGACGGCCTTGCTACTTTGGCTGCTGACGTGCTTGACCACTCTCCACAGAGTCACCTTGTACGAACCGTAATCGCTACAGACATAACAAAGGCATATGATAACATCCTTCACTCTGCCATTCTTGCCTCCCTTCAAACTCTTGGTCTCCCTCACCGGTTCCTCCTCTCCATTCACGCCTTTTTAGCAAATCGAACCTTCAGCGTGCGTGTCCACGGAAAGCCCTTTGGTAATTTCACTTCCAATAGAGGAGTGCCGCAGGGCTCCGTTCTCGCCCCCACATTATTTAATGTGGCTTTAATTCCTCTGGTTCGAGCCCTAGAGACCATCCCTTCTATCCGCGTGCTTGCATATGCCGATGATATCACCTTGTGGTGCTGTCATCCAGATGTGTCTATTCATCAGTCGGTCCTTCAACACGCGCTGGATGTATTGACATCTCGCCTCCCACCTTTGGGTCTAACACTCTCTCCTACTAAATCATGTTTCATTCGAATTGGAAATAAAGCCGCCTTACGGAAAGCTCCCCCTTTAAATTTTACGGTACATAATTCTCTGATTCCTCAGGTAGAAACTGTTCGTATTCTTGGTCTTCTCCTCCATACATCTGGGACTGGCACCCCGTGGCTGACAGCCACCCGTAAATCGGCTCACGCTACTCTAGGTCTGATTCGTCGCATAGCTATGCGCTCTGGTGGCGCACGTGCTCATACGGCCCGCCAGCTTGTGCGCTCTATCCTTCAGCCACGGATAGTATATCAGGCTCAATTTCAACGTCTCACCCGCAGACAGTGGGACTCCCTTGAAGCTATCAATCGTGAGGCTATGCGCGTCATAACATATCTGCCTCGTTTAACACCCATACCTGTGCTACAGGAGTTCGCCCAACTTAATACACTCAGTGAGATCATCGACCAACGGGTGGCAAATAGAGCTCGAAAACAGTCTCTCAAACTTCATCGTTTAAAGACACTTCCACCGTGGTCCTATTGCCAGCTCACTGACAATCGCCCCACTGTTTCCCCGTCGGTATCAGCAGCGTATCTGCCTGAAGGGTGCATATTATACACGGATGCATCTCATTCTGCAGAGAGGGGAGTTACTGCTGTGTATAGTCCATCTCATCCGCATCTCAACTCTCGCGCGACGTATACTGCGGATACGTGCACTCCCCTGGCATTGGAACTTCAAGCCATTTACAATGCCATTGCTTCCCTTCCGCTCGTTCCAACATTCAATGCAGTTCACATTTACACCGACTCCCGCGCCGCCCTTAAACAGCTGAAGGCTGTTCGACGAACGTTCCAGATTTCACAATCTATTCATGTGCTCTGCGCAAAGTATCCATGTCCTGTGCGCATACACTGGATTCGCGGCCATGCCCAGGATCCACATAACATTCAAGCGGATGCTATGACTCATCTTCATACATTAGACGATCCGCCACCTTCCCCTCTTCCCCCAGATCCGTTCCTGTCCCACGTTTCCGATTCCGAAGTTCTGCGCCAGCGAACACGCGCTCTAATTCCTCCGTGTTCGCACCCTCTCCCCCGTAGTCTTACTCGGCAGGAGGAGGTATCCGTGCGCCGGATTCGGGCAGGGGCGGCTCTGACACCATCTGTCCGTCATCGGTGGCGTGCCAAAGATCTGCCACTACCTGACAGGTGCCCTCACTGTGGCGCTGCACCGGACATATGTGATGTGCGGCACTTGTTGTGGACGTGCCCAGCGACGGCTGCTATCAGAAAACGGCTCCTCAGGGAGGTGGGCCTGCGGTGGAACCGCGAAAGTGACTTCGTGAAGTGGACAATGGACAACCGTTTCATTAACAACCTCTGCGACTACCTCAGCGCAACGGTTCTTCACTCCTTCTTTTAACTTTCAATCCCGTGCATTCCTTCCCCCCTTTCCTTTTTCAACTTATGCCTCATGGCACACTTCTCGAATAAAAAAAAAAAAAAAAGAACGCTCGTGCATGAACTGGAGCGTTGTGCTTCCATCTATTTCCGGTGGCTTTCCTAGTGCATAATGATCCGCTGTGAGTATTTATATATATTATATATATATATATATATATATATATATATATATATATATATATATATATATATATATATATATATATATATATATATATATATATATATATATCGGCTGGAGGACCAGCCTTTTATATATATATATATATATATATATATATATATATATATATATATATATATATATATATATATATATATAAGGCTGGTCCTCCAGCCGAAACGTCGTGAATTAAATCCTGTTATGTTTCTTCAATTTTTGGTGATTTTATATTATATTGACCAAATCAGCTGCCAGAAATCACTTTTGGTATATATATATATATATATATATATATATATATATATATATATATATATATATATATATATATATATATATACTTATGAAGGGAGCTAACAGTCACCTAAACCAAGGTGCATAGGGGAATGTTTTTTTTTTATGTGTTGTGCTTATCAGTGACTTATCAGTGACATATCAGTGCTTTATAATTAATTTTCTTTAATCGATTTATTAATATAAGTACTATAATATCCCACTGATAAGCACAACACATAAAAAACAAAAAAACATTCCCCTATGCTTCTTGGTTTCGGTGACTGTTAGCTCCCTTCATAAGTTTGTCAAACGGGCCCCTCATTTCATTTAACTTATCTGCTAATAGCTTAACGAGGGTCTCGGTTCTGGCATTCTTGATGCCATAGGTAGCTTAAGAGGGCTCTCGCACAGTTTCCGCCCTCGCCGTTAGATGACGTTCCACGTCACACTCGCGGTATTACAGGACGTGCTACGTCCGCCGCTATGGTCGAGGGTGGCGCTGGTGAACACTCTCAAGGTTCGCTTACACCCAATGAACATAAATACCCACGAGAGCAGCAGATTGGAAAGCCGTCGCCGTAGCTCAGTTGGTAAGAGCACTGGACGCGATATTCGGAGGTCGTGGGTTCGGATCCCACCGGCGGCATGGCTGTTTTTTCTGCTGCTTTATAATTAATTTTGCTTAATCGATCTATTAATATAAGTACTATAATATCCCACTGATAAGCACAACACATAAAAAAAACTTTCCCGTATGCACCTTGCTTTCGGTGACTGTTAACTCCCTTCATAAGTTTGTCAAACGGGCCCCTCATTTCTTTTAACTTATCTGCTATATATATATATATATATATATATATATATATATATATATATATATATATATATATATATATATATATATATATATATATATATATATATATATATATATATATGTGTGTGTGTGTGTGTGTGTGTGTGAATAGGTATATATAGGTGTGTTCAGGTCAGATCAGTAATCAAGGTGCCGCGACCGTTTTTTTTCTTCCGAGTGAAACTTTATACATAACGGAAAACTATGTCGACACTAGACAACCGTGCTTAGTTTTGCACGACGCAGCGTAGTTTTCTTGAAAAATATCGTATATCAATCTTGGTGAAAAGCAAAGACTTCGCGACTTCGCAGAATCGCTACTCGCTGCTTGCAGAATGTAAAATAAAATTTTATGGAACCTATATTTTTGTGTCATTTTTTCCTCTTGATATTTTAGAAGCAATGCAAAATAGTTTTGGCGTCTATAATTGTTCAACCAAAAAAGGGCCGCCACCGTCTCGCAGACGTTGAAGTAACGAGCGTTAGCTGCTTGTTTTATTAGCTGAAGAAAGTGAAGAACGCGCCGCTCGTCTCGAGAAACGGAATGTAATACCTTTTGAAACGGGGTGGATTGCCACCACGCTCGGTTACACGTGCACACACGCCGCCTAGCGGAACGATCGCCACCTAGCGTCATCTATCAGAGAAATTACAATGCACGTCTATCAAGTTGCACCCCCTCAAGGTACGTCCGAAGCGGAATTAGCTTCGTTTGGGGGATCAAATTGGGCCTGGAATTCAGCTTGCGGTCCGATATGGTAACGCTTTAATCAGTAATTGCATGTATACATCGTTTAGCTTTTAACTGTGGCTTTATTTCTATACCACAACTCATAGGGTTTTATTTGTCTACCAAATACGGTATACAATTGTCCCCAGATGGGTGCCCGTTGTTGGTGCACTTTCCTTTTCTTTCTTCCTGACAACAACAGACAGACAGGCTTTCAGCACGAGGCAGCGAGCGTGGCTCGGCTTGAGCGAGTAAGCAGGCCCGTGCTCTTTCCTTTTCCTTCTTCCTCTCAGCAACATCAGTCACTCAGTCAGTTAGTCATGTGTAACGGGGCAGGTTTCTGACCCGTTCTGGGATATTTTTTGGTGAGGGGGAAGGGAGCATGAGATTCAACACTACTTTTAATGGCACCCATCTTGGATTCGCGAAACGGAAACTATGCCGCCATTTCGTCTCCTGACGTCATGCTCGCATAGATCCACCTCTATCCGCCATATTGGACAGTGATGTCATCATTGGCACGCGGCAGATGCTGTTTCTACAATACTATTGCACACGGCGCTACAAATGCGAGATGCTTTATTTGCTAGTTGCAGCCACAGATCGCGCTTTGATCTCAGGTTTGAAGGAGACCTCACATAGTCTCGAAACGTGAGAGTAGTTGCTGCCACAGATGGCGCAGTGATCAAGGGTTTTAGCAGACCCCACGAAATCTCGAACCGCGATGACTAAGAGCTAACGCTCTTAAAATTGTAAAACATTGCTGAAAAGTAAGAAATTCCAAAAGGGCAGCATTTAGGACAGTAATGGCGGAAGAGCAGTTAAGAACCGCAGGCTTAAAATTTTTCTCACTATACATCTACTCCTTTTACTGTTGGCGGACAATTCTTGCTCTTCTATAGCGGTAAGGTGTTCTTATTTAGGCGATCAAATCACCTAGAAATTTAAAAAATTCGTAAAAAAGCGAAGTTTGACGGAGATTTAAAATACACTTGCTCTTTGATTTTCATTTAAATTTTTCTCGAAGACCTTCAGTACCTTGTAATTTTATATCCAATCCACAAAAAATTGTTGCATTGTATTGCAAGCTATAAAATAAAAGCCTAACAGTCGCGATATTTCTTTCAGCTACCGTTACCGGATATCGAACAGACAAGGGAAGGGTAAAGAGGGGCTCGCCTTGACATACATGGCAGAAGCCAAGAGTCACATAAGCCCTGGAGGGTAGGGTATGTTTTGATTTTTTTTCTTTTCATCAATGTGATATGAATCGGGTAATATTATCACCATTTTAAGGTAACTGATTCGAAAGCATACGAAAAAACAACCACATGCCGCCGATGGGATACGAATCCACAAACTCCGAATTTCGCGTCCGGCGCTCAAACCGCTGAGCTACGGCAACGGCTATCCAACCTTCCGCTTTTGGGGGTATTTGTGTAGTGTAACCAAACCATGAGAATGTTCGCCAGCACCACCCTATTCGATAGCGGCGGACGTATAACTTCCTGTATAATCGTGAGTGCTACGCATTAACGTGATCCACCGGCGAGGGCGAAAGACGTGCCACAACCATTTTATGCGACCTATGGCATCAAGACTGCCAGAAGCGAAGCCCTCGTTAGCAATTCAGCCATCAAGGGAATGGGAGAGAGGGGCTCATTATGCATACATAGGGAGCATAGGGTACGTTTTGAATATCGTTTTCTGTAATCAGTGACTGTTTGCATCCTTCACATATCTATATATAAAAGAATAAATCCAACAGCCAGCGAAACCAAGCAACACTGGAGAATGTACGTCTTTTCGTGGTGGTGATGACAGGGAAATTAATAGTCTATTTTATATATATATATATATATATATATATATATATATATTATATATATATATATATATACAGATAAGTTAAAGGAAATGAGGGGCCCGTTTGACAAATTTATGAAGGGAGCCAACAGTCACCGAAACCAAGGTACATAGGGGAACGTTAATTTTTTTTTTTAATGTGTTATGCTTGCCAGTGGGATAATAATACTTAGATGAATAAATCGCTTAAAGAAAATTACTTATAAAGCAGCAGAAAAAACAACCATGCCGCCGGTGGGATCCGAACCCACGACCTCCGAATATCGCGTCCGGTGCTCTTACCAACTGAGCTACGGCGACGGCTGTCCAATCTGCTGCTCTCGTGGGTATTTATGTTTACTGGGTGTAAGCGAGCCTTGAGAGTGTTCACCAGCGCCACCCTCGACCATAGCGGCGGACGTAGCACGTCCTGTAATACCGCGAGCGTAACGTAGAACGTCATCTAACGGCGAGGGCGGAAACTGTGCGAGAGCCCTCTTATGCTACCTATGGCATCAAGACTGCCAGAACCGAGACCCTCGTTAAGCTATTAGCAGATAAGTTAAAGGAAATGAGGGGCCCGTTTGACAAATTTATGAAGGGAGCCAACAGTCACCGAAACCAAGGTACATAGGGGAACGTTAATTTTTTTTTTAATGTGTTATGCTTGCCAGTGGGATAATAATACTTAGATGAATAAATCGCTTAAAGAAAATTACTTATAAAGCAGCAGAAAAAACAACCATGCCGCCGGTGGGATCCGAGCCCACGACCTCCGAATATCGCGTCCGGTGCTCTTACCAACTGAGCTACGGCGACGGCTGTCCAATCTGCTGCTCTCGTGGGTATTTATGTTTACTGGGTGTAAGCGAGCCTTGAGAGTGTTCACCAGCGCCACCCTCGACCATAGCGGCGGACGTAGCACGTCCTGTAATACCGCGAGCGTAACGTAGAACGTCATCTAACGGCGAGGGCGGAAACTGTGCGAGAGCCCTCTTATGCTACCTATGGCATCAAGACTGCCAGAACCGAGACCCTCGTTAAGCTATTAGCAGATAAGTTAAAGGAAATGAGGGGCCCGTTTGACAAATTTATGAAGGGAGCCAACAGTCACCGAAACCAAGGTACATAGGGTAACGTTAATTTTTTTTTTAATGTGTTATGCTTGCCAGTGGGATAATAATACTTAGATGAATAAATCGCTTAAAGAAAATTACTTATAAAGCAGCAGAAAAAACAACCATGCCGCCGGTGGGATCCGAACCCACGACCTCCGAATATCGCGTCCGGTGCTCTTACCAACTGAGCTACGGCGACGGCTGTCCAATCTGCTGCTCTCGTGGGTATTTATGTTTACTGGGTGTAAGCGAGCCTTGAGAGTGTTCACCAGCGCCACCCTCGACCATAGCGGCGGACGTAGCACGTCCTGTAATACCGCGAGCGTAACGTAGAACGTCATCTAACGGCGAGGGCGGAAACTGTGCGAGAGCCCTCTTATGCTACCTATGGCATCAAGACTGCCAGAACCGAGACCCTCGTTAAGCTATTAGCAGATAAGTTAAAGGAAATGAGGGGCCCGTTTGACAAATTTATGAAGGGAGCCAACAGTCACCGAAACCAAGGTACATAGGGTAACGTTAATTTTTTTTTTAATGTGTTATGCTTGCCAGTGGGATAATAATACTTAGATGAATAAATCGCTTAAAGAAAATTACTTATAAAGCAGCAGAAAAAACAACCATGCCGCCGGTGGGATCCGAACCCACGACCTCCGAATATCGCGTCCGGTGCTCTTACCAACTGAGCTACGGCGACGGCTGTCCAATCTGCTGCTCTCGTGGGTATTTATGTTTACTGGGTGTAAGCGAGCCTTGAGAGTGTTCACCAGCGCCACCCTCGACCATAGCGGCGGACGTAGCACGTCCTGTAATACCGCGAGCGTAACGTAGAACGTCATCTAACGGCGAGGGCGGAAACTGTGCGAGAGCCCTCTTATGCTACCTATGGCATCAAGACTGCCAGAACCGAGACCCTCGTTAAGCTATTAGCAGATAAGTTAAAGGAAATGAGGGGCCCGTTTGACAAATTTATGAAGGGAGCCAACAGTCACCGAAACCAAGGTACATAGGGTAACGTTAATTTTTTTTTTAATGTGTTATGCTTGCCAGTGGGATAATAATACTTAGATGAATAAATCGCTTAAAGAAAATTACTTATAAAGCAGCAGAAAAAACAACCATGCCGCCGGTGGGATCCGAACCCACGACCTCCGAATATCGCGTCCGGTGCTCTTACCAACTGAGCTACGGCGACGGCTGTCCAATCTGCTGCTCTCGTGGGTATTTATGTTTACTGGGTGTAAGCGAGCCTTGAGAGTGTTCACCAGCGCCACCCTCGACCATAGCGGCGGACGTAGCACGTCCTGTAATACCGCGAGCGTAACGTAGAACGTCATCTAACGGCGAGGGCGGAAACTGTGCGAGAGCCCTCTTATGCTACCTATGGCATCAAGACTGCCAGAACCGAGACCCTCGTTAAGCTATTAGCAGATAAGTTAAAGGAAATGAGGGGCCCGTTTGACAAATTTATGAAGGGAGCCAACAGTCACCGAAACCAAGGTACATAGGGGAACGTTAATTTTTTTTTTTAATGTGTTATGCTTGCCAGTGGGATAATAATACTTAGATGAATAAATCGCTTAAAGAAAATTACTTATAAAGCAGCAGAAAAAACAACCATGCCGCCGGTGGGATCCGAACCCACGACCTCCGAATATCGCGTCCGGTGCTCTTACCAACTGAGCTACGGCGACGGCTGTCCAATCTGCTGCTCTCGTGGGTATTTATGTTTACTGGGTGTAAGCGAGCCTTGAGAGTGTTCACCAGCGCCACCCTCGACCATAGCGGCGGACGTAGCACGTCCTGTAATACCGCGAGCGTAACGTAGAACGTCATCTAACGGCGAGGGCGGAAACTGTGCGAGAGCCCTCTTATGCTACCTATGGCATCAAGACTGCCAGAACCGAGACCCTCGTTAAGCTATTAGCAGATAAGTTAAAGGAAATGAGGGGCCCGTTTGACAAATTTATGAAGGGAGCCAACAGTCACCGAAACCAAGGTACATAGGGGAACGTTAATTTTTTTTTTAATGTGTTATGCTTGCCAGTGGGATAATAATACTTAGATGAATAAATCGCTTAAAGAAAATTAAAGAAATTAAAGAAAATTACACCCAGTAAACATAAATACCCACGAGAGCAGCAGATTGGACAGCCGTCGCCGTAGCTCAGTTGGTAAGAGCACCGGACGCGATATTCGGAGGTCGTGGGTTCGGATCCCACCGGCGGCATGGTTGTTTTTTCTGCTGCTTTATAAGTAATTTTCTTTAAGCGATTTATTCATCTAAGTATTATTATCCCACTGGCAAGCATAACACATTAAAAAAAAAAATTAACGTTCCCCTATGTACCTTGGTTTCGGTGACTGTTGGCTCCCTTCATAAATTTGTCAAACGGGCCCCTCATTTCCTTTAACTTATCTGCTAATAGCTTAACGAGGGTCTCGGTTCTGGCAGTCTTGATGCCATAGGTAGCATAAGAGGGCTCTCGCACAGTTTCCGCCCTCGCCGTTAGATGACGTTCTACGTTACGCTCGCGGTATTACAGGACGTGCTACGTCCGCCGCTATGGTCGAGGGTGGCGCTGGTGAACACTCTCAAGGCTCGCTTACACCCAGTAAACATAAATACCCACGAGAGCAGCAGATTGGACAGCCGTCGCCGTAGCTCAGTTGGTAAGAGCACCGGACGCGATATTCGGAGGTCGTGGGTTCGGATCCCACCGGCGGCATGGTTGTTTTTTCTGCTGCTTTATAAGTAATTTTCTTTAAGCGATTTATTCATCTAAGTATTATTATCCCACTGGCAAGCATAACACATTAAAAAAAAAATTAACGTTCCCCTATGTACCTTGGTTTCGGTGACTGTTGGCTCCCTTCATAAATTTGTCAAACGGGCCCCTCATTTCCTTTAACTTATCTGCTAATAGCTTAACAAGGGTCTCGGTTCTGGCAGTCTTGATGCCATAGGTAGCATAAGAGGGCTCTCGCACAGTTTCCGCCCTCGCCGTTAGATGACGTTCTACGTTACGCTCGCGGTATTACAGGACGTGCTACGTCCGCCGCTATGGTCGAGGGTGGCGCTGGTGAACACTCTCAAGGCTCGCTTACACCCAGTAAACATAAATACCCACGAGAACAGCAGATTGGACAGCCGTCGCCGTAGCTCAGTTGGTAAGAGCACCGGACGCGATATTCGGAGGTCGTGGGTTCGGATCCCACCGGCGGCATGGTTGTTTTTTCTGCTGCTTTATAAGTAATTTTCTTTAAGCGATTTATTCATCTAAGTATTATTATCCCACTGGCAAGCATAACACATTAAAAAAAAAAATTAACGTTCCCCTATGTACCTTGGTTTCGGTGACTGTTGGCTCCCTTCATAAATATATATATATATATATATATATATATATATATATATATATATATATATATATATATATATATATATATATATATATATATATCAGACAAGGTAAAGGAAATGAGGGGCTCGTTTGACAAACTTATGAAGGGAGCCGACAGTCACCGAAACCAAGGGGCATAGTGGAACGTTATGTATTTTTTTTAATGTGTTGTGCTTATCAGTGACACAATATTACTTGGATTGATAAATAGCTTAAAGAAAATTACTTACAAAGCAGCAGAGAAAACAACCCTGACGCCGGTGGGATCCGAACCCACGACCTCCGAATATCGCGTCCGGTGCTCTTACCAACTGAGCTACGGCGACGGCTGTCCAATCTGCTGCTCTCGTGGGTAGTGTCACGACGAGACCGTCGAGGAGAGCGTTGCAAGGAGCACGGGCCCTTTGAATATGCCGTTCCGGCCGTGTCGTCTGCTTCAACTGAAGCGCTTACAACATTTTCGGCTAACTGAGCGGGAAAGAATATCAGAACAGCTGATTTAACGAGGCTTTACCTTTCAAAGAATATTGTTTGCAACGCTCGTCTCGGCCATCTAGTAACGTTGGTCTCGGTGGCCTTGTCGTACGATTTCCACTGCCGAAAACAGATGGCGCCACAGCCACCATTCAGCGAAAAAGCGTCGTCTGCGGGTTTTGGTTGCCAATCTCTACGTAGGCGATTATGTTTTCGCATCATGCACGGCTCAACTAAGTAAGTACCATTGTCAAACTTGCTACGATACAAAAGTTACTGTAATACGCAAGATGAGCCAGCGGTTGAGGCGGGGAAATTTTTAAAATTGTTCACGATAAAAACGCACAACACTGTATATATATATATATATATATATATATATATATATATATATATATATATATATATATATATATATATATATATATATATATATATATATATATATATATATATATATATATATACACCAAGCTGTGCAGTAAGCACAGCTTCAGGCTTCAGATGGGAAATTAATGGCAACTTTGATTGTGATTCCTGCAACGTAATATACCTCCTAGAATCCAGTGTGTGCAGTATGCAGTACATTGGACAGACCGTCAACCCTCTACGAATTCGCTTTAATAACCACCGCGCGCATATCTTATCCCTACCCAACCTTCCCTTGACAAAACACATTAATGAGAAAAACCACCCAAAGTTAACAGTCCTACAGGGTGGGTTCCACAACAACCGGGAAAGAGAACAACGCGAGTCGTACTTCATTTACAAATTTGAAACAATTCCTCACGGCATTAATGAAAGTCCAGGTGTATTGTCCTCCATCCGCCCCTTGCAGGGCCGTTGCTGACATTACGAGAGCCAGCTTGACATACCTCGGTCGTTTCTTGCCAGCTACATCTTTTTCAAGCTCACACAAATTTCTTCATTCCCTACCCCATCCCGCCCCTATCTTCCAAGTTCGATTACCTTGCCGACGGGGTGCAATTGAAGAACCCTTGCCTAAGTGCTCACGCCATTCACATTTACCTCCCACAGCACACTTGCCCGAACTCGGATGTTTTTCCACTTTTTTTTTTTGGTGTTTTCAGGCACAGTGCACGTGTGTTTAGTTAAGCTCACGGCGCCGCTGATTCTAACTTGACTTGGGCTGCCGAAATGGTTCCAGATGACGGAAGTCTCCTGTCCTGTCTGCATTTTATTCTGTTTATTTGTTTACTTTTTCTGGCCAGGTCACGCGAGTGCACGCATCTCCAATTTATATATGTTGGACAATTCCGCCACCGTCTGTTTCTGTACACCTTACTCGCTTAATTGCTCCCGCCATTGTCATTTAGCCGCCACACGACACTGGCATGAGCTCGGATGTTTTACTGTTGTGTGTCTGGGTGTTTTCATGCACAGTGCACGAGTGTCTAGTTAAGCTCACGGCACCGCTGATTCGGCCTTGACTCTGGCTGCCGAAGTGGTTCCAGATGACGGAAGCTCCGGCCGAGTCTGCATATTATTCTGTTTATTTGTTTACTCTTTATGGTCGGGGCACGCGAGTGCACGCGTCTTTAACTTTTGTGTGTAGGGCGATCCCGCCACTGTCTGCTCCTGTGCACCTTACACGCCGCCGCTCTAAACACTTGCCGGACCGTCTGGGCACCTATGCAGGGTGCCTAGACTGCATTGTACGAAATTCTAAACATCCAAGCCGGCTTTACGGCGACTCGACTAGCGCAGTGCTGTATATATTCCTCCTGATCCTACTAACCATCTCTGAAATACTGTTCACTAAGTAAATAAGAGATAATTTCGCGAACTTTCTATTATCTTAAGCGTAAAGGTTTCATTAGAATGCTGCATCACCTTCAGAAATGCTCACTTTTTTCTTTTATTCACAAAAACTTCAGCGTGTTTTTTTTTCTTTCTGAGCTCACAAGAATGCTTTCCAAGGTTTACCAAATCTCATTGTTAATATGCGCTCTCTTTTCGCAATATTAGCTGCCTCGAACTACCCCTGACAGAAGGAAGAAGGTCGCAAGTAGGTTGAGCACATCGTTTTTTAGAGTCATAATGCTGCAAGAATACCATGACTGCGTTCGACTGGATGAAATTACCTCTGCTATGGCTTAAAACACGCTGGGGCATGGTTGTGATCGTGGTGCAACATCATGGTTATAAAGGCGTATTTAAATCAGCAATCCGGAGTAGAAAACTGAACGAGTTGGTATGTACTCATACTGAAAAACAGCGCACACAAAACAGGGACGAAGAAAAGAAATGAAAAGAAACAGCGCTCGTGTTGTCGTTTCTTTTCTTTGTCCCTGTATTGTGTGCGCTGTTTTTCAATATGAGCAATACGGAGTACGTCTTCGTGCTTCACGAATTGACGACCCTTCTTCAATGGGTGATTTGGACTGAAGTCTTTATTTTTGTGGGCCTGAACGCATTTTGGGTTCCTTCGAGAATTCAATGGCGATGTGTCAGATCGCCTATTGGAACAAGCCAAGAAGGAAACAAGTGCCTCTGCTCATCGCGAAACCACTGCTTTTGACAGCAGGCCCATTGAATACACTCTGAATTTGTGGATCCGAGTTGAAGCGATAGCAATGCATTTGAAGGGGCTTACGTCGCGACGTGCGAGCGAAGTGATGAGACAATTTACAATTTTATTTATCGTTATCGGAAATTAATTTTACTGCTAGCTTGTTTTGAATTCAGCTCAAAAACATAATAAACAACAATTACTTTCGGAAAACCTACCTTAATGGAAATTTCTTAACACGCTTTGTTTCCGCTGCTCCAACTGAGGTGTTTGAGTGTTGATGGCAAATGCCGGGGCTAGCAAAAATGTTTTCCTTTCTTTTAATTATTATTTAAATAAACCACTTACTGCTAATAACTGCTTTGCATTGTTTCCATTGAAACTTGTGCGCTTTGGTAAATGTTGAAAATTAAACAAAATATTTTTAGTTAATTACCAAATCAGGCCCAATAAAACATGTGCAGATCGGCTAACGGCTAGAGCCTACAGTGCTGCAGCAGTTGAATCTTCGTAGAGCGCATCCTCCTTTTTAGAATTTGCACAGTATACAGGCAATACCCCGTATTCTTCCCATGGGTTACCCGTACTCTCTCAAGCACAATCAGTTTGAGGGGTCCTGTTGGAGCCTCTACGTGAAAATTGAGGCAACGTTTGCCGTTATTACAGCAGCGGATGTAAGCATCCGCAAACAGAAAAGATACGGAAAAGCAAGTGCTCGCAAAGTGCAATATCAGGCAGCTTGCTTGTGTCCTCTGTCAGACCCGATTGGCAAGTACATTTGTAATTCATTATAATCGCTTTGTCAGTGCAGTGAGAGAGGTTATGCGCGGTAATCATCGGTCGACGGTATAGCTCAAGAGGTTGAAGGCTCAAAGTTGATGTCCTTCCTCAGCATGAAGTGATAGGAGGAAACATAAAATAGGAAAAAGCGCAGAAAAATATAGATGTAGAGAAAAGATTGAACTATGTGATAGCCTGAACAATCGCTCATTAATGAACAATTCCTTATGTAAGAAAAAAAAGTATATGGAGCGAGATAAAAACACTATACACTAGTGGGCCCAACGTCCAACAAGAAAATTATGCAACTGTTCGAAACACTTTACAGACCTAAAACAACGAAATCATCTCTCCCGGTTTCTAATTGTGTTTGTGTATGATTAAGCGATAAGAGGTTCCCGAAGCAATGATATTAATATACATCATTACAGTGCCTTCGTGTATCATCGCTTAGTAAAATTGCAACCTGATAATGGAAAGGAATTTTCCACCAAGCTTTCTTGAATTTCGATATAATCTGCTTGAAACCATTGTAAGGAAGAAATACAATAAAACTCTGATTAAAATTTTTTTTCCGCACCCAGTGCTAGAATAATCCATGATGAAAAGAGATTATTAAACTACGTGGATGTAGCAAGGGAAAGCGAAATTCTCAGCCTGTTTGCTGATCTACTATAAGACATTTTTTTTCTAAAAATGCAAGCTGCAACATAGCCAGGCCTATACCGTTGCCTACGGTGCATAGCAAAGGTCAAACATTTTAGGAAGTGCACTGCAGTAAACTTCGCGGCGCACACAAAAACCGGAGCCTCGACACAGTCTTGAGCCGTTATACCCCGAAAAGAAATGGATGCTTCTCACATGGTGAGGCAATTGGTGGCGCTCTTCGCAACCGCGTCCTTAGTACTATAGACAATGGCCCAAATTCAGTATTTGGTCCACACTGCCGAAATGTCGCACTAACGAGCCATTTTGCTAGTGTACATCGAGGCACTGTGTTCCAAGCAATCGTTCTGAGGTACTATTGCAGCGGGAAAGAATATATTTACAAGTATTTACAGAGGAGAAGGAGGAAGAGGAAAGGCAGGGAGGTTAACCAGACAAATGGCCGGTTTGCTACCCTGCACGGGAGGAAAGGGGTAAGGGGAGAAAAAGCTTAAGGAGAAAAGACAGTAGCAGAAAATTAAAGTCACTATGTAAAGTCACAGTGTTCAGTAAACTCACAGCCTATCGTACAGGCCACAAGTCTTCAAAAAGCGGAGCAGTGCCTTGGACGCCTTCACCGCCAACGACCAACGCGGCCAGTGGCCTAGAATCTTCGTTTCCATCCGTGGGCGCAGGTCGAGATGCTCCAGTGCATGGCAGAGAGACCGTCTTTCAGCGCAGTCGGCAGGGCATTCACAAAGAATGCGGGCTATTGTATCATCACACCCGCAGATGATACATGCAGGGCTGTCAGCCATACCTATTAAGAGGGAGTAGTGCTTGGTGAAAGCTACACCAAGCCACAGGCGACACAACCAAGTTGCTTCACGCCGTGGTAGGCCGGATGGAAACCGAAGCTTCAGACCTGGGTCTAAGGTTTTTAAACGCGAATGCGAGAATTTACAGAGAGGCATAAATTGCAGCCGGCGTAGCTGCGAACCATGCTGAGTAGACCGAGAGAGAGAGAGAGATTTTCGTCGTCTTCATCCGCCGTTGACTCGTGGCATAGCGCACTTCTTCATCGTAGTCGTCAGCCCGCAACATGACGCCGGGCGGCAGAAGCACCGTTCCGGCATCAGGGTACCAAAATGTGAGCGACGTGGTAGTGTTTAAAGCGGCGGACGTGGACGATGTCAGTGACGGGGCGAGCGGACAATAGTGAGGACGCATGGAAGGCGATTTCATAGTAGATGTCTGTCACCCTGCGCATCACAGGGTAAGGGTTAAAGTTGTGGGAAAGAAGTTTCTCGGAGAGACCTACACGACGCGAAGACAACCAGAGGATGAGTGATCCAGGTTCTTAGTTGACTTCATGGCGTCCGCAGTCGTAGGCCAACCTCTGGGACGTTTGCTTGACTGGCTTGGAGCCGACGGCGGGCTGTTTGTCGCGCCTGGGCGGCTTGAATGATGGCGTCATGGGCGTAAGCGGTCGTAAGGACTGGAGAAGGTCGCATGAAAGTTTTCAAGGGCCATGTGGGTGCCTACCAAACAAAATGTAGAAAAGGTAGAGGGGCAGAAAAGTGGTGCCATGCCGTGAAGAAGTGTATGCGAATGTGACATAACTCAAGGCGCTGCCAAGTTTCGGTGGTCTCGGGAGACATACAACATATCGGTCAAGTTCGGTCGATCCGCAAGGTAAGCTCTTTGGCTTTTGGGTGATACGCTGTGGCGAGCCTGTGCTGCGTGGCACATGAACAGAGGATGTGTTCAACGACTCTAGACAGACAAGTAATGCCGCGGTCGGTGACTAGGTGGCCAGGAGCGCCATGCTGCAAAATGACATTTTGCAACCGAAAATTCGCAACATCTGTAGCGCCGTTCATCGGCAAGGCACGTGTGATGACGTACCGAGCCGCTTAGTCCATTGCTGCAATGATCCCCTTGTCTAGGGATGTAAGAAAAAGGCCGAGAAGGTTGAGGCCAACACAGTAGAATGGTTCAGCGGGACATCAATGGGTTCCAGAAGACATGCAGGCAATGTGGAAGGTCTCTTCCGACGTCAACACAGCTCACAAGGGCCGACGTAAAGCTTGACGGTACGTTATAAAGCAGGCCAAAAAGCGGCGCCGGATCCGAGATTGAGTGCAGGAGACACCAAGGTGTCCATCTCTCGTTATATCATGGAGATCATCAAGGACAGAGGAGCGTAGCTGTTGAGGAACGGCAAGCAGTAGCGAAGGGCTGTCAGGACTGGACTGCGGTGGCAGGGAATTCCATTTCGACGAGCGTATACTCTGAGGGACGGATTAGGGCTTCATGAGCTCAGGAAATCAGTGAAGGGTCGAAGGATGAATCTTGGCGCTGTTCATCGGCGATGTTGCGAAGATCAGAATAGCGAAGACACTAGGCAGAATATCAGTTTCACGAAGATCACAGAAGAGCGAGAGAAGCAGATAGCGTTTAGGTGGAGACGCCCTGGATTGTACATGAGTGTACGATTATTCTCGAAGGCACAGCGCCCAGCGCCCAAGGCAGCAGGTAGGGTCTTTCACGGAAGAGAGCTAACAGAAGGCGAGGTGGTCCGTGACGACTGAGAAAAAATTGCCGACGAGGTAGGGTCAATATTTTGTGACTGCCCCGACAAGGGCGAGACAGTCACGCTCAGTAATTGAGTAATTTTTCTCGGCAATCTAAAGAAGTAGGCTGGCATAAGCAATGACGCGGTCGTGACCGTGGGCATGTTGAGCGTGCACGGTGCCAATCCCGCATCCACAGGCATCGGTGCGAACTTCGGTGGGAGCAGACAAATCGAAATGGGCTAAATTGTGTAGAGCGGTAAGCAGGCGGATGGCTGAAGAAATTGCGTTCTCCTGGGCAGGGCCCCAGGTAAAAGGGGTGTCGGTTTTAAGGAGATCGGTGAAGGGACTAGCCGGAGGAATCTTTAATAAAACCGTAGAAGTATGAGCGCCGGCCAACAAAAGTTTCCACACCCTTGGAAAGCCGGGATAAAGGGGAATATTTGACGGCTCGAATTTAAGCGAGATCTGTTCGTACACCTGAGCCGCCTACCAGATGTCCCAGAACGATCAGTTGTCGGTGAACGAATCTGCATTTCGAGGAGCTGAGCTGCAGTCTGGCTGTACCGAACGCTGCCAGAATACTCGTTAGGCGGTCGAGGTGCGTGGTAAAGGTAGGCGAGAAACCCTCAACGTCATAAAGTAACAAAGGCAGGTAGGCAGCTCAAAGCCACGAAGCAGGCAGTCCATAATGCGCTCGAAGGTAGCCGGCGCGTTACGTAAGCCGAACGGCATTACTTTAAGCTGATACAAGCCGTCAGGCGTCATGAAGGCGGTCCATGTCATCGATTGTAATTTGCCAGCACCTAGACCGAAGATCTCTTGAATAAAAGTACTTCGATTCATAAAGAAAATACAATGCACCATTGATCCTAGGCAAATGACAGATGTCCTTTTTAGTGATGCGGTTGAGCGACCAGTAATTGACGCATAATTGCCATCTCCCGTCGTTCTTTTTAACCAGGACGACTGGTGAAATCCAAGGGCTTGACGATGGTTCGATGATGTCGTTACAGAGCATCTTGTCCACCTCATGCTGTATTGTGTGACGTTCTGCACTTGGGCACTCTATACGGCCGTATGTCAACAACGGCGGAATTACCTGTGTTTAAGCGATGCTTCAAAATAGACGGTCACCAAAGTCGAAGACGTCGCGAAAAGAGGATAGTAGATATCGCAGGTCTTGGGCTTGAGCTTGCGACAGGCCAGAAGTGATCATTTTGCCGTAATGGTCGGTTAGTGTCTCGGTAGGCAAGGGGTGGTGAGTAGAGGGCGAGGAACAGTGGGCCGCAGCCGATATGACACTTTCCGTCGGGCTGAGCGTTGCGAGCGGCACACCTTGCGGGAGCGGCTGGACATACGAGGCAAAGTTGATGACTGGAAGGTGCGCTCGATTTGCAGATACTGTGACGACGGTATGGGCAAACGCAATGATGCGGCTGAGGGACACATCAAGGGCTGGACTGACGATGTAATCACCATCGGGGACGAGTGTGACACAGGAAAAAGACATGTAAATGGCGGCGTCAGAGGACGGACGGACAAATTCGACCGTGAGATATGGGGCACAACTTGAGGCAGCGACCCTGCAGGAAGAGAAAGATCAAGCTTAACAACTCGTGTCGCGCAGTCGATTAGAGCGGCATAATAAGAAAGGTAGTTAAGGCCGAGATTGACATCGTGAGGGTACGGGTCCAGAACGGTGAACAGAACGGAGCTGTGGCGGCCAGAGGTTGTCGCACGGGCTGTGCATAGTTCGACTAATAGAGACATCCAATCACCGGCTACACAAACAATGGCTATAGGGGCTGGCGTAAGTATTTTGCTGTGATGGCGGCATAGGTGTGAACTTATGACGGATACTTGCGCACCGGTATCGATCACGGCTGTGACAGGGACTTCATCAACATGAGTGCCGAGCGAATTACTTCGTGCACGAAGGGCTAAGCCAGGATTTTCGATCCGGGTCTATATTGCAGCTTTACCTCCAGACGCTGCTGCCCCTACTTTTTGATTTGGAAGCGTCCGCTGGGGCCCGGACAAGTGAAGCGGCGACGTTGGGGCGAACAGGACTGGCGGCGTAGAGTGAACGGTAAGGGGCTCAAGCGGGGAGTCTGGACGTCAGCGGCAGTGCTCTGCAGGTTCGCGCTCGGGGAGAAATCACACGAGCCGTTCTTCGAGTGCAGCAAAAGCTGGGCATGCAACTGGACGTATAAGGAATAAACCCGTGGCTACGACAGTGGCAGGCGATATGACCGACACTCGAGCAGTGGAAAACAAATGGGCCGGCCATCGGGTGTCCGCGAGACGGAAGGGTCGCTTCGGCGCAGGGCGGGGTACTGAGGTCGTCTATAATTAATGCAGTAATGTCCGGGGCTTGAGAATGAGGCATGTTGCTGGTAGACTGGAGACACAGGTTGCAAATTCTTGGCCTAATACGGCGTGGTTGGCACAGCTTGCGGGCAATTGATAGTAGGCATCACGTGGCTGCTGAGGAACTCTGAACATATCCTCAAGTTGCCATCGGATGGTGCGGGTGAGAATGTCAGTCTGTGCGGAGGGTTGTCGGGGCAGCATATCTAAACATGATAATGTCGCAGCCGTGTTGGAGACACGGGAAACTTCGGGCTAATACGCCGGCATTTGGCTTCTTCGAGGCGGCGACATTCCTTTATGATACCGGCATCCATTGAGCAATTTTGATAAACTAGTAAACTAGTAAGTTGAAAGTGTCATCCCCAATTCCTTTCAAAACGTGGCCCACTTTGTCCGATTTAGACAATTCACCGCCAAGTTTGTGGCAAATGGACAGTACGTCTTGAATATATGAAGTCGGCAATGAAACGTTGTATTTGGTCGAAGTTTGGCCGCAGGAAGCAAGGTCCCTCTTGGCAGCAAGTTGTCGGCCGGGCATTATTCCGAACAGTTCGCGAAGTTTTTGCTTGCATGTGTCCCATATGGTCAGATAATCTTCGCGAGTCTCAAACCACACGCGAGCGGCGCATTTAAAATAGAATATTACATTGGCAAGCATGAGGGCCGGGTCTCATTGGTTGTGCGTACTTAAACGTTCATACATGTTGAGCCAGTCTTCTACGCAGGCGGCACCTGTGCAGGAAAATGTCCCAGGGTTACGAGGGTGAGTCAGAACGACCAAAGGTGTGACCGTGGGCGTTGTTCGTTGTGAGGAGTCTTGGGGCATGGCTATGTTGCCGAGCTGGCGTCCGCTGTGTAGCTCCGTCGCTTGCAGAAGGCAGTGTCGATATCTGCACTTTGACCAAATATGTAACGGCGAAGAATATATTTCCATGTATTTACAGCGAAACATATACCGACAGCCGGGATAGCTGCGAGATTATGCTGAGCTGGGTGAGATTGAGAGGACGAATCATGGAAAATTCAGCGCAACAAGGACGAGTACAGCGCTCGTGTTTGTCTTCTTCTTTTATACTCGTCCTTTTGCTGCAATGCCCGGGTCCCATTCCTTGTTCATTGGTTGGTTGCAGCAGATGACCAATCTGCTTCAGGCGCCCACCGCTTCGCGCTTGCGTCCTTTGGGTTCGGAAGCTGCTCATCCTTCTGTGGTCATCATTTGCGCTCCACGGGGCCAAAAACAATATGAGCAACAAAAGGCTTCTGAGGTCTCTCTTCCGAACAGCATTATGGATGCACCTTCTATGGACTGTGTGGATATGAAGTCAGATATCCGCGCCCAGAGACGAAGTGGGTCTCCTTTGAATATTGCAGGTACATCTTGCCCCCAATTGAAGACAAAGAAAAATAACGCTAGTCAAAATCCCAAGACGAGGATTCTAGAAAAGGCACTCGCGGCTACGGAACTCCAACCAAGGCAGCCTTCTTAAGAACACTCTGGTGAAATTGCTGTTCTATATTCTCAGCTTCAACAGATTTAAATTTCCTATGCAACCAGCTTCTACCAGACTTATTTGCATTGCAGGAAACATTGCTAAATAAAAATTGCAATTTTCATCTAAAAAATTACTCTACGTTCCGGCTTGACCGGTTATAACGAGGGGGAGGGTTGTTAGTGTTCATCTCTAAAAAGTTTTGTCACAGGGCATGCATTTCTTTCCAATATGCGGACAATAAATGTGAACTCCTTGCTGTTGACCGTGGTGTCCCAGGTCAACAGCCCTTTACGGTAGCTAACGCATATGTCCCGTCAAGTGTGCATGACTCTCGGCCTCTTGACTCACTCATGTCAAGTAGCCGTTCTCAGGTTTTATCAGTTGGGGACTTCAATTCGCACCATGTGACGTGAGGGTTTAAAACAGACAGCTTTTGTTCTAGACGATTTGACTATGTTTCGGGCAACAACTTTGTCTGCAATAATTACGGATTGCCTACATTTGTACGGAGTCAATGCTTTTCTGCCTTATATTTAACTTTTTCCTCCTCAGGACTCTCAGTTACGTCTTGGGCGCCTGTTGACTGCGCAACAAAGAGTGATCATCTACCGATTAGTTTCAATTTTTCGTGTAAATTAACTCTTTCAGAGCGACATCATCGCTCATTAATAAATTTCACTTGCTTTAAAAACACGCTAAAATCAGCTCTCACAATCACTTCAGACCCATGCGCTGAGACAAGTGTCGAATGCAAAGCTACACATCAAAGTTCAGTACTGGAACGTGCAAGGCGAAAGTCTGAATGTTTGGTCAAGGGAACCAAGGATGCAATCGCCAGTAATTGGTGGAACGCTGATTTCACGCGTGCATATACACGACGGAAAGCAGCTTAGAAGACACTTTTCATAAATCACAACCCAAAAAATTGGTTGGATTATTAGTATGTCGCAGCAAAATTTAGGCGCATTGTATCCCGCGCACAGGAGGAGTATAATACAAAGCATCATGATTTTATTTCCCAATCAGGAAATAAACAAGGTTTGTTTAATTTCATGAGGAGAAAAAAAGTGGTTCCACCGGCTGTCAACATTGAATCCCTCTTTGTCTCCTGCTGACGTCGCCAAGGCCCTAGAGGACATTGTGTGCGGCCTGGAGCTTCGCTTTACATCTGCTCTACCTTCTCAAGCTATAGTCACATCCACCTCAAGTCATTTCACTGAGGTGTCTATGCCTGAGCTGTCACAAATTGTTCTGCGCTTAACCCCAGCGGCTCCTGCCCCCGATAAGGTAACTTCATCCATGATTAAAGTTTTGTTTAATGAATCTCCTGAAGATCTACTGGCTCTAGTTAACCATTCCATTAAAGTACCTTTGATTTCCCATGAGTGGCGTCTTGGCGAAATAGTTCCATTGCTTAAAAAACAAGGGGAGGGTTTTACTTTAGGCAACATACAACCTATTTCAATAACATCGAACCGAGTGAATTTGGTGGAAAGGGTCCTTCTCAGGCGTGTCATGTCATTCATATCAGAAAACGCTCTCTTGCATCTGTGTCAAATTGATTTCTAGCAGGGCTGTTCAAACTGGTGTGGTCATACTGACCTAGAGAGTCGAATTAAATAAGCTCGCAACAGAAAACAGTTTTCTGCGTTTGTCACTTTGGATGTCAGTAAAGCCTACGACTGGGTTGAGAAATCGACTCTGTTACCCAAATTACAGAAACTCAATTTCCCAAACTATTCTGTAGCCTGGATTTATGCCTTTTTTAATAGACATTTTTATTGCTGCCGAAATGTTGTTTTCTTTAGGAGATTCCAACATACAACAAGTGTACCACAAAGGTCAGTTCTCTCACCTGTTCTTTTTAAGATTTTTCTACGCTCAATTCCATGCATTCAAAATGTGAAAACATAAGTATACGCCAACGATATTCCATTATTTTCGCATCAGCAGGTGACATTCACCCTCTTTATCGAACACTGCAAAATGACTTCATTCTTCTTGACGACTGGTTAGGAAGAATTCATCTGTCCTTCAATGTGAAGAAATGCGCATTGTTGGTATTTCCGGTTTCTGTTCCTGCAAATATCTGCCTGGTCTATAGAAACCACATAATTCCTCAAGTTCAGAGGGTGAAATATCACGAAGTAATATACGACACTACTCTATCCTGGCGGCCACACACTGGGCAAATTATTGCAAAAGTAGCTCGGGCCTTTAGCACCCTGCACAGGCTTTTCAGTGCTAGATAAGGCATGATAATGCACACAATTCTGCTGATTTATAAAATCTACGTCCGCCCAATTCTTGAGTTCGGCAGTGTTTTATTCTCAGGAGCTCTTGCCTTTAAACTTCGCCCTCTTGTGCTCTTAGAGCGTGAAGCGCTGCGCCTCTGTCTGAGGCTTCCAAAATATGTCGCCAATTTTACTCTGCACCTTGAGGCGCGATTCCCATCTTTATCAGCTAGAATTCGTCTTTTAACAGTTTAAACGTTTTTAAAATTGTGCGACTCGCCTCTTCACGCCTCCAGTATAATATTTCTTAGTCAACCTGCAGTCTTTTTAGTGCCGCCTGGTCTCGTTTGCATACTCCGCAGATACGCCAAATGTATAACAACCCACCTTCTGTCCAAATTGCATTCGATGACATTTTCCCATCGAATGCAAAGTTGCAGTCCTTTCCACTCCTTCTTGTTTTTTTCCAGTACCATCTAAGGTTCTTTCCCTTTCATATTCTCATTGCTACAGATGCCTCGCAGGATCGCGAAAAGGCAGGTGTGGGTACTTTTCACCTTCACTGGACTGGTCTTTTTCTCTTTGTCTTCCTGACTTCGCTCCAGTTTATCTGGCTGAGTTATTAGCAGTAATCTTAGCCTTACGAAATTTAGAAACTACCGTTCTCCAGGTCATTGTCTTAGAATATTCATTCGCATTGGTGTCGAAGCGAACGGAGCAACTTCAAGTTTCGTAGCCAGTTGTTGGTTTTTGGAGCTAAAAAATGCCTCCTAAAACATCTAAAGTATCCACACGAAAGTTTTAGATAATAACATAATCAGAGAGTTGATGCTTGCGGTTTACCGCCACAGAAACGCAGTTGGGCAAGGGCTTGTTGTTATGCAGGTGTCTAGATTAGTTTCGACCACTTAGTGTTCTCAAATGTTCAATGGCATGGCACAGCACCCGACAGTTTCCGGCTGCAGCGGCAGGCATTCCATCGGGCGACCTTGGGATCTAACAGGAACCTCATATCCATAAGCGCGTCGATTAATATAGCACTGATTACCACAGTACATGATTTCTTTGAACAAACGAAAACAAAGATTAGGGAAAGCCCATCGAGTGCTTCAGTTTAATGTGACCTTGGCAGAAGCGAACCATTGAGAAGAGTATCTACAGTACGCTGTCTTCCCGCACAATGCTCAGTCTATCCATGTAGTACGGGCATGTACAACGTCTGTACTACGTCTAATATGGCTTCGAAGAATGAGCAGTAGGACACGAGATTGATATCCAGGTTCCTAGATTTCATGTTACATTTGTTCTCGCCGAGAACTAAATTATAAGCACAGAATGAGCAATCAACGTAATGTGATGTCAACGGCCAGTGTTTGTTGTTTGGAATGTTTTTTGAATCTGGAATCCTAAGTAGTTTGCCGGTAAGAACTTGCGATACTGCTTTTATCACAGAAAAACTGCTGTTTTTTTTTCTGCAGCGGACTTAAGCTGCAGAAGATTTTTTTCAGTAATATGGGCAGAGGGAACAGCGCGCAGACGTTCATGAGCCTCCACTATTTTTACCGACGCTCTATAAAGAGTAGTGCCTGCACTTTGAATCTTCTTTCAATGGGGTACACAAAAAGCGTTGAGTGAAAGAATCCTCAGACACGATAGCTTGAGTTTCTTTCAAACGCAATGCTTTTTTTCTGCTAAAAAGCCGTCTATAACAGTCTTAACAAATCACACTTGCTGCAATACTGTTTGGCAGCCTTCATCCATGTTCAACAACGTGTCTCAGCCAGCTCTAGTGGGGGAAGGTCCTCACGCGTGCGCTGTTTCAACACACATTAGCGAGAAAAGACTTTCCAGAACATATTTTTCACTAAAGCAACAAGTTCATTTACGTGACTCAAGTATATCGTCACCTCTTAGGAGATAGTTGGAGTCTGTGGGCGACACACGTCACGTGTATCATCTTGGGGTAAACAGACCTGAGGAATTAAGCAGGTTCGTTCATATAGAATGTTTTGCCAGTGCATGGCAGAAAAATCTTCTTGCCCTCTGGTACACTGGCATGCACAACTTTCACTGCGGCGCTAAGCACGCAAAGTTCTCCGCTTTTGCTCTTTCTTAGGGCGCTCGGCGTACGAGAGAAGGCTTCGTTCCCTTGTCGGCTGCAAGCTTGCCCAAAAAACAATGAAGGACTCGATACCAGGTTGCGTCTGCATTTTCGTCTACATGGATCCAAATGCACAAGCCACTTATTTCATCTCAATCGTTGAAGTATTATTTTGTAAAAGGTGGGCACGTAGTTTTTGCACTCAGTTCAGTCTGTACCGTAATACGCTTACAGTAATTTTGCAGGAATTCTTTCTTTCATACTTTTTATCAAACCTTGCAAAATTACTTCAATGTTCTTGACAGCTGGTTAGGAAGAATTCATCTGTCCGTCAATGTTAAGAAATGCGCATTGTTAGTATTTCTGATTTCTGATCTTGTGAATATCTGCCTGGTCTATAGAAATAACATAATACCTCAAGTTCAGACGGCGAAGTATCTCGAAGTAATATCGGTCACTACTCTATCCTGGTGGCCACACAGTGAGCAAGTTTCTGCAAAAAGAGTTCGGGCCATTGGCATCCTGCGCAGGCCATGCAGTGCTAGGTAAGGCATGAGAAGGCACACACTTCGGCTGATTTATAAAGTCTACGTCCGCCTAATTCTTGAGTTCGGCAGTGTTTTATTCTCAGGAGCTCCGGCCTTTAAACTTCGCCCTCTTGAGCTCTTAGAGCGTGAAGCGCTGCACCTCTGTCTGGGGCTTCCAAAATATGTCGCCAATGCTGTTATGCACCTTGAGGCGTGAATACCATCTTTATCACCTAGGTTTCGCCTTTTAACAGTTCAAAGATATTTTATTGCGCTACTCACCTCTTCCAGCCTCCAGTATAATATTTCTTAGTGAACCTTCTGTTTTTTATTAGAGCCGCCTGGTCTCATTTGCATACTTCAAAGATGTTTCGTGCAGTCTCTCATTGATCCCTTAAACAATCAGTTCATAGATGTCCAGCAAATGTGTAACAATTCACCTTCTATCCAGATTGCTTTCGGTGACATTTTTTCATTGAATGCAAAGCAGCGGCCCTTTCCTTTCCAGCCGCCGCGGTGGCTGAGTGGTTATGGCGCTCGGCTGCTGGCCCGAAAGTCGCGGGTTCGATCCCGACCGCGGTGGTCGAATTTCGTTGGTGGCGTTTTCTATAAGCCCGTGTGCTGTGCGATGTATGTACACGTTAATAAACCTCAGGTGGTCGAAATTTCCGGAGCCCTTCACTACGGCGCCTCTCATAGCCTGAGTCGCTTTGGGACGTTAAACCCCCCTAAACCAAACCAAACCTTTCCTTCCTTTCGTGGTTGGCTGCAGGACCATCTAAGGTCCTTTCTCTCTGATATTCTTATTACTATGGATGCCTCGCAGGATCGCGAAAAGGCAGCTGTGAGAATTGTTTCACTTTCACTGGGTTGGTCTTTTTCTCTCCGTCTTCGTTACTTCAAACCAATTTATCTGGCTGAAACATTAGCAGTAATCTTAGCCTTACGAAAATTAAAAACTACCCTTTCCCAGGTCGTGGTCATGACGGACTTTCTGTCCATTTGTCTTCATCATCCTGAACAACAGAGTCTCGGGCATTACGCCTCTTTAAGTTCCTGATCCCACTCAATCTAAATTTGGTGTGGTTGCTTTGGGCACCGGGGCACATGGGCTTTCATTAAAATGAGGTTGCAGATTCCTTAGCAAGGGCCTCTCTCTGCGGCGCAATTATTGCTGTCCTGCCAACCTGCGTATATACAGCTGCGGTGAGGTTTTGCAGCTACACAATATTTCAAAAATTTTCTGCTTCGGCTCTTACGTGATCTCTCGAATATCAGCATCTTCTGCCTCCTTGGAGTAGCAAAGACTGGAGCTCGCGCACACTAGAGGTCTCTTTCAAGCGTTTGCGTTGCCGGGTTTCCCTTCTAAATTTCTACCTTCAAGGATCCAGCCTGGCGGTTTCCCAATTGTGCCCTTTTAGTGCCTAACCTGAGACAATAGATCACTTCCTCCTGTTCTGCCGCCGCTTCTCTCATTTGAGGAGGCGCCTTTTGCAAATTCCGTTTCACCAGCTGGCTTTGCCTGCGTCCTTTGGGGTTGTTTTTATCATTGGCGCTTTTTTGCTTGGAAGAAGCTACAGGAGTGTATGCTCTGCTGTGCAAAAATTCTTTGAAGAAACGCAGTGACTCCAATTGGAATTTTTTTTCGCTCTCGGTCAGTACAAAATTGAAACAATACAGGCATTGTATACTATTATGCACATTAAGCCATTGTCCCGTCTTTGATCTCCAAGTTAACAGGACTCGTGTTGTCTTTGCGTCTTCCAATCTATCAGCCTGTATATAATTGCTACTCATTTACCTATCAAAACGTTCCTGTCTCCAGCAATTAACCGCCAGTGTCTTGGCCACTCCCCTCAGTGGGTATCTGCCAATTTTATTTGAGGCCAACCAACCAACCTTTGTTGCGCTGAATTATCTTATCTGCGAGCAGTGCCGAGCAGATCGAGCGAGAGATCTCCGTCGTCTTCGTTTATCCTAGACACATCGCATAGTGCATCTCTTCCTCGTCGTCGCCAGCCCACTACAATATTATAACAAATATTGTAGCCTTACAACAAGACCTGTGGAAATTGAGGGCAGTATTGGCAATACAATTGCAACTAAATGAAATAAAAATCCGTCTTAGGCATCAGCAAGAATGCATGCATGAGCAAAATACAAAAGATTGCAGAAACAAACACGAGAACAAAGCCAAACGGTTAACCTGTCGGAATTAAGGCAAATGTGCACGGAGATTGTTGGGTGGCCTGAAGTATCTTCTAAAAGATTACATTTTTAATCCAACAAGCAAATGGAAGTCTGTTCACACTTTTGTCAGTATCGCATTTCTCGATTTCAACTGCTTCTTACAATTTGCTCAAATGATTTCTTATCAGGCTATAAAAGATACGAAAGATTTAGAAACGAGAAACAACCCTCACATCTCTGCAGTGCCGGGGCAACTGTTCTTCAGTCTTCTTGCAAAATTACCAGGCATGATCTCCCAGACTTACATCAGTTCGCTCTACGTATACGCAGCCACAACAGATAGGGGGCGCCGCGGTGACTCGGTGGTTTGGCGCTCGGCTGCTGGTCCAAAAGACGCGAGTTTTATCCTGGCCACGGCGGTCGAATTTCAATTCAAGCGAAATTGCAGAGGCCCGTGTACTGTGCGAGGCCACTCCGCGTGGAAGAACCCCAGGCGGGCAAAATTTCCGGAGCCATTCACTACGGTCTCGGGACGTTAAGCCCCCCTAAACCATAAACCAAATAGATGGCAACTTAATACACAATACCAGTTGCAAGTGAAAACGTACGGATTCTTCTGTTTTGTTCCACATATGCTTTCTTAGGGCTCTCTTGATCAGCTCGAGCAAAGAGCCTTGAAAGCTGTTGTAGTGCAGAGAATACGATTGAACTGGTCACTCTCGAGTTTGTGCGAGAACTTGTGTACATGCATAACGCAGTACCTGAAATTTTTATTTTCTGTTTCTCTGCAGGTGCATTCGAACCGGGTGGCTGGAATTTTCTTTGCAAAACTTTTTCTTGAGAGCGCTGTTACCACGGCGAATACATCAGCGGATAGCCTTCTTTAGTCTTTCTAACTCGTGGTCAAAGCAAGTTACCACTCTTTGAGGACGGGTCTTCCGCTTATGTACCATGGTCCAAGAAAGCGCCACTGCTTTTCTTGCAGTTCTTTTAGCTTGAAATGTTATCGCAATATTTTACTCAGCGTAATGAACGCACCCCCCATGTTTTTATTGTCGGGATTCATGCAAAGGAGGTACCCAGAGATACCGATTCGCTGGGGCGGATATTGCAGCTTGGCGTCAGGCGTAGCCAGCACTATTATATAGACCAGCTACTTCTTCGAGCGCAGCGCGCCCTCGGCGCATCCCCGTAGCGGAAGCGGTCACAGTTGGTAGATTGCAGTTTCCCCCTCTGAAAAGGGAGCCACTGGAGACCCTTGAATCACCACTTTTCTAGGCTTTAAATTTCTGTTAGATTAGAGTCTTTTTGGAGAACAATTGCGTTCGTTACGCGAGTAAGTGCGGTATTAGACGAGTACGGCCTTGCTGCCAGCCTCCAGCTGTATTCGTTATGTTTTTTGGCAGAGCAACTACACTTAACAGGCGGTGGTCGCAGTTTAAGCTGCGAATTCTAAAATGGCTATTTCAAGGCACACTTCCTCGCCTCTTGAGCTCTGTGGGATTTTCTCAAGACCCCGAAACGGATATTCACAGCCTGTGGCGAGTCGTCCCCACATAAAACCAACCATCTGACGCCGCGCCTAGCAGCTCAAGATCTTGTACTCGATGACAGCGCAGTACCGTATACAGCTTGGACACAGAAACCCCACCACCAGTCTCTGAATGTCACTTTTTTTTCCAAACCATCTCCCTTTCACATAATAGTTTCCCCCTTCAATGCCTATAGTCAACAACCACCAGTCAAACGACGCAACCACCTCAGTAGCACCCCATTTTACATGCGCACTGAGCATTGATGTGGACGGTTTTGGTGGTTAATTGGCTTGGCGTAACGAGGCTAGAAAACTAGTGGCAAGGGCCTTTCGCAGAAGGCCTAAAGGCTCCTGGGTCATCGCAATAGCTGCACAAGCCTATAGATTCAATGCGTTAAGTATTTGTCGTGTTTGCAAGGAGTTCACATGTGAGAGAAATGTGCTTTGTTCTTTTTTTCTAGCCATCTCGGCAAACGTAGGAAACATTCCTCCAACGCAAACCTATTTCAAGCCCGGTAGACATGTCGTTTCATATTGTTTTGGGCTCGTGTGTCCCGCGATCTGGTGCAGAATCGAGAGGCATGAGCGACAGGAAGCACCCGGTCACGCGAAATCCCCTGGCGTGTTCTTACAGCTTACAGTCATGATATAGGCATACGGGTGGGTGGCACAGCTTTCTCCGCGACGTTTTCTCCAAGCACGCTTTGGCTTCGTGCAGCCTTGTTTCCGCAGGTGAATCAGGCAAACACTGGACCACTCGATTTCTGCCTGCTGCGATAGGCTCTATATCTAGTCTCGTTTTAAACTTAAAGCTCAGAGGCCGGAACAGGGTACACGTGGTTGTAAATAACGAAAACAAATTACAGTTTTAACCCTAATTACGCATAAATAAAAAAATATTCCTGGAACAAGCGGCCAGAGGTTCACTTGGCATTGCGACACATGCATGACTTCTGTCATGCAGCGAAAGGTAAATGCCAGTGAACTTTGTCGTTCAGAAATACAAAATCGTTTTGCAGTATGTCAGTTGTGCTCAATACACCTTGTAAACCTAGTGGTAACCTTTTAGTAAGAATAGTTATACACCTATTAAACCAGAGATGAGTGAAATTAGTGACATTGACGGACAGCATTGAAAGCCCTGATATTTACTGAACATAGGAAGTGTTTTTGATATACATTCCCGAAATGTTTTCTCTTTATATTCCATTTTTCCTTCTTACGCGAGTCTGTTCCGTTAGCGAATTAAACACTGAGCAAACGTACTATATCCGGCATTTTTAGTTATGTGCATAAACATGTGGTAAAAAAACAATTTTTTTCCAAGAAAAAATTCCTTTCAATTTTTACTCTTGTCCAGTTCTTGATGTCCGAATCACAAAATTGCTTTCTACAAGTCACATTATCACGCATTTGTGCTTGCGTTATCGCCTATTTGATCTAAATTCATGATATTTATTATTGCTAAATGAACGCTTTTAACACTAAAATTCTTATGCACAAGACAAGTGTTCTGCGCACTCGCCATTTTTCTGTTTGTTTATTTTTTGTGGCCTATCAAAAAACTTGAACACCTTAATCCTCTGCTTTATAAGCGGTTCTCTAATTGGCGTATACAGTTTTTGTCTGGACTTAACATTCATGCATTATTTTATGCTGTAGAGTAAACAAGCCACAGATTTCCACATTCTACACACTGTTTCAACCCACTTCAACATTTCTGTGTGAAGATAAGTAGCTGCTGAAGTAAATTCCGGAATAACTGGCAGATGCTTGTTCCGGAACTCGAAAGTGTTGCCACTTATTGCAGATCTCTGTCTGTATAGCAGCAATAGCTTTAAAAAATCCAGCTCCTATATGGGTTGTAAATGTCCATAAGTTTTGGATTAGAACTCTGATCGAATTTTTTTTTTAATCAAAATAAACTGATATACTTCTATTTGTGTTCTGTTGACTGCCACATCTAAAACTTGGTTCTGTCAAGGCGAGCAGAGCGTGGTCCACAAATAGTAATATTCTTGATAGTTACTCATTTATGACAACGTAATTGATGTACAGATTCGATAACATTGCCTTTGCAGGTGAGCCTTGCCGGTCTCCAAAACTAGTTGTCTGCAGTTCTCTATAATTTCCATACAATGTTAGCAATTGCACGTGGTTGGTGAAATAATCGCTGGAACAAAACAGTGCCGGGTTTGGTCCGAATAGAGTGTGTGCGGATACACAATCATTATGCAGATGCGCATGTAGCAAACTGTGTGCGCATTGACTACTAGACTTGATAATGAACTGGATCCGGAAAGGCGTCTTACCCTATTCAGTGGATTTGCCTAATTTTACTCGGCGATTGGAGCCAAATGCGACAGTATTATCTTACTGACATCAAAAATTCTTACTCCGTCTCTCTAGAAGTCGCATTTAGATATTGCCTGTGCTTTATAACACTAAGGAAGCTAATAATTTTGCAATAATAATTTGTTGATACTTCCCAGTGTACAAAGAAAGGAATTATTTTCAAATCTGTACACGTTTAATACCACTGTCCTGCGTACTTGTTATGAATTTTTGTTTGGCCGGAGAGAGAGAGATCGTACTGCCGCTAACCTCACGTTAATACCTATCTCAAATATTTTTTAAGGTAAAAGATTGAGACGCGTCTCTTCCCTGCATCAGTAACTCATTTCTGGCTCATTCGCATCTACAAGTCTTCCCATACTCACAAATTTTCCCCCTGTACCATTGTGTCGGTTTCTTAGTCGGTAGCTTCTCTCCACTCTTGAAGTCAGTTTTTTGGTAGGCTACACAGCACGCTCACATAAGCATCGTTGGCAAAGAATACTTGATAAGCCAGCAAACCGGAAATATCCCTGCTTCATCAGCCATTTACGTGTCGTCTAAGCTTCGCTATCGTGTGAGATGAGGGGACTGTTTTCCTTGCGTACCTGCTCTGCCTCCTTGTATGGAAGCCCACTGGAAGGAAGAGATGGAAGAAAATGCTATTTATTTAAGCTATCTTCAGTAGTTCGCGAAGCTCAGAGGGAACTTTGTCACGTTGTCCTTGATGTGCCATCGGCAGAGATCGATATAAGCACGAACCCTTTTCGTTGCGTTCCGGATCCGAGAACCTTGGACCACCGCGCGAGAAGGCCCAGATTAAGCCTTGCCGCTAGGCGAAGAACTGACGGCGGGAACTAGGCTCCTTCCATAAGATTCGTACCCTCTATCGCGTAGAAGCTGCAACTGGCACCTCCTCGCCTACGCGATGATGTGTGTAGAGGAACTGTCAAATAAGATAGGGAGTCTAAAAAAATTATGAAGGAAAGAGGTATGAAGAAGAAGACGTGGGTTAACCGAAGAATAAAGAAGAAGAAGCGTTCGGTGAGGTGGAGAGAGATGATTGGTGGAGAAGGTGGAGAAGCATTCGATAAGGTGAAGAGAGATGATTGGTGGAGAAGTATTCGGTGATGTGGAGAGGTGATTGGTGGAGAAGAGAAGAAGAAGACGACGACAAGGCTTACGTGGACTAACGCCAAGGCTATAAAAGGGCGAGGGAGAGCGAGGCACGGGGGTGGGAGGGGGAGAACAGAAAAGCGGAGGATCCGGCGGGTCAGGGACGCTTCGGCTAAAAGAGAGCGACGCCAGCTACTGCTCCGGTGAGCTCGCGTTCTACGGCTTCGCATCGTGGACTTCCTGCCGTGTCTGAGCCCGTTCCGGGGAGTCAACGGAGGACGCTACAACCTGCTACGGCCAGGGCTGTCTCCAGCGCTGTTGCCACCCATCCGGGTGGTGCCCCCAACGCCAACAACACCGGCATCACCTCCACAGACGCTTGGACCGGGAGCTTATACGACGCAGCTAGCGACGCCGCCAGCGACGCCAGCCCAAGCACGTCGGACGCCGCCTCGACGCCGGCTACTGGATCCATACAACGCCGCAGCCGCACCGAACAAACCGTGAGCACGAACGCGACCACTAACAGTAGAACGCTAATAGTAGACGCTGGTAGGAGTGTTCCCGGCTCGTGCGTATTTTTATTCTTTGTGTTTTGTGTTATTTTTGTTAGTTTTGTGTTCCAGTGTGTGTGTCACGTAGGGTGTATTAAATGTGCGTTTGTGTGGGTACACCTTTCGCCTAGTCCATTCTTTCGGTCCGAGTGTTTTCTGGGGAGATTCGTGACAAAGATAAGTAGCGAGCCTTTGCCAGGATTCATTTCCTTGTTGTGTTTTTTGCTTTGTCTCGGATTTTTCTGATCTCTCGACGGCAGGAAATATAGATTTGGCTAGAACGTTAGAACTGGCGCTCAAGCTTGAGTTAAGCAAGGAAGAGGCGATGTCTCTGCGACCAGCAGAAAGAGGAGGCAGATAGGCAGAGAGAGGAAAGGGCGCAAGCACACGCAGACGCTCGTGAGGCAGAAGAGCGGGAGGCTAAAGGAGCTCGCGAGGCAGAAGAACAGGAGTAAAGAAGGATATAACGGGAGAAGGAGTTTCTTTTGTGGAAACAGGCATATGTCGCGAGAGCATATGAGGAGATCACGGACAGTTATCAGCGTTCTATAGTGGGTAGAGAATTTCCCAGACCAGCCAGAATTTGTCCAAGGAAGCTGATGGCTTCTTTCGATGACAAAAGCGATGATCTGGACGCATATCTGCAACTATTCGAGCGGATAGCTTTGGGGCAAGGCTGGGAGCGCAGTGAATGGGCCACGGCATTGAGTATGTGTATAGTCGGAGAGGCGCTGAATGTGTTTGGAAGGATGCCTGCTGCTGATTCCATAGGCTACGAGAAAGTCAAAAAGGCGCTCCTCCAAATATTCAGGCTTGCGGCAGAGGGTTTTCGTGAGAGATTTCGCACTGCGAAACCTGAGGATTCGGAAATCGCTAAGCAGTTTTTCTGCAGCCTGACCAACTATTTTAAATAGGTGGCTTGATATGTCAAACACAGGAAAGTGTTTTGAACGTGTGCGTGACAAGCTGGTCACAGAGCAATTTTTCGCGTGTTGCAGCTCAAAGCAAGCGCTATTCCTGAAAGAAAGTTGTGTTCATTGGAAGAGTTCGCCGACACTGCAGACCAATTCCTCAAGGCTCAATGGCTAAGAAATTTGAGTAAGGCAAAGGAGGAAACCCAAAAGGTCCTAGAGACCGGTGCGGCAAAACCAAGAGCATATGGCGTTGCATCTAAGGCGCCAGTAAGGTGTTTTCTCTGCGGCAAGGTGGGACACCGTGCAGTTGACTGTCGGACTAGTAGCGCTGCCCAAACAACACAGGTTGTGTGTCAAGGTTGTAAGATTAGGGGTCACACTCTGGATGAGTGCCGGTACAGAACGCAGGACCGAGCTGCATGCGTTGTCGACTCTGGGGTAGAACTTGTCACGCCACCTGAAGTTCCACAGCTGAAAGGAGAGCAAACGCCGCTGGAAAATGAGGCGGTGAGTGGAACACCCAAGTCGAAAGCAGCAATGCCGGTGTTGGTTGCGCAAAAAATAGGGGACCGTGCTATATTTTTATTTTCAATACTGCAGGCCCCTTTACGAGGCCCTAGCAGGTGGGCATACACAACAGTTACAATGAGGCAAGAACTACATCACACAACACAAGGAAATTTCAAAATGCGGCAAGAACACATGCAAAGATAAATCTGGTAGAACAGTGGTTCATTTGCCTACCTGAGGACAAACTATGTACAATCGGCTCCAGACAAGGTTACCATATGAAGTGATCAAACACGGCTAACAGTGAACAACATGCACGTAGAAGCGAAAAAAAAAAACCTTGGCGCTCAAGACAAGATACGTATATGTTGGAAACAATAATAATACTGAAGGATAGCGGACAATTGAACCCAGGAAAACAAACTATGACTACGCAAGGGGTGATGCACTGATTAAGACGACAAGAAAGAACGGATGTGAAACGGATTATCAATACCCAGAGGCCCATGTGCATCACTGAGAGCGTTACTCTGCGGCAATACCGGCCTCGAGCCTTGTAGCGAACGTTGTTAAGGTCGGCGCATGAGTAATCGAGGCATCCAGTTTGTTCCATTCTCGGATGGCTGCAGGAAAAAATGAATGTTTAAGTGCATCTGTGCGATAAGAATAATCAGTTAGAGTAAGCGCATGTTTGTGTCGTGTCGGTCGAGTCTGGGACGGGCAAATATATTTTGACACATTGATGTTATAATCGTTATGCAACAGTTGGTACAAAAATTTTAAACGCGCGTGCTTTGCTCTCATTGATAGCGTCGAGAGACCTGAAATAGCTGCAAGGTTCGATGGGGAGTCAGTACGCTTATATTTGTTATGGATGAACCGTAGTGCCTTTCTTTGTATTTTTTCTAGTTTTGCTATGTTAGTGGTTGTTTGCGGAAACCAAACAGTGTGAGCGTACTCTAAAATAGGTCTTATGAAAGTTTTGTATGCTAGGAGTTTAGTAGATGCTGGTGCGAGTCAGATGCATCTTCTCAAAAAAAACAGTTTTCGTAAGGCTGCCGATGTTACATTAGCGATGTGTACGTCCCATCTAAAGTCAGCGATTAGTGTAACACCAAGATACTTATGCTGGGAGACTTTCATGAGTGGCGTACCGTGAATGCTGTAAGGGAAAGATGAGGATACTTTTTTCCTGGTTACTGTCATGCACACTGATTTTTTAGAATTGACGGTCATCTGCCATCTATCACACCAATCCACCACAGCGTCAAGTGACTGGGAAAGCTCAATGTGGTCTTCCGGACTTTCTATTTTCCTGTAGATGATGCAGTCGTCTGCAAATAGCTTAATGTTACATTTAATCTAAGTGGTTATATCGTTAATATAGATAAGGAAGAGAAGTGGGCCAAGAACGGAGCCTTGCGGAACTCCCGAAGTGACCGCGGTTATTTTAGAAGGCATATTTTGAAAGATTACAAATTGAGAACGGTTAGATAGAAACTCTTTGATCCAACCCAGAACTTCCCCCCGCCCGATCATGCACTGCAGCTTTGCGATTAGTTTGTTATGGCACACGCAATCAAACGCTTTGAAAAAATCTAGTAGTAATATATCAGTTTGACTGCAGGTATCGATGCTGAGGGCCAAGTCATGAACGACTTCGATTAACTGAGTGATAGTCGACAGCCCTCGGCGGAAACCATGCTGGTCAGGTGATATCAACTTATTATGCTCTAGAAAATCTGTTAGATGTTTTGAGATTATGTGTTCGAAAACTTTACATGCTGTGCTAGTCAGTGAAATGGGCCTGAAGTTTGATGCACTACTGATATCTCCTCCTTTATGGATCGGAATGATTTTCGCCAGCTTCCAGTCATCCGGTAGTTTTGACACAGCAAGTGATTTGCGGAATATTATGCCGAGATATTTGCTGCACCATTCGGCGTATCTTTTCAAAAATGCATTGGGTATGTTATCAGGCCCGCTGGCTTTCTTCGTATCGATGTTGAAGAGAGGATTGAAAATTCCGTCATCAGTTATGTTTATTTCTCTGATATCTGAAGTTCGGGTGGTTGCCATCTGGGGAATAACGCCATTATCGGTGGTAAATACGGACTGAAAAAAGTGAATAAAGTAATTAGCCTTCGCACTGTTTTCCTCTGGTGTCTGTTCGTGTCCTGCTGTGTTTCTATTGCGGAAGTGGTTCCAGAACCTGTGTGGGCTATAAGTAAGGAAGTCAGGCAGCGTAACACTAAAGTAGTATTCCTTTGATTTCATCATTTTATCCTTGAAGATTTCAACTGCACTGGCTAATTTTTGTGTTCTGTCGGGGTTAGTACCTTTGGACTTAATAGAGCGACGCAGCCTTTTCACTTTGCGTTTTGCATGAATGACCTCTCGCGTGATCCACGGGTTCTTTGTTTTAACGCGCTTGTTTTTTGAGGGGACATATCTGCATATACAGAAAAAAATGATTTCCTTGAACTGGAGCCAGAGGGAGTTTACACCTGAGCTTGCTTCAGATGCTGCTTCGGCAAACATCTGAAACTCGTGTGCAAGATGTGTTGTTATACTAGCGTCGTCGGCTCTATTAAAATTAGAATATTATTAGAATATTGAGTGGCAACTCGCAGACTGGTATACTGTGATCAGAAATTCCGTCGATTATGTCAAGCTTAGTCTGGTGTGTTGGGAAGTTCTCGCTTACTAGTATTAGATCGAGAATGCTTTTTGCTGTGCCTAGTATGCGAGTTGGACGGGAGACTGTTTGATATAGATTAAAATTCAGCATTAAATCAATGAGTGCATCTGAGGCCGGATCAGTATGGTGCAAGGTGCCCCAGTCAATATCCGGAAGGTTAAAATCGCCCATGATGATTAGTCTAGAGTTCCGTACGTGCACTTGCATATAATCGTGTACAGCACTCAAGCAATCATGTCCGGAAGAGGGGCTCCGATAAACACATCCCACGACAATGCTGACGCCATCACATAGAATCTTGCAAAACACTGCCTCTGCTCCCGGGATGTCCGGCAGAGGGATAAAGGAAAAGTGGTTCTTTATCAATAACGCAACGCCACCACCCCGGGAAAGCCTATCTTTACGCATCACTGAGTAGTTCGGAGGGAAGATTTCTTGACTACCAATATCACTCGAGAGCCACGTTTCTGTGACAGCCACAATATCTGGATCTTGGTCAATGAGGACAATTTCGAGTTGCTCTACTTTATTCACTACACTTCTGGCATTTATGTTCAATAATTTTATTTTTTTTAATGTGCTCTTCGACGCGTCATTCGGGGGCTGGAGACGTTGTCGTTTTGGCTTTCTGGGGTAGTTGCTTTGTCGTTTTTTTTTCCAAACGGCACTTTCACTGCGTTTTCACTGTCCCAGACAAATGCTTGACCATTAATGTACAATTTATTAAAGGAAAGGGACACTTTGTCGCCATTGTCCCGGTTAGGCTTCGCGCTGTCCCACAACTTTTTCCGAATATCTCTAATTTTCCGCGAGAAATCTTCGCCAATGGACAGATCGGAATTTTTAAGCTTGAAGCCTAGTTTCAGTATTGATTCTTTCTCTCTGTAGCCTAAAAGCTTCATAATAACAGGTCTAATTTTGTTTCCAGCAGGCTGCCCCAAACGGTGGATACGCTCGATGGCCTCTGCGTCGAGATCTAGTTTATCCTGGACAATATCTTTATTTACCCTTTCTCTGAGTGTTTCCTTGGTCTCTTCCTCACTCTCCGATAGGCCATAGACAATTAAATTACATCTTCTGCTTCGGTTGTCCAAGTCGTCTATTCTTTCCTCTAACCTTTCTATGACTTCGCTCATCTGAGCGACCTGCTCCTGGCAGGAAGTGACCTGTTTCTCTAGTCTAGCAAGAGCATCGAGTTTATTGTCTACGTCCGCCAGCCGCTTCTCCTTTATTTCTTTTATGTCAGAGGCAATTTCTTGAAGCTGCGTAAGTATCTGAGCTATGTCCGGTCCAGGATTGGCTTCGATATCACCCCCCAACAATAGCAGTTTGCGCAAGCTTACAGTAACATCAAACAACAGCCGCGGGCACGGCAGCACCAACAAGAATGGGTTGTTAGAGCGAATACAAACGCCGTAGCGTTTTCTCACCTGCACAAGAAGCAAGAAAGGATTGTCGGTGAACCGCATCCTGGTAGCGCTGCCGTGCCCAGTGGCCGCCGCGCGCGTGGGGTGGCAATATATAGCCCAGTCTGGTGGTGTCGCCACTTGTCCCAGATGCATGTAGTGGTCTGCGCATGTGGTCGCTGATTGTAGAATCCATCGGTGATCCCATGTGGGCGCGTGTAGCTGGTCTGGTGGGCGTACGTCGGCAGTGTCTGATCCGTGAGTCATTCTTGAAGGGAGCTGCATGCTTCTGTCACCGGCATGATCTAGCAGGGCCAAGAAAAGCTGCACAAGAAGCAAGAAAGGATTGTCGGTGAACCGCATCCTGGTAGCGCTGCCGTGCCCAGTGGCCGCCGCGCGCGTGGGGTGGCAATATATAGCCCAGTCTGGTGGTGTCGCCACTTGTCCCAGATGCATGTAGTGGTCTGCGCATGTGGTCGCTGATTGTAGAATCCATCGGTGATCCCATGTGGGCGCGTGTAGCTGGTCTGGTGGGCGTACGTCGGCAGTGTCTGATCCGTGAGTCATTCTTGAAGGCAGCTGCATGCTTCTGTCACCGGCATGATCTAGCAGGGCCAAGAAAAGCTGCACAAGAAGCAAGAAAGGATTGTCGGTGAACCGCATCCTGGTAGCGCTGCCGTGCCCAGTTGGTGCTTAGAGACAGTGGAGCCAACACAGTTTTGTTTCAGAGAAGCCTGGTGAAGGACAAGGATCTTGCAGGGGAAGCGTCGGCCGTCACTCTTGTAGATAGAACAGTAAGGTACTTTCCTGAAGCCAGATTTCTTGTGTCCACGCCATATTATACTGAGCAGGTAGTGGCAAAATGCGTAGACGAACCCATCTACGATCTCATCTTGAGAAACATTATGGGTGCAAGACGTGTCGAAGACCCCGATCCCGAGAGGAGGATGCTCGACGTTGAAGAACATCCAAAGGAGGAAAGGCCTGCGACAGCTCAGACGGGCGCAGTCAGTTTCTCGTCGGCAGTGGAGACAAGAGCTCAAGCGACAGCCCGAGCAATGCAGCGTCCGCTCTCTACTCCTGTTACGATGTGCCTGAGCGTAACACCGGGCGAAATTGCAATTAGGCATAGAGAAGACCCGAGCTTGAAGGCCTGCTTCAAAAGAGTCGGGGAAAAAGTGAAAAGAAAGAAGACTCATACGCCATTCGAATATCAATTGGTATATGGTCTTTTGCGCAGGGAATGGATATTGAGTTTACGAATGTGGGTCCAACAACTGGTGTTACCGAGAGATATGCTAGAGCCCGTGCTACGCTTAGGAAATGACGCCATTATGGCCGGACGCCAGGGTGTTCAGAAAACAGTGTCTAGGATCACAGAGAAGTTCTTTTGGCCGGGTGCTCAGGGTGACGTCAAGCGCTTTGTTCGCTCATGTGACGTGTGCCAGCGCACAGTTCCGAAGGTAAGAGTTTTTCTCGTACCTCTGGTCAAGATGCTAGCCATCGACCTACAGTTTCAGCGAGTGGCTATTGACATTGTGGGGCCAAACTCTCCAGCATCCGCCAAAGGCAATAGACAAGTGCTTACACTGGTTGACGTGGCCACTCGTTATCCTGACGCTATTCCACTGAGAACAATTGACAGTATCCAAGTGGCGGAGAGTCTTGTGGAAATGTTTTCGAGTTATGGGTTCCCGAGGGGAGTTTTGAGTGACCGGGGCTCGAACTTCACATCGGAACTAATGAGGGAAGTGAACCACCTTTTGTCAGTAAGGCAGTTACTGACGACGCCTTAACATCCCATGCGTAATGTGATTGTAGAGATGTTCAACGGCATTCTCACATATATGATCAAGGAAATGTGCCAGGAGAGACCTACTGATTGGGATAGATATCTTCCAGCTCTTTTGTTCGCTTACCGCAAAGTACCGCAAACGAGTCTTGGCTTCTCGCCTTTCGAGATATTGTATGGGAGAGCCGTTAGAAGTCCACTTGCAATACTCAAGGATCTGTGGGCTAATAAAGAGATTGCATCAGATCTCAAGGCAACATACACGTACATTCGTGAGTTGCAGGACAGTTTGAAGGAAACATGCAGGCTTGCACATCAAGGCATGGAAAAGGCGCGTGTAAGCTATAAAGGATATCATGACAAAAAAGCCATTCACAGAAATCTGAATCCGGGCGACAGGGATCTTGTACTACTACCCACGGATAATAATCAGTTAGTGATGCAATAAAAGTGCCCATACCTTGTGACACGGAAGAAAAAGGACAGGTATTATGTGTTATTGATAGATGACACTAAGAACGTTTTCCATGTAAATATGAGGGAGAAATACGAAGAAAAGGGTCCCGTGCTGTACGCCCCCAACATAGCATGTGCGGTAGTGGCCGTGAAGACAGGTGATATTTCCGAGGTGCCCACGTGCAGTGGGAAGAAAAATGCAGGAGGGGATGAGGTACTAATGAAGCCCAATGTAAATGAAGACAGACGATCACAGCCCTACTGCAAATGAAGGGGTAGATGTTATCGGATAGGCCAGGCAAAACGAAGGTTATAGGTTACAAATTAGACCTGTATACAAATAGAGCCAACTAAACCGCTCTAGGTATTTCTGGGATGTATCTTGTTGTTGGTGCAGCGCAGGGATCTCTGGGATGTATCGTGTTGTTGTTGTTGACGTTGTTGTTATGTGATTATAAAAGGGAGTGTGTTGTGGATATTAACAGGTGTATTAAGGACGCCGCAAGGACAACGGCAGTGATGTGTTAATGTTCCAAAAATGCAGTTTGGTGTGCTGTATCAGTGGTGTGCTTTTGGTGTGTGCTGGACATCTGCGGTGTGTTGTGCGCTGGGTCCAGAATCGCCACAGAAGATGGTTGGCTGGATGGCTTGAAGATGAGTATGACGGGAGCAGTTTTTCATGAAAAAACTCTTGAGAGAGGGGACTCTTGTCACATATAATAAGGAGTCTAAAATAAAATTATGAAGGAAACAGGTTTGAAGAAGTCGACGTGGGTTAACCGAGGAATAAAGAAGAAGAAGCAGCATTCGGTGAGGTGGAAAGAGATGATTGGTGGAGAAGCATTCGGTGAGGTGGAGAGAGATGTTTGGTGGAAAAGAGAAGAAGGAGAAGACGACCACAAGGCTTGCGTGAACTAACGCCAAGGCTATAAAAGGGCGAGGGAGAGCGTTGCACGAGGGGGAAGAACAGAGAAGTGGAGGCTCCGGCGGGTCAGGGACAGCTTCGGCTGGAAGAGAGAGACGCCGGCTACTGAGTCGATGAGCTCGCGTTCTACGGCTTCGCATCGTGGACTTCTTGCCGTGCCTGAGCCCGTTCTGGAGAGTCAACGGAGGACGCTACCACCTGCTACGGCCAGGGGTTTCTCCAGCGCTGTTGCACCCATCCGGGTAGTGCCTGCTACGCCAACAACACCGGCATCACCTCCACGGGCGCGTAGACCGGGAGCTTATACGACTCAGCCAGCGACGCCAGCCCAAGCACGTCGAACGCCGCCTCGACGCCGGCTACTGGATCCATACAACGCCGCAGCCGTGAGCACGAACGCCGACCACGAACAGTAGAACGGTAATAGTAGACGCTGGTAGCAGGGTTCCCGGGTCGTGTGTATTTATAGTCTTTGGGTTTTGTGTTAGCTTTTTTAGTTTTGTGTTCTAGTGTGTGCCTCATGTAGGGTGTATTAAATGTGAGTCTGTGTGGGTACACCTTTCGCCTAGTCCATTCTTTCGGTCCGAGTGTTATTCGGGGAGATCCGTGACAGGAACTCGTTACGTAAATGAATTGTCTCGGCTTCGTCACGATCACCACAAACGCCATCATTCGGGCACGCTGAGCGCCTCCGGGCGCTCAGGGCGTCCACGAGGAGCCCCGTGACTGTGTGACCAGCTTCGCGTAATTCCCGGCGGACGCCCTCTCAGGTACAGCTACTGCCGTGGAAAGCCACACAGCACTTAACGAATGTGAGCCAGCCAGCTTTATTGAAAACAAACTCCTTTAAAATTCGACCATCCTACACGGGCATCTTCATATTATTCATATCTGTAATATTGGAGTTGAAAGTGCAACAAATGTTCCAGATATAGGTAACGCCTCCATGGCTAAAACTATTTAAATGCGTTTTCGAAGAACCGCTATACGGAGCCATTTTAAATAAATGTTTTTACAGAACGTAACAACGCTGCCACGTGTCCCGTTCTCATTGTCTCCTTGGAACCTTCATTTAGTTCTGACCCCGCGGCTTGAGCTCAACTGCTCTTCACAACGACTAAGTGTTGTTGCTCAGCGTGTAATTTTAAAGCGTCCCTGTGAATGACAGAAGTGCAGAGTTCATATATGAGAATTTACGTGTTTCCCTAGCCTGAATTTGCAGAATTGAATACATATAACGGCTGTATACGAGTCGTCAAAGCTAAGAGATCCTTCAGGCGTTTTGAAGCGGGCTGGTACTGACATTATGACGTCGTTATTTATTTGCTATTTATGCGTTTTATATTCCACACAAGTCCATTATAACCACAATATCATTCGCTGAATTCGTTAACATAAAAATATAGCGTACTGTCGAACAGCTGAACGTTTTCAAGAAATATTTAGCTCGTAATCGGAGCCTGGCTCTTACTAGAAAAAGAGCTCCTTGTCCCTGGTGAATATTTCCGACACCCTAAGTTCTATCCGAAACAAAAGATTCACCCGCAAATTCTGCCTGCATCGGCTGAGATGTGAATCGCATGCTCCGAATTCATGAAATGGCGTCGTGCGATGCCTAATGCTCATGACAATCCAGTGATCTTGCCCCAGATCTAAGTCAACACAATCTGCACCGAGCAATAAGCCGAAAATCAAGTGCGCCCAAAATACGGTTCTTTACCTCAAGGTTGCCCAAGCTGTGATCTGAACTTTCCGATTATGTGTCACATAATCTGTAGAAAGTTCATTATGTGCGCTGTCAGACTTTCATGGTTCTTCTCGTATGATAAAAGTTGGAAATTACTGACAAGAGCCAATAGTTTACTTTAAATTTACCCAACATTTCTGAACCAACTCTTCACTTCTTCGGGGGTCGGGCTGTTTCTTTTATGGTCAGAAATTCTCTTCGTCGTAAATCCTCACAAGCAAGGCAAAGATAGTAGGAGATCTACGCGGGTGCATTAACTATTTGTGCAGAATCATATTTTATGGAGTCTGCAAATATTCTGTATGTTCGGGCTAACGTACACATAGCTATAACAATATGAATGTGCTTAGAACTTATCCGCATTTAAAATGATTACAACGCACTCAGAGTTGCAGTTGGATAACGCTTCCATGGAAAGAAAAAATGTGCCCCACACAGAGCTTATGCACACGATCCTCGCAAGCAGGACCTGAGGTGGTGCCCATTTTCACAAAGTGACACAGCCTCAAAGCGGTCGCGAAGAGACAGGCCGTCATTGTTGTGTTATCACAAATATTCGAGGTATCCACCTGATCCACCAATTGGGCTTATTTGTGTGGGACATGGCTACGACAAGCGCATGAAACCCTAGCGAGGCCGCCGTGTCTTCTCGAGTCCTGTGTCTGAAAAACGGACTACTTAATTTTCAAGTAACTGAAGGAGGAGAGATTGAACCTTGTACAATAAGAAATGGATGGTAATCATAAGCCGATGCCCCACTTGGTACTCATGTGTGAGCAGTGAAATTGAGATCAAAGATTTTTGGAAGAACTAGCAGTAAGTGTGGGGTATATTATGAAATATTTTTTTTATTTATAAAAAGGCAAACTGACGTGGAAGCGACCATTCTGTTTTAGTAAATCAGGCGTAGAGGTACTTTGTCTCCATTGCACCCTTGGTACTAATTAGATTCTGCTCTTCACATCTTTATTTCAACAGATGGCGCTGTGTGCTGAGCATGCGTGGCTAGGTGGCTTGAGCCATTGCCCGATTTAAAGGGTTGAGCCTTACCCATCCATGAATCTTATCCATCCATCCATGCGTGGGCTGCGGGATTGAATTTGCATAACTGTGTGAGGGCTCAATATGATTTAGTGGCGAGTAGTGCATTATCCCGTAAGTCTTTCGTGTGTGTTTCTTTTATGTATTCAGGCGCTATATGCCGCTTTTTATTATACAATTTCGTGTAACTATAGGCTCGAGTGTTCTTTGTTGAAGAAAATGAATTAATAGCATCGCTGAATTTTTTGTGTGAACTTAGCTGCTGAAGTTGAATTTTTGACAGCCGGAATGGCATGCTGATTATTTGATCTGGTTTTTTTTCTTCAACCACCAGCATCACTTTCAACACTACCCACGCGCATGAATTAACACTTCGCAGTTGTAATTTCTTCTGTCATCTAGCTCCCTTTTCTGTGCAGCACCTGCAGAGCATCCTTCTGAAAACAAGGCTCTGTAGCTATGGTTTTCCCGCTCCAAAATACCTTCAGCATAGAGCGGTTTAGGAAGACTCCTTTTTTATCGACTGCCGATGCTCATGCGTAGTGCACAGTTCTTAAAGCTATTGAAATCTTAGTAGTTTAGAGTTGTCAGTGTCATCGGTAACCGAATAGTGTGCAGTAGCATAATTTGATTTTGACCACCCTTCTGCACTGGCACTATTATTCTGATATTCCGTGATCGCTAGACACTCTGTGCCAAAAGATCCAGTCAACGTAGCCAAGTCCATTTCTTCGCCTAATTATCTCTGAAGAAGCGAGCTTCATAGCACTCTCTGAATGCGCGAATTTCATTGAACAAAACAGTGTGTGAAACCCATTTACTGATCCGCAAGTATCCATTCAACACCTTTCCATCTACTGCATTGAATTAAGTTGTCACAGCTGCTCACCAGTATGAGTATGCACGTTAAAAACTCATCAGTCGGTACAAGGAAGCTCTCTTGTTGCTTCACACAGTTTTTCAATCCTCTTTCCTCCTCCTCAGAACAATTCTCTTCGCGCTGTGCACGCCTTGCGTCTTACAAGGGTGTACGGCTGTCCAGCTGTGAATAATGTTACTCCCAAATTTTTTTTTCGGAATTAAGGTGCAACATAATATTCGGTCCATTACAAAGTTCGAAGTTTTCATTCATAAAAAAATTAGTGGCCATTAACTTGTCTAGATGGCTGCCTTGAAAATCTAAAGCATCGCTTATGTTCATCTTTATAAACTTTTGCCACTAACAAAATAGAATTTCAGGCACTGCCTCTACGCGCCTTATTACAGAAGCATAACGCCATGGATGATGTCGTTTGGTCGTGAACAACTCTAATGGCAAGAACGATACCTACTGCAAACAACTCTTGGCGGCACGGATATAATCAACTCTTTATTGACTGCGAAAAATTGGTACGCTAGAGTGGCAAGTCACACTGATGCAGCGTTCACACACTTTATTTGTCGGCCAGTCATTGTCATGATTAAGCGCTGAACATGAAAACTAAGGTTTCAGCTTCCAGTGTTCAGTGCTCTATTGAAGAACGCTTGTTCCCTTTGACAAAATAGGATTCAGATTGGTTGATGTCCGGAGACGTCTCTTCAAAGAGTTGATAGCAGTTGATAGCAGCCGACCAGGGCAAATTAATCGTGTTCAGGATAAGGATCTGGCAGGAAAGGGGGAGGGTTCCATGGTTTCTGCCACGGCTTGCCAGGCCAAAGTGATCGGGCGACCCTGGTGAGCTTGCGGTCCATAAACGTAGCCAGGGGCTCCTCGGCTGTGTGCTCATCTAGTAGAAAATGAAGGCAAGTTGAGAAAATCTATACAATATTCTGTGTATTATGCTATTTAGGCTAAGCATTTTTGCTTTTTTTTTGGTTTAAAAGAGCGTACTATGCCTTTATGCACAGCTGGTAAACTCGCAGTCACCACACTTCTCCTTGTTTCATTTCTTTCAATTGTCATTCTGCATTCTTAGGTTCATACCTATAGTTTCATTGATGTGCAACTTTGCGCAAAGTATCCTCAAATTATTTATTTTACTGATGTTTCTCTCAGCAAAACTAATGAGATGTCTACCGACAATTCCATCTCCATAACATCTTAAAGGGACCAAAATTGGCATCAAAGTGTGTAGAAAGTGGTACGGGTGTAAGCGAAAAATATTATCATGAGAACTTCCAAGACCTCCGATGATCGATTTCAGGCAAGTTTCTGGGAATACTGATGAATTTGGCTTTAAAGTCGAAACCGGGTTTGTCGGAACTACTATACTAGTAGATGAGGACGATTTAAACATGAACTGAGCAATTACTTGCCAGCTGACCTAATAAAACCAGTGCAAATCGAGTTAGTTAATTCAAGTACTTAACCTATGAAAAATACGGTAGCACTAGCAGCACCTTCCAAAGCAACGCAACGACCATACTAGCGATATCTGCGAAATCACTTAATTTATTCTCGATTGACACGCGGAAAGGACTCTTCGCTGGTAGAGACTACCAACTCTTCCCTGAAATCAGGATCCTTGCTGGAGCAGTGAATGGAGTTAAAGGCTTTAAATCTAACCTTTTGACCGCAGCGGTGGCCTAGTCGTTAGAGCATCCGCCTCACATGCGAGAGGTGCGGGGTTCAATCCCCCGTGTCGCCGCGTACCCACCGGCGATACAATAGGTACAAGTTTCCCCATCGTCTCTTCCTCGGCTTATTTAGGGTGAAATGCTTGGGAAATGGGTATTTGACCCCAACTTGAGTAGAAGAAAATATCTCATGCCATGGCGCTCTTTGGCCACAGATGCCCTTGCGCCATAAAAATCTATAATTATAAATAATAAAAATAAACTCGAAATGCTTTCGCATTTACGAAATGCATGTTAAATTTTTTTCTGTCTCGGTTTAGTTACTACGACTGCAGGACACTAGGACTCATTGTTAGCGGACGATGTAAACAGCCTGCTTCAAAAACGAAGGTGCGGCAAGCAAATAAAAAAATGAAACGAATAACTTAGGCAAGTAACCCACCCGATACACGGTCCTCTCTCACTACGTGCAATTTTCGGCCCCCTGCTCCTTCGCAACGACGGCGGTTATAATGACGAGACTTTTCATGCGCGCTGCAGTGCCTATGCTATACAAATGCATTATTGTCCTATATTTAGAATAGTTCACTAGGCACAGTAAGCTGGTTGGTCTTCAAGCTTTTAACTTTCTTCGTCTCATTTATTTTTGATAAATATTACGTTAGCGTCCTTCGGAATTTATAATAAGGCGGAACATAAAAAGTACAATTCCTCATCATGACAACAACACAGGCGGGGTTTCACTTCCTAAGGGTCATCGTCATCATGATAACCATAACTGTTTCCACTGCTCCTCAAAGGCCTTTCCCATGTCCCTCATATTAGCATTTTCTTCTGTCAGCTGCGGCCACCATATCCCGTAAACTTCCTAATCTCGTCCACCCACCACACTGTGTGACGATTGGGGCTAAACTTGTCTTGTCTTTAAATCTGCACAGGCCACGCCCATGTCTTCTCGATTTTGAATTGGATATCAATATCTCCGGTCTACTGAAATAACCAGCATGCTCTCTCTGGATAACTATGAGCTTTACACTTATTAGTTTTATTTCCAGAGCTCCTTGCGCTCTTCTCTAAATAAGTTCAACCCTCCCCTCCACTCTCCACGTTTCTGCCATATAGGTTAGCACCGGTAACATACGACTGTTTTATAGTTTCCTCTTGATGGATATTGCTAAACTACAATTCATGACCTGAGCCTGCCTGCCTAATGCTCACCACCCATTCTTAACTCTCCGAGTTAATTCACTCTCATGGCTCTAATCAGCGGTCGCTGTTGCCCTTAGTAAGTGTATTCCTTTACCATTTCCACAATTTCTATATCTTGAAAACCGTTGTTTTCTTTTGAGAGTGCTGAACTTTTCTTTATATTTCTTTATGCTAATTTATATGCCAACATTTCTGCTTGGGCTTACAAGGTCTTCGATCATGCTTTCCAATTCCTCCCCTCCATTGTTTAGGAGGGCAATCTTATCAGCAAATCAGAGATTAATCATATATTGTCAATACATTTTATTCCCAGCTCTTTCCAAAACAGTTCTCTAGATACTCTTGTAAAGAAGCGGTGAATAGTTCTGCAAAGGTCGTCTCGCCTTGCCTGACGTCCGTTTTTATTTTTATTTTATCAATTCATCGTGTACGACTATGGTCGCTGTGCCACCGCCATACGCTTATAAAAATGCTTCTTGTGCACTCCGGTTACACAATACCTTCATACCTGCTCATATTTCGACAGAGTGAAATACTTTCTCGCAATCAATATAAATATACAAGATATATGTCCTTCTCTATTCGCCTTGGTGGCCCAAAATCCTTCACCAACACTGGGTGGCATGTCAGCACCGTTTTACGCCGGCTGAATTCTGTCCCTTTCATTAAAGTTCTTCTCCCTTTCTCTCGAAATCTCTAAAGTCCATATGAAGAGGTTGGTTATGATGTGCTTATTTTTTTTCACCTCAATGATGTCGTGAATATAGGTCGTTTTTGAGTAGCCTTTCCTAAAGCCAGCCTGATTCTTTGCATGACTAAATTCTAAAGGCGCTCTCATACTATTGGCCGTTACCTCACGAAATAACTTCTAAACGAGGCAGAGTAAGCAGGTTGATCTTCATGGTTTTCACTTCTTGACGTCTCACTTGTTATATATAAATATTACGTTAGCGTCCTTCAAAATTATAGTACCCTCGAGGTCATGCGGAACTTAGTACACGGGGTAGCAAGTCCTTCCAGCACATTGTCCCCACCGACTTTCAAGAAATCTCAAGATACCTTGTCCTCACCCGCCGCTTCCCCATTTGTGTTGCCTGTAACGCTCTTTACTTTCCATTTTGTTGCAGAGAGGATGCCCAATCATCGCACACAACAGGCTTCATCATTGTCATCCTGTTTATGGCGGGGACAGTAAACATGTGTGTAAAGTTCCTTAGACAATTTAAAATCCTATCTGTGGTGGTGACATTCTCCTCCTTGTTTGTAAGGGCGCACATCTGATTTTTGTCCTTGGCCGACTTCTCGACCAGTTTTAGGCTGCCTTCTTAAGAACCTACTCGATACTCTCCATAATATACTCCTTTATGTAGTGTCAGCATCACTCTAACTACATCTACATCAGGACAAAAACCTATCCCATATATCACCAGTTGGTTCTTTTCAGTGCGAATAGCTGCCATATTATCCCGGAAACTTCCTAGCCTCATCCGCCAATTTGGCTTTCTGCCGGCACCTGCTTCACTTGCCTTTCCTTGCAGCACAATCCGTTAGGTTGAAAATCCCTTATCTTGCTTTCACAATGCATACGCAGCTTATGACGTTTTTTCTTGATGCAAACTAGGATTTTATTAGCTTGTCTTTGCCCTCTAATTCATTCTGCACTCCATTCTGTTAACTGAGCACCCATCATTTTTATTTCGATAGCTTGCTGCGTTGTCCTCAATATAAGTTCAAACCTTTTCGTTGGTGTCTATGTTTCTTCCCCATAGGTAAAATACAGCTGTTATTTACTTTCTGCTTCAGGGATATTGGCAAACTGCTATTCATCACCTGAGAATGCCTGCCCCATGCACATCGAACATTTTTTTATTTTCCCGGTTATATCAGTTTCGTGGTCCCGATCTGCGGTTACTGCCTGCCCTAAGTAAATGTTTTCCATTAACACTTCCAATGCTGCTCTGTTGTGATTGTGGATAAGTGATAGGTCATAAATGAGTAAGAATAGGAACAAAACGAGAAAAAAGGAGGAGAAGGCGCGAACACGTCTACTGTAAGGCGAGGCTTATGCGTCCTCGTAATTTTGTTTTTAATTCTGTGACACAATCTTCCTGCCGTGCTTTAACGAATTCCTATAGTTACTTGATCATCGCCTGGTGCTTTTCCTCTTTCCATTGCCTGTACGCCTTTGTCTGCTTCCTCTTTCGTTACCAGCCGGATACACTATTCTTGACTCCACTCTCATCCCCGTCATTATTATTTCGTCAACGCCAGAGACCTGTGTAGAATTTTTCGGCTACCTTGACTGCCTCAGCCATATTGCTATCGATAGTGCCCTAATTACCCGTGTTTTGACCGTCACCGTGCACGATTTCGGAGCAGATATGCTTCCCCACACAGGGTATTGCTGTCTTCCGGATGGCCTGCTCTCAATGTAACTTTTTAGAAGGACTCTGAGGAAAAAATCATTTCGGGCCTGTCCATAGGTTACGGCATTCTAACATCAAAATCGCTACTCGCACTTGAAGCGGAGCTTTTACAAGCCAGAAAAGCCAGTGATGTAATAGAGGTGTCGCTATCACCTGCCAATTTCTGAAGAAAACTGCGATTCATGTGGACAGTTCTTTTTCGCGCAGATTCCAGAGGCTGAACGCTACGATGACACTAACATAAAGACAGTATTCGCGGAGTCTTTCTCGGTAAAGACGTCAGGAGTTCGAAACGTATGACGGGAAGAATCTCAAACGCAATTTTCACAGCAACAAACCTGTCTTTTGCTTTCACACATCATCGACATGGCCAGAAAGAGGCAAAACATATCATATTAAACGGGAAATTTCGGTGTCCCTTCAAAAAGTCATAAAGATGCAAAAAAAATTTTCATTTTATCAAATAAAAGTGTGTTCTGCACCACGCTGTGCATATGTGACCTACAAAGCAAGACGATAAAAATCAACGTACTAATCTGCTGACTAACACGCTGACTCTCGCGGAGTTTTCAATCCATTCAGCCGGTTGCCACCATCTATTATTTGCATGTAAGCGCATTTTTTAAGCAGGAGAAAGGAGACCGTTTAGTACACAAACTCTTAAACTTACCGTCGTCATCTTGGCCCGAGTATCTGTAAAGAAGACATCAAGATAAATTGAATATTTTTTTCTAATTCCAACAAAAAACAATGCAGACTTTTTTGTACACAAATAAATAAAGTTCGGTGGCTCCAAACAAATAAATTTTATGATGATCTCCTTGGCAGAGACATCGGCATCGCCTCTGCTGCGCACAGCGCACTCGCTCACCGAATATTTTATTATATTCCGCCGTCAGTTTTAGGAAGCAGATCTCTAAAGGGTCACTGAGACAGAATGCTTGGCTTTACCTTCAACGCTTTGTTTATTTTTATTTATTTATTTATACCTCACAGGCATCGAAGAGCATTGAGGAAGAGGGTATCAAAGAAAGTAATATATAGAAATAATAAACAACAATAACGGTCCAATGGACGCGGTACAAGGCAGCACAAAGATGATTTAAAACGGTAAGAGCACAAAGATGATTTAAAACGGAGCAAAAAAACATCTCAACAAAACAACAGAAAATGCTAAAAAAGCGCAAAACACGAATATGCGAAGAAGTAGTACTCAGGTGCACTCAAAAACAGTGGTACATCAGAGAAAATATAAAAACCAACTGAAATTGTAGAACAGCATTTGAAACAATACCAAAGGGATAAATGCGTACATAGGGCCGTTTTAACTCTACAGAAACCAGACCACGGTATTATGTTGTCAGGAAGATTATTCCAGAGCCTAATTGCGTTAGGTAATACAGGTGAGTTAAATTAATGTGTTTTGACATATATACGATTGAAGCTAAATTGAGTTTGATCTGCAGTGTCTCGCATGTGAACGATTAGCGCCAAGTTATTTTTCATACTAAGCAGCAGTCTCCACGCACGCTATCACGTTACACACTTACGCATGTCGCAGTACTAATCTGACGCCGTCTCTAATGCCAATTGTATTTTTCGTGCACCATACTATCAACGCCAGCGTATTTTTACCGATCAAACTCGGCCGGTTTCTCGTCGAGTAGCAAAACCTGCCACTGGGACTCGACCTGCTTCCTGTCAAGGAGAAGAGCACGCTATCAGGCCCCAGCAGCCGTCACACCCGGTCGCCTCCTCTTCCGCCAAATCCGGTATTTAGGAGCTTCAGAACAGTGTCACATGGTGGCCAAGACAGTCACATAAGCTAGAAAATAGCAGAATGACTCCATGTGAGACTATTTATTGGAGTCAACTGGCGCCCACAGATACACCTCGGCGGCTGTTATAACAGCATACGCGTTCTACAGACGTCGGGTTAGATTGCGCGGTCTTGTGTGGGGCGCTAAACATCGGCATGGGAGTTTCGAATTGAGCCGAAAACACCGTCCACAATGGCGAACTTCGTAGAAACCGACGCGCTGACCAACACCCTCCCAGGGCGCTCTGGCTGTGCGTCGCGTAGCGAAGAAAGCGATGAGGCTGTTTCCCGACGACTACAAGTAATACACATAGAAATATCATAAACGCCACTTCGCGGAAATTTCTTCCATGCAGGGCGGTGATTAAAGTATTTAAAGGAAACATTTTTCCTACTGTGAACAACCCGACAATAAAAGTGCAATACTGTATTTTTTCCTTGGGGCATGCTGCCATTTGAATCGAGTACATGTATTACGAAACGAAGCTGTAGTGGTTAGCCAAAGAATTCCAGCCTCTCACGCACCTAGCTGGTCTTTCTGGTTTTCCTGCTAGGTAATCCTGGTTCCACTGACGACCGATCTGTGAGAACGCCATCGTGTCACTAGGTGGCACAAAAGGTGGCGGGTTCTGTGGACGCTCCCATGGAAACTTGCCCCAGATGCGATACTCATCACTGTTGTCGCCTGCAAAAAGCAGAACATAATCATAGGTCTTATGCTCAGAGATCTCCAAGACATTTCACGCTGCGGACATTTCACACTGCGTGAAAATGATCGCCCTTATCCGTTTGTTTGTAAACCAATCTATGTTTCCTTCTGCTCAGTTTACGAAATTAACAAAACTCCTTCATAATTCCAAATTAACTGTTACATGAAGACAGTAGCATTTACAAACTGTGATAAAAGACTTAATAAACAGGAAATAGCTATTTCAGTACACAGAACAAGACTACTTCTTACAGTTATCTGTTCACAGAACTGATGATTTACTGCTTTAAACCTAAGCGTTAATTCACGACATTCGAAATAATGACCGCAGTGGTCTTACTTGCTCATGAAGCTTGAGTACAACTTTCTTTGTCATTGTGCATATGTCCTGCTTTTAATAAGTGATGTATTTTAATCAGCCGATGCCATTGTGATCTCACTATGCACCCTATCCCCTCCAACTATCCACCTCCCACACGTGTCAATCGCCCTGCTCTCCTTCCCGCCCTTTCTTTCCCGCTCTCAGCTCCCCTCTGCATTAAAGTCCCCTCACAAAAAATATCCGGCATGGTGGTTTGTGAAACATTCGCTGATTGATCGAGTAAGTTATGACGTCATCAGCTCATGTTCCATGTCACATGACACCCTTAGCTCAGCCCCTTTCTCCATCTGCCAACCGTCCGCCTCTCCTGCCTCCACTCTCCTCGCCACATTAAAAGCCTAATCACGGAAAAAAAAATATGTTGATGTATGTAATCAAAAATCGCTTATTGGTGGCATTGTGGCTTGTCACAAATTCTCTCATTAGTCGCGACAGTTATGACGTACTCGGGTCAAGTAAAGTGAAACCTACCAATTGTGCTCGGCATGGACAGAACAAACACGCACGAGCGCCAGCCAGCAGCCTGCAGATGCCGTCACATTATCACGTGTAATCGGCAAATAAGCGTCTGCCTTGTTGTTGCAGCACATACTCTTGCTTTGGAAAGGGCAAATATTTTACTGATGCAGATTGCTGGTCACTGGCCAAAGTCAAAGGATGAAAAGACGTTTCGGGAGCACTACGGCTCCCTTGTTCACTATGAAGCAATCGGCGCACGGATTCGTCCTTTTGTAGCACCAGTAGCGTTTTTAATGATTTAGCATAGATAGGATCTAGAGTTCCGTCGTTCCTGTTTAATGTGTTAGACGATGTCTGTATGATAAGGGACTCAAGATTCTGCCGTGCTGATGTGTTCTTTTCTGTTGTCAATATCTTTACTTGATCCCAGGTAATCTCGAGGCCGGATTCTTGCACATGCTCGTCGATGGCGTTAGATGCTGCTTTCCGGTTTTGTGACGTCGTTCTGGTGCTCTCTCAGGCGTCTCCTGAAGTCATTTGTTTCACCGATATATATTGATGAGCAATCGGCGCAGTCTATCTCATATACAACACCTGGAAATCTTTCACGAGGGAGCTTGTCCTTCACATTCACCAGTTCTGTTCGCACCTTGCCAGCGGGGACGTGCGCGATGTTGACGCCATGCTTGCGGAAAATATGTGCAAGCGCTTCGCTAATTCCCGCCACGTATGGGACAGCAGCTCGTTTTTCTTTTGTTTTTTTTTCTGCGCTCTCGCGTTCTTCGGAGGTAGGTAGAATGACAGCAAATCATCCTACCTCCGAAGAACGCGAGAGCACAGAAAAAACAAAAGAAAAACGAGCTGCTGTCCCATACGTAGCGGGAATTAGCGAAGCGCTTGCACGTATTTTCCGCAAGCATGGCGTCAACATCGCGCACGTCCCCGCTGGCAAGGTGCGAACAGAACTGGTGAATGTGAAGGACAAGCTTCCTCGTGAAAGATTTCCAGGTGTTGTATATGATAGACTGCGCCGATTGCTCATCAATATATATCGGTGAAACAAAGGACTTCAGGAGACGCCTGAGAGAGCACCAGAACGACGTCCGAAACCGGAAAGCTGCATCTAACGCCATCGCCGAGCATGTGCAAGAATCCGGCCACGAGATTAACTGGGATCAAGTAAAGATATTGACAACAGAAAAGAACACATCAGCACGGCAGAATCTTGAGTCCCTTATCATACAGACATCGTCTAACACATTAAACAGGAACGACGGAACTCTACATCCTATCTATGCTAAATCATTAAAAACGCTACTGGGTGCTACAAAAGGACGAATCCGTGCGCCGATTGCTTCATAGTGAACAAGGGAGCCGTAGTGCTCCCGAAACGTCTTTTCATCCTTTGACTTTGGCCAGTGACCAGCAATCTGCATCAACATGATTCCTGACCAGACGGTATGCCGTCAAACCCTCGACTACAGCAAATATTTTACACCATAAAGTAAGCAGCTCTACGAATTTGGAATAAAGTGTCGAAAAACTCCAGTTTTGAGTTAGGCATCTGTAACAGGGTAAAGAACATGTTCAGTAGTGACGGAAAACGGTAGCTTTAGTTTGGGATTGGTAATCGTTATAAATAACGTGTCCAGCAGAGTTAACTTCTTCGAATGTATCCCACTGTCACATTGACAAAACGCATCCAAATGAACTCCAACTGCCAATACAATTCTGAACTCCAAACACAATCCACACTTCCGGCTGAGCGAGGGCCTTAGCTGTCTGTACAATTTTTTTGAAGAAAACTGTTCTACAAGAAAATTGTTACAGCTTTTGCTTCGTCAACACATTGTGCCCAACGTCGCGAAATGACATCCTACCGATTTTTAAAACACGGTGGCCGAGGCAGTTTTCTAGCTTACTTTTTCTATCCTCTACGCATCTTCTTTTTTACAATGTGTTTACTAGCTCTCAGGGTTACAGGTATAACTGTAGTTTTCTTCATCACTACTATATTTTTTGAAAGTTATATGCAGTGTTTTACCTGTATGATACACCGTGGAAAGTGCCGCTCCAATCTAATTTGACATATCGTGTTGAATAGAATAAACTTTTATTCTTTAACGCTTCTCGTGAAGAACTTTCTCTTCAGCGCATAAGCGTTCTTAGTTTCTGCCAAGAGCACGCCGCGAACTTCAAAATCTGCGCTGCGTCGATCGAAATATGGTGTGATGGTGCGTTTACATTAAGTCGAATGTTTTTGTGCCCAAAATAACGCATGCCGAAATCAATGGGATCCTTGATCATGGTGTAAATGGTGTTGTTTAGAACGATTTCGTTTGCATTGATTTTTATTTTTATTTTGACGCCTCCTGAACGAAAATACTTGTTACTTACCTTGGTATTCCTTCAAGATGTCTCTGAAATTAGAACAGAAGGATGAACGTAAGGTTCTTCTTCAGAAACCATTGTATTTTTTTTGCACTACGGGCGCGAAAAATATTGTCACTCAGTTCATAAAGTGCAAGCAATCTGACATTTTTGCCGCCCTGAAAGCTTCTGACGTTCTTGTAAAGGCGACGTTCAGAGCAAAAAATTACGAGCCTTCATCCTTTCAAACCAAGCAGATTTTTTTTTAAAAGCGGGCAGCTGCTTAAGCAGCCATTTTCCAAGAAAACACGCAGTAATTTTTTTGTTCTCCTCTGAGTGGATAAAGAAGAATTTGACGTAATGATACTTCAGATGCAACAGCAGAATGGACTCCTTTGTATTAACAGTCTTGCCTTGTTTATTGGCAGCATTCTTTAGAAGGCAGCCAAACGAACCCAATTTTGTTCTTATCAGGAAACACACGTATACATTGTAAACGTAATCTAGAGGAATTATCAATCGAATACACCATTGTCGCTTTTTAAAAAGCACACTAAAGCAATCTAGTGCTTGTCGCAGATTTACTTAAATCGCTGTTAGCCTGAAATATTCTCACAAGTACAAGAATGGCTAGTTGGATGCGTTCTTTTTGGTCCGCTATGAATGAAAAACACCGCGCCGATCCAGGACAGATTTATAGACAGAACTGTGCGCTGTACTTGTCTCTGTCTGCATCTCTCCCTTTTGTGCATGATTTTTTTCTTTGATTATGATATTTGCTGAAGCGCCGATTATTGTGCGATTCATTCATTTTTGAAAAGCTGTTTCGCACTATTTCTTTATCTGACATGGCTGCAGAGATTATAATAAAATTCTTTCACTTTGTTTGCTATGCCCGGTATAGAGGTATCGTCTCAGAGAATAGAACTTACATAGCTCCTCACGCTGCGTAGCCTTCCAGTAAACTCTGTTTTCTTAAATTTGCGAAAGCATTTTTTTTTGCCCATTAGCATCCCGAAAACATTTGAAAAGAGTGGGACAGCGACAAGAAACACGTACACACACAGAGCTGCACTCTGGGTGTGTAGGTGTTGCTTGTTTCATGCTTATATAACTATGAATCCCTTCCGACAAACTGCCATTTTATTTTTATGAACGTCATCCAAATTCATGTATATATGCCTTATAATACCTAGGACGAAATGCCCCGCCGCGGAGGCTCAGTGGTTACGGCGCTTGGCTGCTGACCCGAAAAACCCGGGTTCGATCCCAGCCGTGGCGGTCGAATTTCGATGGAGGCGAAATTCTAAAGCCCCGTGTACTGTGCGATGTCAGTGCACGTTAAAGAACCCCAGGTGGTCGAAATTTCCGGAGTCCTTCGCTACGGCATCCCTCATAGCCTGAGTCGCTTTGGGACGTTAAACGCCTAAAAAGCCATAAGCCAAACCTAGCACGAAATGACAGATCGGTATGATACACTAGCAAAAATCAAAAAGGCTCACGTTCTTCCCGCATCCAGGTAACGGAATGGAAAAAAGTTAATTTTGCGAGAAAACAGTGTACTATGACGTGAGCTGTAGCGAAAATCTCTACTATAATGCTAATTACGTAAGGCTTTTAACCTGTACTTGAGCCTCAGTAATTCGCGTTCACAAATGTGTCTCATCGCACTGAGTATTGCACCTTATACCCATGCTCAGCGTATGAATACCTTAGCATTGAGCTAATGCAGCGGCTTCAAATCATGACAAAATTTCTAAGGAAAGGGTGAAGTCCAGAAACGTTTTATAACGCCTTTCAACCCTGTTTAATTACAACCGTTTCTGCAGCGTTTGTTAGAGAAGTCAGTGCTTTAACTCAACCGTCGTGGATATATGCAGGCCTTACCTCCAAGGTCCCGAGGGGTCGTCCGATGTCCTCTTTAGGCTCCTCCATCGGCCGGTCCGGGGCATTAGGAAATCATCTGGCGGGAAGATTGGCGGCGGGTTTCCTGGCTGGTCCCACGGGAACTGGCCCCACTGGCGGTATTCGCTCGTCTTCTCGTCTGGCCAAAATGCGGCATGCCGGAAAAGACCAAGCTTAATGTCACCTAATGCACGCATCTCGGGTTTCTAGGGCTCCAGTGCTCAAGAAACAGCAGATTTTTTGGGTACCCTCTCGGGAACTAGCATGAATGCTGCACTTCCCGTGCTTTTCACAGCGTAGAAGGCGGCACTGCGAAGCGAGTAACGTTAATGCCCTCTAATGCAGCCGGGTGGATGTTCCTAACCTCTGGGGCATAAGCATCAATACAAACAACCTCAGAGAGCACCGGGTTTGACAGAAATAAACAGAGCCCCAGAGTTCAGTTGAGTTGAGTTCAGTTGTATGCTACAGGTAGGATTAGCGTTGCTTATTCTGCCGGCAATTTCTCCACCGTCGCGTCACTTATATGTTAATAATGACCTAAAACCTGTCCGATCTACTCCGCTATGTGCACAGTCACTTATAATAGCACATATTTCAATCCCGCAGTAACCATCTATGCACACATTCACTCACAGTAGAACATAGTCCACTCAAGAAGTCACCATCTATGCACATATTCAGTGACAGTAGAACATAATCCATTGCAGTGCCACCATCCATGCACACATTCACTCACAGCATAACATGGTCCACTCCAGAAGACACCATCTACGCACACATTCAATCACAGGAGACCATAGTCCGTTCCTGCTGTCACCATTTAGAGACAAGATCAGTGTCCTGCAGAAATGTTAAAAGAAGCTGTGCAGCCTCCCAATCGCATGTACACTTCAAGCTTAGTACTGTGACTTTTCCACCACAATTATTCTACTGCATATTCGTTGGTATGTGATTTTTTTACGAACATGAGTTTCACCCTCGATCATTCTCATATGCTTTCCGAAAGATGTCGTGGCTGTGATGTTAGTTTTGCGAAACTACACATCTACTGCCTGCAGCTAACAGCGGGCCCAAGCAATAACATATTCTAGACAAATGCTTTTGAAATTTAACAAAGCTGAAGAGGAGAACGTGCGATGCTTAGGTAGCTCAATAATCAGGACTAAGACATCATGGAATTGCAGCGCTGGCAGAAAAGGACACAGAGAGAACACACACATACAATTGCACTGATTGTATGTGTGTGTTCTCTCTGTGTACTTGTCTGCCAGCGCTGCGATTCATGATGTTCGACAACTACCCACTAGCCCGGCAACATACCCTGCGCATGTCTAAGAGCATATATGCGCCTGCAATCCCCGTGCTATAAAATTCTGAAGATGTAGGGAACCGTTAAGAACGACCAGCGGCATGCATGTTAACTGTGTGCTGCGGTTTGCACAAAATCAAATACAGGTAGGACCATAGCCTAACGCAAAGATACACTGCCTGGAGCAGCACTACCGTGATTGGCATTTAGATGCAAACCCCTTTTCGCATTTCCCAGATTGCACTTCTATGTAAACCTAGCTAGCTCTGAGCGAATCTTGTTTATTATCGGTCATTGTAAGGACGGCTTCCTTTTAATGCCTGTCAATGGAAGTAATGCCTGTAATGCCGGCGCATCGCTTGGTGTAGATAGTAAAAAAGTGTGAGCAATTTTTTTTTCTCGTCGCGAAACAATTTTATAAATACTAAGTAACTTGCAGAAAGAGTCTTTTTTCAACATATTTATCAAAGCTAGGTCCAAGTATCAGCCTCCAGAAATCCAGAACGCCTACTTCTGGGTCAGTCTATATTCTCAAGCTAAATCTAACGCCAAAGCAGCCTAAAATTTATGCTGCATTGCATATAAAGAAGCCGGTTTGAATTTGTCATTTGATTTACTGTGTGCTTCCGTACTGGAGCCCAGTTTTACTATTCATTAGCATTCAGAAATCATCAAAATGAAAACTAAATATTTTATCCGATATCTTCAATGCCTGGGATCAAACGCGGTCAAACAATGGTTGAGCATATCGACATAGCTATAAAATTGGTGCGAATAACTTTTTTTACATCGTTTAGAGTAGACGACAGCCAGTTAATGGAATCCATATGGCAATAGCAAGATACAATAAATGCATTCACAACGTTCCACTGCTTCCAGCACTGACAGACGATCTCTTCAGGGGAGTCCTTACTAAGTAGAAGTAGTGTAACGCTGTGGTTCACTATTTATGGATATTTCCGGTAATTTCGGCACGAAAGAATAAAATGAGCTGAAGTGGATTTTTCTCACCTTCATTATCGTTGTCCAGGTGCCTGAAATGTAGTGAAATAAAACATGCCGAAAGGATTGAGCATCACTCAACATCATCACGACTTTGTTTGAGGCTAATAATTTATCATCATTTTGCTCTCATTCAAGCGACGAAAGTAGATAAGCTTCCCGCTTTTCATTAAAAATGCTTATTTTTTAACACACGCGCACCGGCCTACTATATAAACTGCACATGTCGGATTACACACCCCTTGATGGTAGCAAGGCGTAGCAGTTGCGGCGGCTCATTTCCTCGTTTTTTGTTCGGCTTTCAAATGCAACTTGTATTATCTTTTGTCATGGCCTGGAATTCTGTCATGCCGCCGGTATCGAAAGCATTGACCGGCAGCTACTACCATTGATATGAACGGCGCAAAGCGAAATATAAAAGGACATTTTGAAATTTCCTACTTGACAAAAGAAAATCGAGCCTAAGTCCAACCATTCAATAACCGATTGAATTTGAAGTCGAAAAGTTATCGTCTTTTTTCCTTGAAGGGCTTATGGAACAACAAAAACTCGAATACAATTCAAGCATTTACTACAAAATATTACAGTTCTTTTCGCACTTTTCTGGTCTTCTGTTAACATCTGCCCAGCATACGTTAAAAAGCAAACGCAAATCTAAAACGCGTGCATCAGTCAAACATGCAACATAGTGCAATGTCCAAGCAGGTTACTGCACATTCCATGTTTCAAGGGTTCTTTTCTAAAGCTACGCTACAGCTAACATCAAAAATTCCCTAGGAAACTACCAAAACATTCGTAATTGTTTCATTCAAACCGCACATACATTCTATCCGGGTGCCTATTCTTCAGCATATCCTACACTACACGTAAGCGAACTTTTTTTTTTTAGGCGCAGCCTCTGTTTATTATAGAAGCAGAGGGATTCAACTTCAGACAATGTAGAGACTCTTTTATCTTTTTTTATTATTCCTTTACGAGAACTTCATTGCTATATACTTACTGCTCAGCAGCCGGCGTGCGTAATGAGGCAAGACAATCCCCTTCACGTCGTGGCTCTATTTTAAACCAGGAGATTTAAAACGATACTAAGGTATAAATTATTTGAGGTTTTCTTAAAATTGTGCTAATTGCGTTAACACCTTGCACCGCGTGCTCTGATTCGCTATTCATAAATTATTACTAATAATCAATTATGACCATAATTAATAAACCGATTCACATTGTCGTTGCTGTAAACAATAAATTTCCTTATTGCGCACAAGCTATCATCATACACATTTAGCGTATTCTATTCGATCACACTGATTACGTATATAAAGCGGGAGAAATCCTTCTTGCAAAGGTCTTTGCGTAAAGAATGAACTCACGTTAGGAAAGCGGCTCCACCTGAAAAGAATATATTTTCCCAGCATGAAACACCATATACTGAAAAGCACTAATTGCCGTATTTGCAACTGTTCGGGGTAAGAAGATGCAACTCACAGGCGACTGCGAATAGACAGGTAAGCACGAGAGGCCCAGCAAGCTTCATCGCGCCTGAAATAATAAGGCGAAAAAAAAATATTTTTTTTTACTTCCACCTATCAGGTTCCTCCGCAGTGAACATTGCTTACTAGTTCGCAAGTTTTTACAACAGGCCAATTTTGAGAATCAAGTTAAGTCATGGCTACATTGATAAAAAAATAATTCATGCCATGAACTAAACAATGTCAAATCGTTCGTTTCGAAGGTTTTCAAAGTGGACAGCATAGCTTCAGATACCTTCTTTGACATATTGATTGAATGACAGCGAAGAAAAAGACGAAGCACATAAAGGAACGCACGACGAGCGCTCGTGTGTTCCTTCAAGTACCTCGTCTTTTTCAGCGCTGTCCTTCACTCAAGATGAACCAGTACCAACATGCCCAACTTCTCGCTCTGCTTAGATTCATTGACATATTTTCGCGTGGCAACAATAAGTCATAGAAAATCGCGGTGACCTACTTGACAGTCAGGCTATCGGTATGAAAAAGGAATGCAAGCTGGCTGCACCAGTTCTGAAACTCGCACAATAGGCAGCTGCTTATCGAATCGCCCCGGCTCGCAGGCGAGCTCTGTTCAGTCCCGACACCAATACTTTAGGATAGCTTACATGCAAAGTCATCAGCTGGCAAAACGATTATGACTCGTGAGCATGACCGCGATGCTTCGTGAGATAACTAATAGCGCCGATAAAGCGTAATTGAAATAACTTGCCCAATACCATAGGGCAGGTTGTTTATAGCCGTAGTAAGATGCCACTGGCTCAGAAGTATACGCAAGGTTATATTTAAGGAAATAATTATATGCGTATCAGAATAAGCAACGTGCAACGTGAAGATGTGTTCAGAATTATTTCATATCGCCAATAAGCAGGATTGCGGCGGTACACTCAAAGCAAATTCAACGTTAGCACACGCGGAATGAGTAAACTTCAGTGAGCTAGGTTTAAAATACGGTGACAGGCTAAAAACAAAGAACATTTATTGCGCTCATTGTGAACAGAACAATGACGAACGACAGTAGGTGCCACAAGGACGTAGCGCAATACCAACCGGTGCGGCAATATTGCAGTACTAACTAGCCTCTCTTCACGCATTGCTGGCAGTAATCAACAGTTAATTACCCGTATTATAATACATGTAGAAAATTCACCGTGGTCTTTAGCCTCGATTATAGAGTATCATCAAAAACATTTCAGGTCAGGGTTAGTCACTGAAATGTATTTCATTCTCTCAAGTATAGTGATAAAAATTATGCAAGCTACATGTGCATAACAAAGGATGCGAAGGCGATATTCCTTTCAACATCCGGCGTATCGCATACGTTGAAAACAATTAAAATAGCCATAGACTTTACTGTTATCCCCCAAAAAGTAGTCATATTTTCGCGCTGCTAAAAAATCTCCTATCCCGGCGTGCTTACGAAAGTAAAGAAAAATTTACAGCTGCCGGGAATAAAGAACGCATGCTGAAAAATCATTCATTACAAACTGCAGACGGAGTTAAAACCAACTAAAATTCCCAAGAACTTACTTCTACGTCAGGATTACAGTATGAATTTGAATATTGCTGTTCATTTATTTTATTGCATCTGGCTAAACAGCGGCAATTCTATCCTTCTCAGACGTAGTGAAACTCATGTAAAGAGCTAATAATAATGTCAGTCGCATTAATCTGTCCTCAATAAATGTAGCTGTTTCTTTTTCTAAGGTGCTGCAATGCAAGGGCCAATACCAACAAAATATTTCGAGTTGTGAATTTTTTCTCGACTTTTCTATTTCCCGGACGTACCAGGAATCAAGCGTCCTTCCTTGGTACTGCTTGTTGCTAAATGCAGTGGGTAGCTCCTGTTGCCTGTTCGTTTCCTGTTGCCCCGATAACTACGAGCTAAAGCACCGCCATTTCAGTGCATTGGTGCTGGAAAAACACCTATCGTTCGATCATCACGCTTTCTTGGCACTTCAACGCGGACAATGCTTCTAATCTTATTTGTTTCTTTACTCGAGAGGGGTAGTGAGGCTGCAATATAGCTGCTATCTTTTCTCGCCCCGAAAATCCTGTCTTTCTTGCATTTTCACATTCCTTGCTATTCTTGACCATTGATTACGGAACATTGTAATATTACTTCAAGTACACACATGTATCTTTGGTCTTTCGCAGAAAGGTGTTACAAAAGTGCATACTGAATGTCGCACCCATTTTGGTGACTTGAAGATAAAAAGAGTTTCAAAGCCACCAGCATTCACATAGCATGCCACGGAAGAACTTAAGGCTTAATTTTCTTCATCACTTTTCCTGTAGCATCTCTCGTACCCCTTAATCATGTACGCGAACTCTCGTAAATGGGATAAAAAAAGATCAGCACTTTTTATATGAAGATATGAAATTGGTCCCTAGTAGTCTTGTGCGCCTAGCCCTGGTTCTGTCCAATTTCCGAACGTATGTTCATTGCAACCGTTCATTCGAATGAAACCTGTTGTAAGCTTATGATAAAGCATTCCTGCAACCAATCTTTAAATGAGTTGTTCTACTGTTTAAGATCCCAAGAAAATTCGATGATTACGGGATCATGTTGTTTCGCCATAAATAAATCTGTTCATCAAAAAAGCGTTATTTGTTACCTGTTCTTTCCACCACATTTTTAGTGCCCAATAAATACCTTAAAGGCAACTGTAGTATTCCACAAGTTTTACTCAGTAGCTACGACGTTTAAATTCGAGAGCTGAAGCCCCCGCACTCTATCCCTGTCGTGGCGAACGCATATTGATAAGGCAGAAATCCAAAACTCTCGGCTGCCTGAGGTTTTCGCCCACGTTAAAGAACGAGGCCTAAGCCCTCTACTACACTGCATTACTTCCTATCCGACAGGGTATCTATGACACATTGTACTTCATCAGACAATGGCATCTGCGTCTAGTAAATAAGAAGTCTGAAAGCTTACAGTCCTTCCAAGCGACGAAATAATATCCAGGAACTTGTGCGCGAACCAAACAATCGGTTTGGTTTATGAGGGTTTAACGTCCCAAAGCGACTCAGGCTATGAGGGACGCCGTAGTGAAGGGCTCCGGAAATTTCGACCACCTGGGGTTCTTTAACGTGCACTGACATCGCCAGTACACGGGCCTCTAGAATTTCGCCTCCATCGAAATTCGACCGCCGCGGCCGGGATCGAACCCGCGTCTTTCGGGCCAGCAGCCGAGCGCCATAACCAGTCAGCCACCGCGGCAGCCAGCATATGAATGTTTTATTGCTTGCAAGTTGTTTCTTTGTGGCGATATCGAAACGAATTCTGGCCCGACTCAAAAGGAAGTTATTGAACAAATATGAGACGGCCTGCTGTCGCTTCAAGCCGAAATCAGTGAAATGAAAGCAGAGCTAGTTAAGACTAAATATAATAAGTGATCTGCAGGGCCTAATACAAAAAAAAACGAAGAAAAAGCTGAACGAAGCATCAATCTTCACAGAGCAGCCCCAGGAAATACACACAACCTTGAAATCAATAGAGAGTGTAATGGGTTTTCAAGCCAAAAAACTGACCGATCTTGAAGACCGAAGCTGACGGTGCAACCTAATCATTCACGGTATTACTGAGTAACCTGGCGAAACAGAAGCTACGCTGAAAGATAAGAAAATCAAAGACGTTTTTGAGGACAAGCTTCAAGTCAGTTGCCAATCTATAAGGCGCATTCATAGGTTGGGGCGTAGGATCGACAAACGCCCTGTTATTCTCTATTTGCAGAATTTTGCAGAAAAAAAGACAAGAATGGAAAATGTTACCAAGCTAAAAGGCTACCTGCTAGACGTGCTCAGGTTTAGAAGCAGAGCTTCCCAAATAGCGCCAATAAAGGCGTGCGCTAATCAAAACTAAGCATTTAGAAAACTAGGACAAAACATACATGAATACATATGATGCACTCTGAGCATGACAGTCATAAGCAATATATTTTTTTTTCTGCAGAACGCTCATGTATAAAAAGCTGCAAAGCAGTCATAACTGCTACAAAGTTTGTTACTTACTCGCTTACTCCTGTACGAATATCAGCCACGAAAGATGGCACGTCCTACTGCTCACAACGCCTCGCGCCGCATTTATACCAAAGGGCAGAAAGCTAGGCGACTGGTGGGCAGCCATTGTTAGCCCTTATCACCGCCGCTCTTCTTAGATAGAACGGTCTCGCGGGAAGTTTCCGCAACCGCTGCAACTTGCGGCGTTTCGCCGCGTGCGGTTTTGCATTTGTTTGTCTCCGCATTTTTTTTTTCATGGCAAGCGTCTCGGGACAACATGACTGCCTCAACGAACTATTATCGGCGGCAGCGAGCGCTAGGTATACGGTAGCAAAACTCCCTGCATACTCACTAGCCGCACTTATCGGGTGGCGCAGATTTGGAAATTCTAGAGCGTGCGGATTCGACGTATCGGTTGCGAGCGATTAACACACACGCGTGTGGCAACTACGATTCCGCGTGACCTAAATACTTGGAGGGGCTGCCAGTGCCCGTTAGCCGTTCTTTGAGAGCAAACAACGATAAAGTAAGCACGTGTTCCGATGACGAAGCCGGAACCGGAGCAGATGTGTTCAAAGTGGTTCTCTAGCGGGTTATTGAGACCTCGCCATGCACAGAGTTCACATCCGCTAACGGCCGTTCTACCCTCAAAGGCTTCTTCACGTGCCAAATTTGAAAAGTAATAGAAAATTTTTGACAAAAAATTTCGTTCAACTCCAAATGTTCCGTCTCTCTTTTCCTACCCTGCTGTGGTTTTACGTTTTATGAACCTGCAGACACGAAGCTCATAACCCCCAACTGCTAGATAATGGTGCTTCCATTGCCATTATCTTGTATTCATTCCCGCTCTTTGTCTCCATGTGGTGAGCCGGTGTACGTGACCGGAAATATGGGAGACAGAAAAACAGCAATCAACAAATCTGAGCGTCTAATTCTTTATCTCCGTGGCGCTTGTATTACATCTGATTAGTCGAGGCAACTGCACCGCACTGCAAGTGCAATATCAAGGCACCTATGGCGGAAAAAAAGTTAAAAGGGTGCGATATGTAGTGATGTGGTAAATAGCTCTGTTGAATTTTCCCATATTATCTCAGTTTCCAACAAAGCGTACCATGGCCGTGAAAAGATTATGCGCTGCCTACACGCTAAAGCAGTATGTCTACACTGAAAACGTTTCACTGTGCTGTTAGTTTTCAGGTGAGAGGCTATTATAAAGCACACTGGTATTCTCTTCAGTGAACAGTACCAGCACAAAGTGATATAATCAAATGTGGTATCATAAACTCAAGCCGCAATGCGAACACATACAAATTTGGTTCTTGCCACGAGGGTAAAGAGGCCTCTCTTAATCCGACATTTCTTAAGTGGTGTAGTAAACAAGCTACTCGTCTTGTCTGCCTGCACTGTGAGCCGACTACACATAAGTGATATCTCGAGATGGGAGAGTCTGATTTGTCTGCAGTGGACGCACTCAAAAGGACCGACATATGTCTGAAAGCAGTTGAGTTTCTTTTAGTTCTGTAAATAGAACACAGTTCTATTTTAAAGAGGCATCGAACAGGTTTTCTTCTGTCACATGCCTATGAAAGAATAACTTACTTAAATATAATGAAGGAAGGCAGAATTAACATAATAAAAAAACAGCAGAAGAAAGTGAAGCAAATATTTTGCGCACAAAAAAAAATAAATTTATTTTCAGAAGCACCACCTCTTATCAACAGTTTATGTTTGCGTGTTTGTTCTCATTCGCATAACACGGTGGTATTTATTAAGATGTACTGTCGCTAATAATGCACATGAGACCATTAAGCCGCACTGAGGGAGCGCTTTTCACCAAAAAAAAATTAAATACTTGAAGTTGAATTTTTCTAGCGCTGAAATAAATTCTGTAAGAAATGCATTCGTCTTCAGAAGCATAGTTTTTTCTTTTCAAGAAAACGAAGAGCATTACAATACTTACGAATTGAATACACCGATGTTCTGATGTCACATGACCTCTTCTCTATTAGTGGTGTCTGAAATAGCCGTTTAGACAATGTCTAGTTTAACGACCTCGAGAAAGGGATGGGATGCCGTCGTTAAGAGAAAGGGGCGATGTGTAGGCTTTTCTGAACGCACACTTCGAGGGGCAGCGCCGTGTAATTTACTCTAATGTCTTTCATTGTAGAGAGTTAATTTTCCTTCACCGGCTTAACAACCTCACATGAATAATAAAAGGATACTGAAGCAAGTTCTGCAAAATTGGATGAAAACACTGAGAATGCAATCTCAGTAGGGAATTATAGAAGATGTAGGCTTCACATTGCGTATTTTTCTGCGGATGGCTTTATTTTTCTCATTTTATGAACCCGCACAAAGCTGCCTCGGCAAACACGAGCCGAAGAGTGCAACGTCATAACACCCTTATTAAACAGGTAACCGGCCGCAGTACCTGAAGAGCGCTGTCGCAGAGCTGTTTGACACAAAACCTGGCTCTGCTTATCTGAGAATTTTATAAGACAGCACCAAAAACGACTCAATGAATACGTAGCATTTTATTCACAGAATAAAAACAAATAGCAGCTCTGGCTACAAGCGGTTACCGCCAAGCGACCATGAGAAAGCACGGACAGGGTACTTGGCGGTCGGGCATTTGAGGCCAACATCTATTATTCACGTTGCCTCACAGGCTCCAAGCATGGAGTATTGTGTGAGGGGGGGATTACATAAATAGGGGTAATAACAGGAGCATGAATGACATGATTATATAATGCTGATTGACTGTTGGTACTCATTAAACAGTAAGAACATCATTATACAATAGTTATTGACGCGTCAGTAATTAGAAAAAATGGCTGTTATTTCGGTCCTAAAAGAAGCTGGATCATGAATGAGCATGAATGACATGATTATATAATGCTGATTGACTGTTAGTACTCATTAAACAGCAAGAACATCATTATACAATAGTTATTGACGCGTCAGTAATTAGAAAAAATGGCTGTTATTTCGGTCCTAAAAGAAGCTGGATCACGAATATTGACGATGTGTTCCGGAAGACCATTCCAGTGAACAATAGCCTGCGGCAAAGCGGATGAATTGAATGCAACGGTTTTACCTGAAAGGCGTTTGAAGCTGAGATGGTTGTTTAAACGGCGCGAGGTGCGGTGAGGTTGGGCAAGAGGGAGAGTCGAAAGATTAGTGCTATAGACTATCTTGTGAAATAAGCAGATTAGGGCAATTAATCTTCGTGATTGCAAGGTACAAAGAGAGAGCGATAATTTAATGTTTGTGACGCTTGAGTGACGGTCATAGTTTCTGGAGATGAAACGCGCAGCACGATTTTGGACTGATTCAAGGGAGTTAATTAAATAAGCCTGGTGAGGTGACCAAATGGATGATGCATACTCGAGTTGCGGACGAACAAATGTTTGATAGGCGAGCTTACGGGTAGTAGCAGGACTTCCATGAAGATTCCGTTTTAGGTATCCTAAGGTCCGGGATGCTTTAGCTGTTATTTTCTGTATATGAGTGGACCAGGACAAGTTACATGAAAAATGGACACCGAGGTATTTGTAAGAAGACACCTGAGAGACTAAGCTGTTATCGAGCATGTAATTGAACGAAGAGTTAGATTTTTTGCGGCTGAATGTCATTAACTTGCATTTTTCAGTGTTAAGTGACATTTGCCATGATGAACACCAAGCGGTTACATGATCGAGGTCCCTTTGAAGTGCAAGAAGGTCTGCAGGTGATCGGATTTTGCGGTAAATTATGCAGTCATCTGCGAACAAGCGAATGGTTGATGTAATGTTAGATGGCAGATCATTAATGTAAATCAGGAACAGCAACGGGCCCAGGACGCTTCCTTGAGGAACACCAGATAGAACATCGCTAAACGGAGATGAGTGGCCGTTAACAACCGTGAACTGTTTACGAAAAGACAAGAAATTCCTTAGCCATGAGGTTGTTAGTGAGTCTAGGTTGAGGGAAGTAATTTTACCTATTAAGCGTGAGTGCGCAACGCGGTCGAATGCTTTTGAGAAATCTAAGAATATGCAGTCTGTTTGGAAGTTCTCGTCCATGTTGTGTAGTAGCTCGTTAGTAAATTCCAGTAGTTGGGTCTCACAAGAGAAGCCTTTCCTGAACCCGTGCTGGTTAGAAAAAAAGAAATTATTACTATCTAGATGCTGCGCCACTGCTGATACGATGATGTGTTCGAGGATCTTACATGGGACAGATGTCAATGATATGGGGCGATAATTTTGCGCGTTCGTTTTATCACCTGATTTGAAGATGGGGATGATTTTACCAATTTTCCAATCCCTTGGAATTTCACCAGTTGATAGCGACTGACGAAATATATGGAAGAGAATATTGCTTGAATGGATCACTGTGCTTTTGAGAATTTTTGTATTAATATCATCAATGCCAGCAGAAGTCGAAATCTTAAGATTGTTTATTAATGCTGCAATACCGGAGACACTTATTTCTATGGGACTCATGTACTGGTAATCGGCATCTACTAATGGTGGAGTAGTGGAATGGTCTTCCTGTGTGAACACTGAAGAAAAATAATTATTAAATATAAGTGGGCATTCTTCTTCTATAGCTGGAGCACCAGTGTTATCCAACAACGAAACATGAACCGGAGTGTCAATAGGTGATATCGTTTTCCAAAATTTTTTAGGGTTGTGTGTCATAAGGGATTGAAGGTCATGGGAATAATATTTAAGCTTTGCTTTGCGGATGGCACTACAATATGTTTTTTCGGCGGTTTTGTGTTTCTGCCATGAAGCCGGTGTGCCAAGGCGTTTGGCAGCTTTGAATAGTCGCTTTTTCTTGTTTTTTAATGCATGTAACATCCTGTTGAACCATGGTTTAGACGCGTTCGTGCGGAGGGTGAGCAGTGGTATATGACGGTGTACTAATTCCAGTAAACTATTTTTGAACAAAACCCAGTTATCGTTGGCCGAACGCTGAGAAAAAGTCGGAAGATATGTGTCACAAAAGGATTGTAACCCGATATTAATGGCATTGTAGTCAGCGCGGTTATAATCAAAAATACGTTTATGTGTTTGTGCACGTGCGCATGAAGGCAAGGAAATCGTGAAATTAAGCAGTTCGTGATCACTGAAGCCATCAGAATAAGAGATAGGGCTTATATTGTCTGGGACTGACGAGAAGACGAGGTCAAGCTTATTGTTTCCTCGGGTAGGTTTTTCGACTAATTGTACCAAAGAGAAATCGAGAGTTAGTTGAACAAAATTAGTGCCATCACGTGTTCTCGAACTTAAGCTCTGCCAGTCAATTTCGGGAAAGTTGAAGTCACCAAGTAGACAAATACTTGCTTTTGGAAATTTAGCTTTTGCTTCAGTTAGGTTATCATGTAGATCAGAGACGAATGATTGCGGACTATCTGGTGGTCTGTAACAAACTCCAAGAAGATGCTTGGAAGATGGCGATGTGATGCAAACCCACAAAATTTCTAATTTACTAGGAATATCAATGGGAAAAGAAGTTATATGCTTTTTAGCAGCAATCAACACCCCTCCTCCCCTTCTGTCGCTCCTATCGTTTCTGTAGATAGTGAAACTGTCCATATCAGGCAAGATTTCATCGTTCCTAATATCTTTATGGAGCCACGTTTCGGTTAGTATTAAAATGTCGCATTCACAATTGTCAAGGTATGAACAAAGTTCGATGCGCTTAGGAAGAATGCTGCGTATGTTAGTGAAAAGTAAGGAGAGCTGCGATTGCGCGGTGTTATTGCGGTAAGATGTTTGTTCATTCCTGATGACACGTGTAGCCGAGCAACACCTTACCTATGCGGAAGATAGTTTTACGGTGTCAGTAGCGGCGTCGTACACGTAAACACTATCGTTTATTCTCAGCTTATCGACATTTAGCTTGTACGGAACTTTTTGTGGTTTGGCAAATTCGATCAACTTCCTTCTAGCCAGTCGTGTCTGAAAGGAAAAATCTTCGCGCACAGCATAGTTAGTTCCTTTCAGCTTGATGCCGTTCCCAATGATCTGTTGTTTGTCCTTAAACAATGTGAATTTTACCATCACTGGCCTGCACTTTTCCGGGTCGTATTTACCAATGCGGTGTGCCCGTTCTATTTGCGATGAATCTACTGTAATGTCCAATTCCTTCTTGCACAGGTCAATCACTTTTGTTTCAGCACTTGGCCATGTCTCAGATATGTCATCGGAAAGGCCGAAAAAAAGCAAGTTGCAGCGTCTCAGCCTGTTTTCCGCGTCATTACAACGCGATTCAATAATTCTGAGCTGGTCAGAGATGACGCTGGAAACTGCACCAGGAGAATCAGCCGAAGACGCAGCGGAATTGTTTTTTAGATCTGAAACGTCCACTTCAACACTGCGAAGTCTAGAAGACAACTGCTTCAGTTCAATGTCTACTGACGCTTGCCACTGCTTCAACTCTCTCAAATCACTTCGAATTCCATCTTGGCCGGATTCGATCCTTTGTACAGTCTCCAGCACAGTAGCCAGGATGTCATTAGAATCAGGTCCGGGGTTTGTTTCCACATCCCCGGAAAGAATTAAGAATAAACTACTTAAGCAATGTTGCACAGTTTCCTCGCATGCTTCTAGGGCAAATAACCACTCTCTGGGGCACGACACCAAAAACAAGCAGCGATTCTTGCTTCTTAGGCAAGTGCAATGATCAAGGTAACTCACCTGGAACAGTGTGAAAGGTAAGTGCTCCATTGCCAATACGGCGTCGTGCCCCAGAGGGGCGTTCACGGGCAGCAGCTTATATTCCGTGTGGCCGGCGCTGATAGTGGTATCGCTGGTGATGAACGACCGTGGTTGCCAGCCGAAGAACAGGTTTCCTTCCAGATGGATCTGTAGGCAAGGCTGTTGCGTCCAATCCGCGGGTTGATTCGCGTTCTCAACTGGGCAGGTGAAGACCACATCCGATGCCAAACAAGGTAGCGATGAGCCAAGGAGTAGGGCAGCCTGGAACAGTGTGAAAGGTAAGTGCTCCATTGCCAATACGGCGTCGTGCCCCAGAGGGGCGTTCACGGGCAGCAGCTTATATTCCGTGTGGCCGGCGCTGATAGTGGTATCGCTGGTGATGAACGACCGTGGTTGCCAGCCGAAGAACAGGTTTCCTTCCAGATGGATCTGTAGGCAAGGCTGTTGCGTCCAATCCGCGGGTTGATTCGCGTTCTCAACTGGGCAGGTGAAGACCACATCCGATGCCAAACAAGGTAGCGATGAGCCAAGGAGTAGGGCAGCCTGGAACAGTGTGAAAGGTAAGTGCTCCATTGCCAATACGGCGTCGTGCCCCCTTCCGTTTTCTTCCGTTCAACCTACAGTCGCAGCAAAAGTTCAAATAACGCGACGCGGGGTGTTATATATTAGAGCTCACGTGGGAAGTTAAGACAGAAAGGTATTAGAATGCGTTCAGTTACTGCACTTTCCAACGGTTACATTGCATCCTTCTAGATGTGTGTACTGAACATGAGTCTCTTCATATGCAAGAAAAAGGCCAACAACCTGAAATTTTCCCACTTTGCTTATCGCAAGCCAAAATCGAACTCCCTTTACGCGAGGAAACGCAATGTGGCTAATGTTTTCCAACGGGAAGAAAGTTCGGTGTATCTCGGCTTATAAGGAGGACAAGGAGGAGGAAGCGGCTTATAAGGAGAAGGAGGAGGAAAGGTGGGGAAGAGGAAGAAGACGTTAACCGGTAGATGTATCCAGTTTGCTAGGCTAACAACAACAACAGTTTGCTACTCTGAACTGGGGGAAAGGGATGAAAGGACATAAAGATGATAAAAATGGGGGGGGGGGGTTACGAAAAAGCAGAAGGCTAGAAGACTTCTGAAAAGTCACAGCCTGTCGTGCAGCTCCTACATTCTCAAAAACCGCAGGAGGGTCTGGCAGGCCCTCACCACCGATTATCGCCGCGGCCAGTGTCCAAGAATCTTGAACTCCGTTCGCGGGCGTGAATCTATGTGTTCTAGGGTGCGGCGCAAAGAATGCCTTTCAGAACTTTACGCTGGGCAGTCATAAAGAATATAAGATTAGGTCTCATCGCAGCCACAGATGCCACATGCAGGGTTGTCAGCCATGCCGATCACAGTAGATTGTGTGAACGCGACACCAAGCCACAGGCGACACAGCAAAGTTGCCTCACATCGTGGTAGGCCGGATGGAAGCCGTAGCTTCAGGTCAGGATCTGGGCTTAATAGACGCGATTTTGAAGTGGCCGGGATTTTTTCAAGGCAAGCGTGATCTCCCGCGCCACTCTTCGAAGCCAACATGCTGCGTCGACTCTAGAGATGGGGATGGACACAAAATTGCCCTCGTGGAAAGTAGTTCGCACGGCCTCGTCCGCGCGGTGGTTGCCTGCGATGCCGCTGTGTCTTGGCAGCCATTGAAAGACAATATAGTGCACTTTACTGATGACAGTGTAGTGTAGCTCTCGGGTTTCCGCTACCAGTTGTTCATGGGATCGTGATAAAAAGCATATTGGAAGGCTTCGAGGGCTGCTTTTCAATCATCAAAAACATACTATTTATTGTTAGGGTGTTTTTTCACTGATATGCTCAATGGCGACACGAACAGCGGTAAGTTCTGCACCAGTCGATGAAGCCTGGTGTGATGTTTTCACTTTCTTAACCATGGTCCTTACCGGGATGACCACGGAACCCGAGGAACTCAAAGGGGGACTGAGCCATGGGTGTAAATGCGCAGTCAGTGTCCCTGCTTCTCATGCAAAAATTCAAGAGTGGTCTATTTTAATGCCCTCGGCGATTAATCAACTTTCGTTTTGATTCCTGGCATGGAAAGGAGCACACAACTTTGGCGCAGGCTCCATAATGGAGAGGTTGGTCTAGAGGGTAGCGTAACGATGGGCAGCAATCATTTTCGCAAGGGATGTACGCAGCCGGTTAGCAGGACGATTGGCAAGATAGTGTGTGGAAATCCAAGAGAGTTGACGAATATGCGCTTTCAAGTGGTCGATGTTATATAGGTAGTAACTGGATTCTCCTGGACGATGAGTAGTGTTGCGGCGGTAGACGCGCATTTTGGCAGTCCTAGGCACGTCCGGAGAGCTTGAGCTTGGATACTTTCTAGACACCGTATGTTCGTTTTCCTCAAGATTCCTAGTGCAGGGATACTGTACCGAAGGAATCCCATGAATAAGGCGGTGTACAGCTGGAGAATCGACTGTACTGATGCTCCCCACGACTTCCCTCCGAGAAAGAAGAGAACGTGAACGATCGATGCCAATCGCCTTTTCGTGTACGAGACATGTGGGCTCCATGCTAGATTACTATCGATGATTACTCCAAAAAAAGCGATGGCTTCTTTCGTACGATATTCTTGAGCCATTTATGCGTACGGGGTAATGAGACATGCTCTTGCGTGTAAAGGCAACTAGGAACATTTTACAGTAGAAATATCCAGGCCTTGCAGGCGGAGGTAGGCCGCAAGAATGCTTGCCGCATTTTGAAGCCTTACTCGAACTTGTGGTCACGTAAGTCCTGATGCCCAGATACAAATATCGTCCGCATAACTGAGAGTTGCGCCGAATGAGGTAGTACATCGATAAGGCCGACAAGAGCAACAGTGAAAAGCGTTGGGCGAAGTACTCCACCTTGTGGGACCCCACGGGAAGTTAAATGTGAAGACGTTGGTCGGTCCTCAGTCGGCATAAAGAGTAATCGGTTGCATAGATAACTGCGTATCCAGCAGAACATGCGACCACCAAGTTCTGTAGCTTGCAGAGAGCCCAAAATAGCTTGATGAGTGATGTTATCATACGCCCCTATAACATCCAGAGACAACGCTGCGATCAAGCGCTTTAGATGCTTCTGATGTTGAACTGATGAAACCAGGTCAATCACGCTATCAATAGAAGAACGACCCCGCCGAAACCCGGACATTACATCTGGGTATATTTGATAGCGCTCCAGATACCACTCAATTCGCGTAAGCACCATCCTTTCTATGAGTTCGACCACGCAACTAGCCAATGCGATTGGGCGGTACGATGCCAGGTTTAAGGACTGGAACCAGACGACTTGATTTCCACGCGTCTGGAACTGAACCCGCACATCATGATGAGTTGAAGTGGTCGAAAAAAGCACGTCGAGCCTCCTGACCAAGGTTTTCAAGTGCAGAGTATGTTACTCCAACGGGCCCCGGCGATGAAGACCGTCTGCAACCAGCCATTGTGGCGTCTAGTTCTTCCATGGGTAAAAGGAGGTTCATTCGCGGATCCCTATATCTGTGCACTTCGTAACAATTCAGAGGTGTGTATTGGTTCTTGGAGCCTACTGTTTTTGCACAAAAGTCTTCACCAATCTCCGCTTCGCTACGTCCTTGGTGAAGTTCAAAAGACTTGAATGGTTGGAGCTGCTGAGGGGATGTTCATAGACCGCGCGTCACACTCAAAATGCATGAGAGAGGCTTTCCAAGATCCGCCGATTCATAGATTGCCTTCCAGCGGTCAGTCTGCGAGATTTAAGTTCTGCACAGGATTTTCGTCTGCGTGCGCCTTGCATCCCTTATGTCAAACGGCGACTTTGTGCCCCTGTATCTTCTTTCTGCTCTTTGTGGAACTGACCGGAGGCGCTGCAGCTCAGCATCGAAGTCTGTGAACTTTGGCATTGGATTGAAGAACCATCTGGCGTTTTTCGTAGCCTCCTTGATACGTTCTTCAATACCTTTTCTAAACTTCCCTATGCAGAAATCTTCCACAAGGGTTTTAAACATAGACCAGTCTATGCGTACCAAGCGTTTGGCAGATCTGCACCCAGCGAGACCAGGAACGATAATATATGTAGGAATGTGGTCACTTTCATGCATTTCGTCATCGCCAAACCACCGCACGCGTCTCGCAAGGCACCGAGACACAAACGCCAAGTCCAGACAATTGCTGTAAGACAGCCCGCGAATGTACGTTGTAGAACCGTCGTTAAGGCATTGTAGGTCGTGGTCAGATGTGAAACATACAAGACTTCTTCCCTTCCCTTCGAATTCATCCGTGTGCCTCCCCACATGGCGTGATGCGCGTTAACGTCTCCAGTGACGATCCAAGGCTCAGGTCTTACAGCCAGCAAGTCCGTCAGTCTCTCTGTGTCAAACCATGTTGTTAGAGATAATTACGCGCCCACAAGCGTAAACGGCAGGGTGCCCCTTTTCACAGTTCGACAGACGTACTGGTTATGATTGTGAGGGGGAACCGTATGGTGTACATAAGTAACCTCCCTTCTAATGCAGACGATGACCTTGCTGTTACTCCTGTGCGTGGAGGGTGCAAACGCTTCATAGGCAGAAATTCGGACGGGCTTTTGTAGATTGGGCTCACAAATTACAAGGATTGAAAATCTGTGTTTTTAGAAGTATTCGCGAATCTCCGAAATGTGGAAATTGAGTCCACGGACATTCCAAAGGACAATGGATGCTTCTCTGCCTTAACATGTAAATGCTATGCTAGGAGAGACATTGTGCCTGCTACTGGAAAGCTGCAAGCACTGGATGATTTAGCGTCTCCAGTGCCTGCAAGGCATTCCGTGCTGATGGCGGGTGAAAGCTAGACAGAATCACACGCACAGCGCACAAAAGGGACCTCAAGATGACGATCACCTGCACCTCCTCACCTAGGGCTGGATCTCTGCCTTGGGCTCGCTCAATTGTAGGCGTAAGACAGTGGGAGCGTGGCGCGTGCTATGACACCGTGGTCGGGCGTGTCTGCGGCAGTATTGGTCATGCCACCTGTGAACACTCGTTTCGGATTCACCAGTCAACGGGCTTACAATACTCGTTGTAAGGGGAAGACAAGTAGCAGGAGCGATGAAGGCTTCCCTGCCGCTGTCAGCCGATTGTCTAGTATATCGTCGGCGGTGAGAAAGACGCCGACGCACCGTAGATGCGGCTTCTCTGTACGTTGATTGGTCTCGCACGATTTGCTTCAACACAGCCCGTTCTTTCTTCAGGCAGGGTCAGACTTTTGAAGAAGCGTCATGATTCCACGGCAGTTGGCGCACTTGAAGCCAGTAGCGCGGCAGATGTCACCGTTATGTGGCTTACAGCAGAACGGGCACGCTATGCTGTTATCACAAACACCTCTGACATGCCCAATTGTCATGCACTTCCGTCAATGAATCCGGTTCTGAAAGAATGGGCGAACTGCATGTCGAATACGTTCAACCTTCTCAAGCGATGATATACAGTTGCCTTTAAAGGTGAGCTTAACGCACCTTGACTTGCCGAGGCGCTGAGCTTTGGTTATTTCCTCGCTGTACGTCGGTGGTTTAATGGGTATCGGCATGGGGGAGTTAGAGATGGTCGCGACGACGTCGTAAATGACGCCAGCGGTTGTGTTATTGTTTTAAAAAACAAGAGAGCGGACGGAGATGTCTTCGATCTTTTTGGTGGTGGCTACACTGTCCAAGGCACTTCGCTCCGTTACGTCGAAGTCGATGGCAAGGAGATTCCTTGGGCTGTTGATCCTGACGTAATTGCTGACTCCCGAGACTCGAGTCTCGAGGAACACCGACGTAGCTTGTAAGGAGCTTTTAATAAATATTACAAGGGGCACATTTGGCGCTGTTAATTTGAAGCATACGCAATTAAAAAATGACTTTATTAGTATTAAAAGATTTCGCCCAGCTGCCACCTATGAAGTCCGGAAATAAATGGTGACTTCAATGGAAAAGAAGAAAATTAGGGTGATCAATTGGATCACTTGTCAAGGTCGATCCACTGCAGTAGATTCGCGCCATTAATTCCTTGAAGGTAACAACAACTGAAGAGCATACTTCTTACGCTCCCAATCTGTCCAGTTCCGATTCTTTTCCGATTACGATTGTCTTTTGCGCCCCAATGCACTCGAATTCTGATTCGATTCTAATTCCGATCCCGCCACTTCTAACAATGTGCCACCTTGTTAGAACGTGACGAATTCTCATATCACTACCGCTGTAGTGGTGCATCAGTTAGGGATGCGCCACTTCACGGGCAAATCGTTCTTTAAAGCACAGCCACCAATGTGCGGCGCCCCGCCTGCAGGGGATCACATGGCAACGTTAATGGTTGATTCAGTGCCCTGGGGTCCTCTCTGCGTATCACTTTTTATATTTTGGAGAGTCCTCATACCAAAACTGGCACAGTGGTGCCGCCGTTCAGCGATGCTCCGGCAGGTGGCTGGTTCAAAAACAGCCACTGGTGAGGCTTGTGAATCTCAGGATGCTCTTTGCGAGCTTTCCACTTATGCGCGTTGCCACACTAGACTGGTGAAAATTGCAGTGCATTGGTTTTAATTAATTTCGTTACCACTTGTCACGGGGACGCAGGTAGCTCACAACCATTTGGCCTGGCTTCCACCTCCCATGGCTGCCAGGTTGTGGTGGCTTCATAAGGTCAAGTCATTTCGCTCGACGTATCATTAATTTAACTGACCTACTACAGTGGGCAGTTTGCTGCAATCCGGTAGGCATGTGTGATGAAGTCACAAGGTCGCGTGAACATGGAGGCGCGCGAGTCCCTTGCTTTTCTCGACACGCCAACGCCGACGACAACGGGTTTTACGCTGAACGAGCTCCTAACGCCGACGCATTAAAAATACACTATATGAAAACCCACTTTTTAAACAAAGCAAAGCTGACTCTCAGCTAAGGTGCACTGTTCGAGGTGGCATATTCAGCTCGCAAATCTATAGTTCATTCAGGTTCAGTGTTTATATTCGTGAAGAACTACAACGAGCCTTCACGAAACTGAGCACAAACCGAATCGCCCTAGAAAATTGTCAGCAGTTTATTCAGTAACATTTTTGATTTTTAACAGTAACATTTTTAATAAATAAATAAATAAATTCTTGCATCTGTTATCCGTTCTCACTAAGCCGCTTTCGAGGGTCGCTTTCGTCACGTGGTGGAAATATCCTCTCTTCTAAACCCCTTCCCCTCTCTAACCTGCCACAAAGGCAATGTACGCCGGTGCAGCTGCAGTTTCACTGCATGGAATGTTCGGTGGGAAACCGCTTTTTTGCGTGTCACTGTACTGCCGTCTATATAGTAGACGGCGCACCGGGGAGTCTTCATCGCGCACATGGTGCACGTAGACTTTCGTGCACAAATTAACGAAGCTGGAGACAACAAAAATTACAGCTACTAATGTTAATAATATTCATAATTAGAACGACCGACCAAATCTCCACAAGAAAGGAGCCAGTAAGTTCGCAAAGGCGGGAACGCGCTGAAGAATATTGACGAAACCCGCGAATTGTTGCGATACCTGTCTGCCTGCTTGCCTTTCTATCTATATGTTTGTATGGTGATTTATGTTTTTTTATTGCCCAATCTACACTTGTGTCTGTCGGTCATGTGCTTTTTTTTTTAGTTGAGAAGGCACCAGAACCCCTCCCGTAACTGGGGAAATCCCTCACATCGAAGAGTAATACAAGCAAGTAGAGCATTAGAGATTAGAGTAGAGGAAAACATCGAGACCCGTCAATCAGAAATCAAGATAGGTTATCTCGTGCATGGCAAACATACCGATGGCTTTCTGGTGCACGATGCCGGTTTGCGCTTTAAAAGTTATTCGTAGCTGAGAGGCCTCTGTGCTTTGTTCTTGGTTTTGTTTTCGTTTTGTTTGTGCGCTCACTCCTTTTCTCTGTAATTAACTGAAGGCCAGGCAGATGAACTCCTCTAGTTTGCACGACTGCCACGCCATGCTGACGAAGTGCGCTGTGTGCTCGAAATCACCGCGGGAATTTCGAATATTCTTTACACCCCATTGATCTTCTATGGCCGTCGGAAATGGTTGGTATGAGCCCATGAAGCATTTTATAGTGCAGATATCTCCTGGTAAGGGTGAACCTGATATCTGCCACATGGACGCACAACCTCTTGAGGCTGTCTAGTTTCCTCAAAACAGCCAGTTTAAAATGTTACTTTTTAGTTACGGGGTGGTTGTAGCAGGCAGCCATCAGCTAACGCTCATTGTTGGTGTCCAGGAAAGGTGGTCCTGCGTGCTGACAAGATGAATGCAAGCAGTTGATAGTAAGCGGTTTTTTGTGTCTTCTCTTCCCGCTGTGTGACCCCTTTTTGCGCGCTTTCGTGTATGATGTTCAGAAACCAAACTTCGCGGCGATATACGCACTGATGCATTTGTTGGAGAAGCTGCCTCTTCCTATATGATCCGGCGCACCACTCAGATGAGGCTAAATGGGAGCACACACGGTTCGCGAGCCCTTTCCAACCGAGGCATAAATTGTTCCTTTGAGGACTTTTCTGAGATAACTGCTTCTTATCGACAGTTGCTCCGAAATGCAGTATTAGTAGCCACGTGACCCATTTGCGACATATCAAGCCTGCAGCTTTGTTTGATATCCAGAAACTTCTCAGCTGGTGACGCACGTTTTCACTTCCCAAATTCTAAGGCCTGACTTTTGTTGCACCAAGTGGTGAAGGCAGGGATTTAGTTTTTAACTTCACCTGCTTTGGTTCCTTACTCTTTCTAGATGCGTAGCTGGATCCAGCAGTCTGGGAAGCCTTGGCTCGGCATGCTAAACTAGAGATTGTTTCTTGCGCACTCATCGTGTCGACACTTATCAGACAATTGGTGCTACTGGGAACTTTTTGCCACATGGTATCGAATGCACCTATCTTGCTCCTGCGCACAAATCACAACAGGATCTCCGCACAAACAAATCCATATGTTAGGGAGCACGCTCGTCCTGTGCGCTTCTTTTTTGTGTCCCGACCTTAGCTGTGTTTTTATGTTTGCAAACGCTTCTGTTCATGCCAAAACATGCAGGCGTAAAAAGTTGCCTCCATAGTTTCTGCTACACGAAGTATAATGGTAGACTAAGCCCATATTTGTCTTGTTCAATGCTACGGGTAGAAACGGGCCACAGAACGCAGTCCTACGGCATGCCGTCACGGCCGAACATGCGCTGGCACAGGCCACGACAGGATGATCACGACATCTTCGCACTGCGCTCGCTAAAACACATATCAGCTTCTACTGTGGGGTCAGGGTGTCGGAACACATTCCTACTATGTTGCTCCCGGAGCACAGTAGTTTCTGGTACAGATCACAGTAGTGTCATGTTCACACTAAGTTTCTGATTGGTATCCTTGTTCGACAAATGCTTGATTCTTGATTCTTAAGTGCCGAAGCAATTCCCAGAATGCGAAACTAGGCTGTTGCAAACTGTATCTGCATGGAACACGTTGCTTAGATTCACTATTAGTTTCCATGCTGTAGGTCAACTAGCAAGGGTTCTATTGGCTTAGCACCTCATTAAATATTCAAATATTAATATCCGACGGTAAAACCTGAAAACCTGAAATGTGGAGAGGTAACTAGGCTACTGAGTGGCTCTTTTTTTCTGCCGAATAAGAACTGCCTATGAACAGATGTCTTTGTTCAAAGAAATGTCGATTCAGCGAAGACAGCAAAAAAGACATTGTCAGTTCTGTGCAAATATGAATGCTTCGGGTGCCTATGAGATGTGGGCTCAATAACCTGCAATGTATTTTTGGCTGAAGATGTCCGTCTTTTTATATGCACTCTTAGAGTGGCTTACCTCATTTTCTTAGCCAATAATAGGCATTTAGACATGCGGGCGTCCCATACAATCCTCCTTTATTGGCTTTTATTAAATTTTGCTGCACGTAGAGCTTACAATTTTATATTGGTGTCTTGTTTCTTTCCGACTTTCTGCCAGCACTCTAAAGGTAGCCACTGTGGCGATTAGTTGTTTACCCCAGGCTGCGAGATCGAATCCCGGCCACGACAGCTTCATTGCAGTGGCGACAAGCTGCAATGACACTCGTGTGCTGCGTGATTTCCGTCTACGACAAGGAACTCCGGGCAGTCGATATTATTCTGCAGCCCTTTCTGTCTACGCCACGCTCGGAGCCATATGTGCCTACAGCCTACATAAATCTTCCGAACGTGGAAACACACATTCTGCATCACTGCACAATTCTCCAGTTTAGGCGAAAGTGTTACAGGTAGATACAGGGTAACGCTCACACTTGCCACGGCCTTATTATAAAGATGATTAATAACCCTAGAGAGAAACACAAAGAACTAGTCACCATAGAGAATAATTAGTACTGCATTCATGGCTCTGATGTTGTTGTAGAATGGGAAATCAAAGTCTAGCTTTCGTGGAATGTCTCAACTTTACCCTTACTACCTTCGCCGCCCTCAGTGCCTCATAATAAGAAATGGCGCGACAAACACAGTATCTCGGAATAATTTCAACCTTATTTTAAGAGCGACCAAAAAGTAATGTTTTTGTTGCGCCATTCCGCTCAGGGAATCTAGGTACCGACCCAGCCCAAGTAGCCTCTATTCTTAAATTCAGCGTCGACGTGGGAAAGGGTAATCTGGGCCACGCCACCACAAAGGAAATACTACTTATTCGGCTCTCCTCAGACTCGCCTAGACGTTCATCTTAGTAGGCAAAGTAACGACAGCTTCTGTCAACCTCCCCTTCTTTGATCACATGATAATATTAAGCATCCCACGAACGGTCCGCGAGCACGGCAGATGTCGCTGCAAAAGGGAAGCCACCTCATTGCAGTTTCCGTAGTCGTTCTAAATTAGCCCTTAATCGTTTGTTTTCCCTCATCAAAGCCACCACCTGCCGACTTGAATTCGTCACGTATCCAACACGGGAAGGAACGCGATGATATTCTCTTATAACGCGACAATATTCTCTCTTGGATGCTGAACATCAACGAGCAATATTAGAAGAGCAGCGCAGCGACACTCAGGCGGACACGTGCGTAGGTACAGCCCGTATTGATACCCGGCATCCAGTTGCACTGGCGCTGTCCGGATTCTCATCCAATGACATTAATGTTAGGGCGAGGTCGAGGGCGACGCGGGGGTTGAGGAAGGACGCTTCCTGGACGCCAAGGTATTGCGAAGCACGGCCCTCCTACGCCGCAAGGCAGGCCGCCCTTCAGTCCTGTTAATGGTTCCTGTAGATCTCCCACGACATAGTCTTTGAAGAAGGAATCCCCATCTGTAAAAGAAATTGTGGGTGTTTTTTAGTGTCCGCATTTGATTTTCCGAGCACAAATGTGGGCTTTTTACACAAGAGGAAGGCTCTTTATCTAACAAAGCAACAATTATGCAGGGTTGCGCCTTTACATAGCACGTATAATGCAATTGTTTCATGAGGTAACATAGGACTACGTCCGCTATAGTTTTCATTGACCTGGTTCTTGTTCTTGTGATTTTGTTCGGGTTATTCGTTCACCTGCTTTTGTTCTGTTATTATAATACCCATGCTTATGTAGTTTTTTTTTTCGTTGTTGCTAATACTAACTACTCATCCTATGTTAGTGCCTTTGCAGTGGACGTTGACAATATTTCTTCTTTACTCCATATCTGTATAAATGTAATAAGTACCATTTTTCAACATTTTGTCATTATTTACACAATGCGATCGACAGTAGCCTTATTCAATCTACTACTTCATTGTTTACGTGGTAGCTTTGCTGTATTTGCGTTCTACCATTTGTTATATTTCCTTAACACGCTCACTGCTTGAATGTTCTTGCTAATTCATGACCACTATTTTGTCAACATAATTATGCCCTCCTCTAACAACGTCAGAAGAGATAAGCAGTGTGCATAAATATATAAACTAAATATGCCCTTGATTTGGGTTGAGGTGCCTTGTTATTGCTTTCACAGTGCAATTCTTCTGCATGGCTTTTATAACTGCTCTACTTCGAAGTACTATAAAGCTAAATACAAAATCGTGCCAAACCTCTACCGGTTTCAGTCATATAAATAATGTTTGATATGTGGGTATTGAAGACACGAGGATGAAATAACGCCCGATGTACGACGGGGCGAATACAAAAACATTCCCAAGACTTCACTATTTAGGAACTGAGCCAATGCAAATGGAAGCACCACACTCGAAGATAGAAGCTGCTGGACGCAACGTGCCACTAAGCGCAAAATGCGAGGTAGCTAAGTGCGAGGTAGCCGCTTTTAATACATAGATGACCTGCATTCAACAACACCCTGCAGTGTCAGTGTGGTCCTTCCGCAGGCATGATGTGTCGGCGCACAGAGAAGAATTTGATAGATAGAAAGGTAAAGAGGAGGAGGGAAAGACATGGATGTTAACCAGAAATGGGTTCCGGTTGGCTACCCTTCACTGGGGAAGAGGAATTAGGAGACTAAAAGGAGGAAGAGGGAAGGGGAAAAGGCATAACACACACACGCACAACGCTCAGGCCTCTTCTCACCCCAAGTACTATTCATGAAGAATTTGATAGGAAAGGTTAAGAGCAATGCGAGTCTACTTCTCAAGATTTCAAAATAATTGTAACCTTATTTTAAAAGCTCAGCATAAATAACATCTATGCGCCCTAATTTTTCCATGTGTCTATTTTAAAGCTTATTAGATTTCATGACACGTTCGTAGAGTAGCAACTCATTCTTTGCTTATAATACAGTTTTTCTGTTCAGTTCCTGTGCTGAGTATGCAACCGAAATAATGCGCCCGCACTTGTTCGCTGGGCTATCTAAAGGTAATCTTATTTCTGGAATTTTACACAAAACAAGCAAAGTTACACCCATTTTCTCCCTAGTATATTATCCTGAATTCTTCAAATATATTAGGAGCGAGTAACCTGGTCGCAAAGCTATGTTTGCAAAGACTTGAAAACTATTCTTCCGACTACATTGCTTCTGCCCATTGATTGTGACAAAAATGTGCGCTATTTTAATGCCCCTAAAGACACAATGCAACGCTGCTTGCAATACTGAAAGATGCCCTGTGAATCTTGAAAAGGTTCCGACATTCAGTCTAGACTTTGTTCACACTCGTACTCTTTAGATGACCGCAAAAGAATACGCACCTTTCCCGACTTCATCTTGGCCCCTGTAGAATAAGAGAAGAAAACAGGTAACTGTTACGGCGTTTCTCACAACGCCAAGCACGCTGATCAACAATACTCAGATTTTTTTTTAATCCAAGATCCAAATTCTCGCAATGGAAACAGGTTTATAGTGCGCCAGACATCGATTGCTCAGGTACGTACGACTGTGCATGAAGAGGAAACGAGAAAAATGGGTTCACCATGATAGTAGGTGCCACTTCTATTATACGGCGCTGACTAGCGTTTATCAAAGCTGTCACAGAAAGGGCTACATCGCCCATACCTGAATATATATGGCGCGCCTCTTGGTGAGATAAGTACCATTACTATATGTCTGACCGTCCGCATGTCCCCATACGTCTCCGCAAAGAGCATCGCCACAGAACATTACCAGCTGAGAATTAAGTTTGTAAGCGGTATTTGCACTTCTGAATGTCTTTTCTCGCTTTATTCTGCTTTATTGCTTTTTTTTTATTGTACCGATACATTATATTGGCCCCAGTTTTTCTCTCTAATGTTTTGTTTTTCCAGTTTCGTTATTTGGTCATTCACTATTTTTACCTCGATTTCTTTTTGACATTCGATTTTTCGGTATCTCTACAGTGTTGGTGTTTCACTTTCTCCGCATGTTATACTCTCGTAATTAGGACATTTGGGGTTTTTTCTGAATAAGTAAAAATGTAAGCGATACCAAAATGCGAAGAATGTACAACATTGTAGGGTATTATAAGCGCACATGGGCTTTTCTAACAAACGCTGGCAATTACACGGAACATCCCAGTTAAAGGCTGCATATATAAACTTCACCCAATCAAAATAATTAAAACCTCGGGTTATCCCTCAAGTCCACTGTTCGCCGTAAACTTACGTATTAGTCGGGGCTCCATCTGGAAAGAACACGTCACGTTTTACTATCAACTCCTAGGACAATAAAAGCAGTTAAGGGGAGAAGCAAAATACTGTTTTGAGCACATTTCTAGTCACAGAAACTCATTTACTTACCAGCGGTGAGACCGGCAAGTAAACATAGAAATAAAATGCCGACAAACTTCATGTTCACTCCTAGTTTCAACTTGCGCTTTGTGCCTCTTCCGGACGCGCTCGTCTGAAATAAAATACGTGCATATTTCAGTGCTGCGAATGATCATCATATAGGACATTATTCCACCTTATCAGTAACTCCGGGTAGAAGTCGTCAGATAAGTATGAAGAGGATTTGAGTTATGCATGTTGCTGCCTTTCTTGGTGAATCTTTGACAGCAGGGAGAAGCACCGCGAGCTAGGGACAACGGCGAAAAGCAAAATCGAGGCATGCACGCATATCCTTCCTCTCTTTCTTCATTTACTTCTAATGTTTGATTGCGCTGCCGCTCTGCCACTGAATTCATTGAAAAAAAAAATCCAGAATCACATCAATCGGCTTCACTACTACAAGAATTGCGCATTCCACTACGGTGCTGCCACTTTATTTTTAAAAACAGCTTACCCATACTGCTCTAACGTCAGCAATATGCGGCGCTATTCTTGTTCCTTTGGATAGATGTAACTTAGGAAATAGTCCTAATCTAGAACATTTAAAAGACGATTACAAATGGAACAAACGTGCTTACCGCTCGTCGCCTGGGAGCTGAGTTTGGCTGGTCAGAGATGCTCAGCGCATGTGAACAGCACCCAGCTAACACGATGCAGGCCGTTCAGAATCAACAAGCCGCCGGAGTGCTGGGGCTCAAAGTCTGACTGCACTTATATGTTGAATTTGGCCACCACATGGGCGGGGCTCACATATTGTTTGGGGAAGTTCCTCAATGAAGAGCAATTGTTAGTTGCCTCTCTTATCTTATCGCTCGATTAGGATTCTCCCAGCGTAGGTTTTCGGAACAAAAACAATACGAGAATAGCGACTGGTATTGCTACAGGTCTCCTCTTCTTTGCATCGATAAAGGACAGGTTATTTGGCGAGAAAATCCTGAGCCAAACAGTTCTTGGCAATAGTAAGCGATTAGATATTATTGTCAATTTGGCCAGAAAAACACGCGCTGCAACTAACGAAGTGTAAGCGCGAGTGGATATTTTAGTTTCAAGGCCTGCCCCAAAAATATTGGCGCCGACCTTAAAAGGCAATAATTGGTTTTCCATAACAATTTTCTTGACTTCTGTTGTCTTTTGGATCAAAGAAGTATGTCAAGAGCAATAACAAGACACATGAAAACACCTAAACAGACTCGCTTCCAAGTTAGAGTACGCGTGACAAAAAAACAACAGCGCTAATTGTTACCATTAATGCAGTACGATGTTTTCATCCCCATGATTTCCATCCTCTGTGAGTACCTGGACGCTGAGCAAGTCCACAATGATAGCCATGCTACACTGTGAGATTACGAAGTACGGCACTGCTTTCTCGTTGTGCTTTGCGCTTGTTTCCACGTGTGCTGCTCTGCAACACTGTGGTATCAAGCAAAGAACTTAGGCATTAGGCACTTAGGCATTTCTTCTTTTCAGGAAACTGCCTGCTCGTAGAAAGCTCAACCAACCGCTGTAATTGTACGCTGCTTGTATTCGAGCGACTTCGATTCCCACAGAAGACTTGGCGGAGCATTCACTGCCGCCTATGCACTGAACTAAGCAGTGGCTCCTACAGGCAGTAAGAGCGCCTTAACACAAATTGTAACACAAATTGTAATGGTATGGTATGGCATGGCATGTTATGGCATGGTATGGTATGCCATGTATGGTATGGTCATGGTATGGTATGGTATGGTATGGTATGGTATGGTATGGTATGGCATGGCATGGCATGGCATGGTATGGTATGGCACGGTATGGCATGGCATGGCATGGCATCATGGCATGGTATGGCATGGTATGGTACGGTACGGTATGGTATGGCATGGTATGGTATGGTACAGTATTGTACGGTGCGGTACGGCACGGTTGGTACAATATGGAATGGTATGGGAGATTTAATTTCTTGTTCCTGTACAGTGAGCTTCAAGAAACTCCGTAGTGAAGAACTGAGTAATAATTTCGACCCCTGGAATTGTTCTATGCAGTCTCACTTCGTGCAACACAGGAGCGATTTTGCAATTTGCCTCCGTCAAAACGAGGCCGTAGCGGTCGAGACCCGAAATTGAGGCCTCCGCAGCCCAACTTCGATTCCACGAAGCCACCACGGCGGGTAATTTGTATGCGTTGAGGTGCAAGGCAGAGGATCAAAGATCAACTCTGCTCTCTTAGGGAGCCCCTATAGCAACGCAGCCTTCGCCTGATGTTCCTCTATACAAGGAATGTAACAGCAATGTTTCATCTTGCGCCAACCTACTCGATTTCCCATTAACTGTCTCTTTATTTTCTATTTTCCGTACCTGTTATCGCCAGTACTTCCGAAACACGCATCGCAAGGCTAGCGCTTTTTTTTTTCTTAGCCCATTGCGCCAGCAATTCCACTTATGATCACACACTGAGCGAAAAAAAGACTTTCCGCCGAAAACTAATTGCACTCGGGGCGCAAGAGAGTGTTCAAGGAACGTGTTTTTTTTTTTTGTCCAATGACCGGTTCTAGCCTTTACTCGGGGCGCGCTCGCCCGCAGTAATGGTCAAAGAGGTTCAAGGTGAAAACTGGAATGAAAATGAAAATGACCCTATCTTACAGGAACAAAGAGACCTTCCCTCTGGCCTCAACTACGCGATCAAGACCGCATGCTTCTGCCGCTTCAAGTCTAGTACTCTCAGCGCTTTAAATGTAATATTTTGTTCTGCGCGATTTTGTACTGTTACGCCTTGTGACAAGGACCCTGGAAAGGAGGGTACCGAAGTAAAAGAGGGAGCAACAGAGTGCTCGATGAGATCTACAGCAACAAGAACGACAAACGAAGATAGTAGGGCCGCGATAAGCGAAGTTGTGTTCGGCGACGGCAGTACAAAGAGCTTAGGTGCCTTTATCGCGACGCGCGGTGCGCCTGGTAACACCGACTCCACTTGACCGTTCCCGTGAAAAGTCTGCAAGTGCGCCTTGACCGTTGGACTGCTGCGCGACGATGGATGCAAGTTTGCTCCACTGGAAAGGCTCATGCCCAGTTTGTAGCGGAGGCTATCGGTGAGAAACACTGTCAGTGTCATGGAGACTTACTTTCGATGGAGAATCCCTCATGGCCAGTACTTCTTTAATGGCTTCGTGGAATATCTGAAGAAACCCTCTGAGGAAACTCGCACATGATTTAGTAGAAAGACATCAAAATTTTATATGTGTATCTTCAAGTTAATTTAAAACACTGGCTTAAATTATTTAACAATATTTCAATAGCCCCTTCATGTATATATGACATTTTGGTTCCTTTTTAGGTAGCTTCCTTGTCAAGGTGCGTAGAAGTGGCATCCAATATCACCGTATTATTGTGTCGCCACCACAAAGGGCATTTTTAGTGCTTGATTTTTATCTCTCTTATGCGCCTCCCCAGTGTGTCAGTAATGATCATTCAGAGGAAGACAATGAGCAACATCGGAGAAAATTTCACTTTGCTTGAACGTAATTGTTTTTTTAAAGCAGGCTGCGTTGCCGTTATTTAGGCTATAACAAACGCTGCTGAAATCTCCCCATCGATGTGATTATAGCTTTCTTAAATGGTGGCACTTATTGTGGCAATGCGCGTACCCCTTGCTTTCGGACGTCTACTCCGTTTAGCATGTTAAAACACTACCATTCTTTTTCGTTGTCCTTGTAAGAAGACGAGAACCTGGTCTGTGGTTGTGGTGCAGTTATCAACACAAAGGCGGGTACGAAAACAGGGCTCATAGAAACGGATTATAGGATATTTCGGAAATTAATAAGCAGTGACTGCCTTCTCGAGTTTCGTTCCGCTTCCTTTCCAAAAGAGAACTTTATGTCGCAAACTGACTCACAGTCTCTCTCAACGTTTGTGGTGAACAATAGCAGATTACCCTTTGAGGTGAACAATAGCAGATTACAAATATGCCTCATCTTTGAAGTAGACAATAGTTGTAGCTTACACCTGCTCACGTATATGGTGTTAAAGCTTGGAGGCTAATATAAAAGCTTCGAATTAAACTTCCTTTTGGCAGTGAGCTATGCTGATTTAAATGTTAAAGAGATAGTCTACATATCTTTGTAAAATATATTTTCTTTCCAGCAATCGAAATGTCGTTACCGAACTATATGCCTAGCTGTGAGGTTCAAAAGCATGGTAGTTCGCTTCAAGGCATCATTTTTTGACATCGTACTCTCGCTTTCTATTTTGTAGTTGGTATTGTATTTCCAAAAGGCTGACACTAGAGATGATATGGAGGGAAGAAACAATTTAGTAAAGGCCTTTTTGACACGTTTTTCGAAGGCGGAAGTCAGGGTTTCACCCTGTCAGAAAAAAGATGAGATCACTGAGTTCCCGCCGCGGTGGCTCAGTGGTTAGGCGCTCGACTACTAAGACAGAATTCCGCGGTTCGTTCACGGCCGCAGCGGCCGGATTTCGATGCAGGAGAAACACAAAAGCGCCCGTGTACTCTGCGGTGTCAGTGCACGTTATAGGTCCCCAGGTGGTAGAAATGATTCCGGAGCCCTCCGCCACGGCACCTCTTTCTCTCTTTTTTCTTTAACTCCCACTTTCTTCTTTACCTTACGGTGCGGTCCGGGGGTCCACCGAGATATGAGATAATTACTGAACCATATGCTTTTCCTCAAAAAACAATTTTCAGCAATAATTGTGTGCAATCGACCGCACTCCTTTACAGCACCAACAAGAGAAAAAAGACGTGAATAACAGGGTTCTATCGCAAGCACTCACATGAAAGTATTCTTTTCTTGTATTTCCACCTGGGAAGCGGGGAAGTAACCTGTCTAGAAGGTATGGAATCTAGAATGTTTTCTACTTCACTGTGTCATCCTAAATGCATGATGTCTAGTCAAATGATAGACACATAAATGGCACAAAACGACAAGACATAGGCTAGCCCTGTCATTTCCTGTCTGCGTCTGGTAACTGGCTAGTGGTATTGAATTTAGAAAAGTAATATCGTTAACTTTAATATGGTGATTAACAGACAGGCTGTCTTACACGAGACCGCTATTTTCGACGTTTATTCTGGCCGAAAGCTTTTAGCACTTTTCTGAGCTATGTGCTCGACGTGCGACGATCTAGTTGTTCCCGCCTAGCGAGAGAATCATGTCAAGTGACCTCCAAAGCGCTCTGCGCCCCTTCCGCCCCGACATGAAACAACGCCACCAGCTGCACTTTATGCTGCAGTCATGGTAACAGAGGAAACTACAAATAAAGTTGTCCATGCATTCGCGGCAACAGACCTGGCCCTGCCCACAAGAGGCTATGAGAAGAAAAAGCCACTGCGAGCCCTCGGCCGAAAACGCAGACACGATGGAATTGCATCCTTCACGGTTGGATCCTGCAAAATAAAATAAAAAATGGGGCTGGTGTTCCTGTAGTCTGAATGATTACCCTGCATGGGGAAGCCTATTTTATTTTTTTTATTTTTTTACAGAATACTGCAGACCGAATCGTTCCAAGCAGGAGAGGGTACATACATTTCTTAGTAAGCACTATGTCTTGGAATCAGCAACAATTGTGAAGTTACAATTTGCAACAAGAAAAATATAAACATAAAAAAGCAATTTTATAAAGAAAATACACTTTGTGAAAGTACATGCCCAAAACACAGGCACATAGACAAAGAAGTACACTATGCACTGTTAATAAATAATCATCATTTCTAACCGTACAGTCAGATGTATAGGCTCTCAAAAGGTTGAAGAAAGGAGAGGTGAATCATGAGGCAGGGAATTCCAGTCAGATATTGTTTTCGGGAAAAATGAATATTTGTAGAAGTTCGTGCGGGCAAATATTCGCTTGATACTATGACTATGTTTGTGTCGGGAAGGTCTGTTTGAGTCTCTTTCGAAGTAGTCCTATACTCATATCGTAGCATCGGCGGCCGCAACGTCGGCTCAAGAGAAAGTTCTCAGCCATCGCCTTAAGAAGGACGGAAGCCTGATGGTTACAGTGTCGACACTGCCCGCCGCCAACCGTCTGCTCATATTAACTGAGCTGGTTGGAGTGGCTGTGGAGGACAGCGTCCTATACTCGTACATGGCTTGTTATGGCAAAGTTCAAGATGTACTTGCCATTTACTCAGATAAAGACCTACAGGGGTGCCACATGATCCAGGCGTCGTCTCAGCAGAGAGGCTCCTCACTTACAGCCGCGAAAAAGTAGCATGATCACAGAGATACGTCGTCGCTTGGTTAACTTGGAATGCTTCATACAATCACCCCTGCCTGAACGGGTTGTGATTCGATTCTGTGGTTACCCTATACCCGAATACAATGGGGTCGTAACACAATGTTACAAATCCTAGAGGCATGGTCACATTTCTGGGCATTCTACCAGTTCTATTCTTTTCAAAGTGGGGTGCCAGTCTCACAAGGAATACACCTCCACAAGACAGCCTAAATGCGAAAATTGCGGTGGTCTGTAGCAGCAGCAGCAGCGGCCTTACGCAGCACGAGCGGCCCAACTGCTGAAAATGATGACGCTGAAGTGCTCAGTGATTTTCTCAGCCTCCGTGTTACAGTGAAACAAGATCTTCGTTGCACTCCGGCAGAACTTGTCTTCGGGTCGCCCCTGCGTGTTCCTGGTGAATTTTTCCAATCCACCTTTCGTCTACAAGTCACGGCCCTACCGACTATGTGACGCAGCTCCGCCATTTTTTCCGTCATCTCCGAGTGCCACATCTCCGACGCCAGTCTCAGCCATCTTCACATGTTCCATCCGAAATAGCGACTTGCACACACGCCCTTGTTCGGCGGCACTCTGCCAGCAAGTCGCTTCAGCGCCCCTACGACGGCTCGTTTCGTGTACTTGAAAGAACAGCGAAGTTCTTCATCGTCGACATTCATGGGCCCACTAACACTACTTCAATCGACCGCTTGAAGCCAGCCTTCACAGAGGACGTCGCGCCCATTGCACCTACATGTGTGGTATCCCTGCCCCAGCCGGCCGGCGGCCCTCCTCCCCTATCTTTCCCTGCCACTCCTCAGAAGCGGCACGTATCGTTTCGGCTCCCAGCCTCACCGGACTCCTTCACAAGCAGAGGGGCATACTATAGCAGTAGCAGCGGCCTTACGCAGCACGAGCAGCACCAGCCGCCGAAGATGATGACGCCCAAGTGCAGCTGAATTGAGCTCCCTCCTCCTGCCGGTGTCACGCGCCGTTCGGTTCTCTCTGGGTCAATGCATCATGTGCTCTAGCACTTCAGTAGTAAATAAACCTTTCCTCTCATCGCGCCGGCCTCATACTGATTGGTGCGACAGGTCCACAGCCCCAATCATGCGGAGGGCGCATGGAAAAGAAAGCTGCTAAACTTACACGCTGGAACAAATAGAAGGGAAACTGCGCAAGCGCCATGAACCATCACCTAACCGCGAGGTAGTTTTCACAATGCTTCAGACCTCTACCAAGATCCATCATCGCACCAAGAAAAGACATCTGGAAACACATACGCAGCTGCGGCCAGAAAGAAGCTTCGCAAGCACCGCAGGTTCATCGCCTCCTGCGAAGCGAAAGCAGCATTGCGAACAAGGCCTGAAAAATAGCCACTCTCGCCCAAAATAAGCAAAACGCAGCGAACAAGACGACACACGCTGTTTGCTGCCATCAAGCCTGTTGTCCGCGCAAACCACTCGGGAAGAAGTCTCCCAGGAGTAAAACCTCTCCTGGCAATGGGGCCATTGGCATCAGCAACACACGCTTTGCAGGGGCATAATACATCACGGCGGTAATACTGGCTTATGAGAAGGCATCCTCACCTCTGCTTGCCATCTCCAATATCCTTCGCACGTGCGTCATATTCTAGTGTAACCGTCAAGAATTACGCTCGAAACTTTCAGATTTCCGGCAGATAGTGCGAACGTGCCGCTTACCTTTGATGGTCATCCATGAATCCCACGTCGAGGAACATTCTCGACTGCACTGTACTTGTTTCATTAATCACAACGGACCGATGACAGAGCAGATTACTGATAGCTTGCTCAAGGATATCCTTGCTTCTCTGGTGGATGTCCCGCCTCACAGTGAAAATAAATACGTGCGCACCGTAACAGTAATTGGCAGCCAAGAGCACTCTCTCATTGGAGTATACATGGAACCAGGCGAGCCACTCTTCACTTCGAGGCTTAAAAACTTTATAGCAACGACGCCTTCCCGACATAAGTATTTGTGGAGGCTTCAATGCTCATAATGAAATTTGGGGCAGTTCACGCACATGTGTGCAAGGTGACCGGCTTGCAGACCTTCTTTCGAATCATCATGCCTCGTCTGGTGTTAAACTGTAACACAATATCGTGCTGTGCATTGAACATCATCGTCTTCATCACCTAACACTACTAGCGAACTAATGTCGTAGCCACACGTGCAACAAAAACATGAGCCAACAAGGCAAAGCACGTGCGTTCGCACGTCTACCCGGTTTAACTTCATTAGAACCCTGCAACTTTTTTTCCGATATTAATTCTTCCACCTAATTGATCACCTTAGATGACGCAATAAGGAAGGAATAACCTGGTTTCAATGTGCTGTAAAGGAGTAACAAAAAATGTTTTGCATAAATACGTTTCATTCACGGCTGGGTTGCTAGTTGTTAGTACCGAATCAGCAACAAAATTTTGCATCCTCACGACGTTTCTCCAGATTGATAACGACATAAAGCCCATTATCATGATCACTAAAGGAAAGTAACGTCTACAAGTTTTTAGTTAGATTGTTGTCCGCGAACGCTGCAAGGGATGCCACCCATAGAGCTCTCTAACACTTAGCAGCAGCAACTTCAAGGAGCCCTGAAATAAAACTACACGCCCCTAATAACTTCTTTGCTGTGTTCTTGGCTGCACACGAATGGTGTTAATGCATCCATAGTTGAAAGACGGGGAAGAGAAAATTTTCAGCTCTCCTTAAGAGCACAAGAAAATTTATTCGCTGATTTTTACTCTACTTGGTCGCTCGTGCCAATACACCGCTGTGAGCTGCAAGACCTACGCAACGGACTTGGGCCTGTACAACACTCCGTTTAGATTAGTAGAGTGTTGTACATTAGGGCAACGGTGTCATGAGCCCTGTGTTTCACAAGAATGTTTTCCGATCAGGTTCTACCTTGAGCTCCCGAAAACCGCGCGGCTGCAGTTCCCCTCTCGCAAAACGAAAGTAAGTTTTCTACCAGCTTCAAACACATCACGTTTGCGCAACTTCTCGAAACACGATAATTTCTACAAATTTGGACGCAACCCTTTGTCGGAACGGCACAGGAAAAATCCACAGTACGATTAGCACTGTGTAACGCGGGATTCAGCGACAGCTTTGAATGTATTTACATTTCAGGATATCCTGAGGTGAAGACTAAGGAAATGACCTCATATCTGTATGTATTTCTATAGCGCTATTTTCAACTTTCGTCGCATACTTGTTTTTCGACTAGCTCTCCTCTCCAGTGCGCCGCTATAGGTGCGCGGCGCCACCGATGACCTTGTGCTTGGGTGGCGTGTTCCGAAGCAGCCGGCGCAGACGGACTACGCTACATTTCTTCGCTGTCACCATGCATTCCCTCTTTCCTCCAATGTAACCACAATACAGATGGTTCCCGGGGTACTGGTTACACATTCATACGCTCTCACCAGACACGCTTCCTTCCAAGGTAGCCCTCCTCCTCCTTACGCAATATCCCTCCAGGTGGTTCCCGTGGCAACCGCCCTCCGCTGTCACCTTACTCTCTTGCCATACCCTCCTCCTTCCAAGATAACTAACTTCCGGCTAAGCTTTCCTGCGCTCTTCCGATACCCTCCCCCTTCCACGGTAACCACCCTCCGGATGATTCCGCTAGTAACCACCCACCAGTTACGCATTCATCCGCCCTAACCATACCCTCCACCTTCTAAGGTAACCATCCTCCTACTGCTTCTCATGGCAACGCACCTACCGGTTGCTCCAATTACTACGGCGCCAAACCCAGGAACGGGCACTTAGCAGCTCTCGCTGTAAACGTGGTGGCGACGTTAAGATACGCTTGCAAAATAGAACATGTTGCCGGGGAAGTTGGTGATTCATTCTTTCTAGGGAAATAATTCAGTGCTACTTTTTTCAGACTAGAACACTTAAAGCGCCTGCCTTCTCAAGTGTGTCTGTATACTCGTCAGAAAAAAGTTGCGCTGAATTAATCTTCAAGAAGGGGCTGGAAGGCGGGACAGCCTCTTTTTTTCCTCTATTATATGTTTCCGGCTAATGTCACTGCCCGTTTGGCAGTGTACTCAGAAGGCAATTTTCTACCAAAGGATCAAATGTTAGAGCAACTACAGTTTAGCTGTCATTTTAGGAAAGAGCACTGAGCGTGTGGCGTTGATAACGTCAGTGAGTAACATAGCCTAAAAGCTAAAAGCAGTGAGAGCGGGTGCAGAAAGTGTTGTAGGGAAACGATCGGTAGTATCAACATCAAAGTTACGGTCGTGGCAAGATTTTTTCCCAATAGACAAAGCAGTGCGTCCACGCTAAGATATATCTTATTTAGAAATTCACACATTTTCTCGATTGTCGGCTTAGGCTGGCTTTAGCAGCCCACATTTCGGCACGCACATTTGCCCCTTTTCATTACAAAAAAAAATCAATTTTCTAAATACTGTCCCAAAAAACATAGAATACAGAAAAATTCCGAGGGACGGCGAAAGGCTTGTGCGAGGGTTACAAAAAAAACATGTTCGTTTGCTTTGTGCCCCATTCAGGAAAACAAAACCCACCAGCAACTAACACAACAATCCCACTGCTTTCGCTTGCTCTAGAAAACTTGCTACCGCTGTTTGCGGTGTACGTCAGCAGTTGAACCTTTTGTGCTGTCGTTGAAGTCAGAGATCTGTTTCCTGATCTGACCTTCACAAAGCGCAGCCGGCCTTGAACCCGTTGCGGAGCGCACCGCGATCTTGTTATGTCTCTTCTTTGTCCCTTCAATGCAATTCGATGGACACGTCTCGAGTAGCACTCCTCGATGGTCGTCGTATAATAATCGAGTGCGATTTGCGTGTGAGCCCACACCTTCATTGGTCTCTCTTCTTTGATCACAGCGCCCAGCTCACTGCGTGCGGCCACTCAGCTGTTCGGCGTCATTTCCACTTGGGCCTTAACGCATGGCTATCCATTTCGGCTCTCTCTCCATACGCGATCAGGCACGCACAGCCAACAATGGCCTAAATGGTAACTCGAACCGCGGCGACGTCGCAGCACAATCGAAAGCCATCCATTCGCGGGGAATCCAGCCCCGCGTGATACTCCCCTCTCCCGTAACCTCCCCTGCATCGCGCCAACGATGGGCGGACGACTTCGACGGCGCGAAGCCATTGTGTCTCGGGGTGACTTCCGCCTCAATCGCAGTCAACGATGCGGGAAACAGGGGAATGATTCCCCGCTCCGGCGCCGCCCGGGGATCTCGCGTTTCTTCGCATCGCCTGTTGGTTGCGTTGCCCGTCGCCACCGACCGGACGGCTTCTGCAGGGAGCGGGAAGAAAGGGAAGAGGCTTGGCACGGGAGGGGAAGAAAACAGGAATCAAGGCGAACAGAGCGCGAGAAAGAGCGTCGTCGGGAAGGGAAGGGAATGCGAAATCGGCACGCTGGGCGTCTAGGCTTCCCATATTATGCACTGCGTGGGCATACTTCTCGTACGCCCTCTTTCCCGCAGAGGGTCGTTAGGGCGACAGCCAAGCTAGCGACGAGGAGAGATGCCCTCGCCGGACGCGAGGTCCGGCTGTATTGTGTGCGCGAACGGAGTGGCCGACGCTGCTATGCGCGGCTCTCGCCGCGCAGCTACTGCCCGTTATGGTGCACATAAATCACGTGAATGGGCTCGAAGCGGCGGCTCGCCTATTGTTGGCCGGCACTGTACGGCCTCCGTCATTTAGCGCAGTGCGAGCTGTGTTCATGTGAAAATTGTACCCTACGGCGATACAATATGTAGCGAGGTTTGGCTCCGTCAGTATGGAGTGGCTGGCTAGCATCCTTTCATTTCGATTTTCCAAAAGGAGTGCCTGTGATTAGTGGTGGTTCGTGTAGTTTTGTGGGAGCATTGCGCTCACAGGAGAGATAGTAGCCGCCGTGACATCCACCGTTGTAGATAGCTGGGGCCGTGTCTTCTAATATTATTTTTCTGTTTGTTTTTTCATTAACTCAAGCCTGTGACTTTAGGACGGATATCTAAAAACGAGTTCACGTAGCTGGCTATTGTATCAAAGAAGGGTAACAGCTATGCAAAGAGGAATCATAATAAATTGGAGAACAGTAACGATATATAAATACTGCGCCTCGAAAAACCTTTTATGGCAGCAAAAGCTCCCTATCATCAGCAGAGAAAGTGACATGAATTGAGGTGCTAAGCCGGCGATTACCATTTTTTCAACCAAATCTATACATTGACCTTTTCCATCTTTTTCTTATTGCAACCGTGCGCCTGCTGGCATAAAGTATTATCTGGCCCTAATCATCTGATCTGCAGCTGTAGCATCTGCAACATTTCATATCTGTATTGCACTGTCCTCGCTGCTCTCTTTCCAAGCGTAACAGTCACTAGTGAGCACTGCTAACATCCTGCCCAGTGGTTACATCAAGTAAGTGAAGTTGGCACTTACCTTTCCAAATAAATTTGTTTAACCCCATTTTGGGTGTTGCGTCTTACAACACGAGCCTGACGTATGTTGCAAGAATTTAAACACCCGCCGCGGTGGCTAGTGGTAAGGGCGCTCGCCTACTGGTCCGGAGTTCCCGGGTTCGAACGCGACCGCGGCGGCTCCGTTTCTATGGAGGCAAAACGCTAAGCCCCCTGTGTGCTGTGCGATGTCAGTGCACGTTAAAGATCCCCAGGTGGTCGAAATTATTCCGGAGCCCTCCACTGCGGCACATCTTTCTTCTTTTCTGCTTTCACTCCCTCCTTTATCCCTTTCCTTGCGGCGCGGTTCAAGTGTCCGCCGATCTATGAGACAGATACTGCGCCATTTCCTTTCCCCAGAAAAACAATTAATATTATTAGCAGTTTAGACGTATGCCGTGAAACTGAAATTGGTTGAATTTATATCGTACGCGAATGTTATTCATATGTTTGGGTGACTCGTTCAGCATGCAGTTGCAGCCACTCGCAAGGGCATTTAGCAGAGCTGCTTAGATGAATTGCATTACTCATCAGCGCAAGAATATGATGTGAAATGTCACTGCTCAGCATAGTAGTGACATTTCACTACTCCGCTGAGTAGCAGAGCACTCTGCTATTAGCAGAGTAGCGATGTTTTTAGCTTAGACGATTTCCAGGGCCCATATTCTTATTTCGCATTGTTTAATTATAATAATTGGTTTTTTGGGCAAAGGAAATGGCGCAGTATCTGTCTCATATATCGTCGGACACCCGAACCGCGCCGTAAGGGTAAGGATAAAGGCGGGAGTGAAAGAAGAAAGGGAGAGGGGTGCCGCAGTGGAGGGCTCCGGAATAATTTCGACCACCTGGGGATCTTTAACGTGCACCGACATCCCACAGCCCACGGGCGCCTTAGCGTTTTTCCTCCATAGAAACGCAGCCGCCGCGGTCGGGTTCGAACCCCGGAACTCCGGATCAGTAGTCGAGCGCCCTAACCACTGAGCCACCGTGGCGGGCTCGCATTATTTTCGAAATCATGTTTTTGACGACATCTAATTGACCGAAATGTCGGAAGCTGATGTCAGTTCTGCTGCGATTATGCGCGGCTGCAGAAGTCAGTGCGTTGTATTTGCCGTAGCGAGAGGTCTGGTACCAATTTAGCTCTTTTCAAAAAAAACGGAGCACGGCCAAAACAGAAAGGAGCCAGATGTTTAGTTTTGTGTCAGATGCCAGAATAAACTGATAATCCTAAGCAGGTCGATTTACCTAGCACACCAAAATAAATACGATAAATATTACCGCTCAGTCTTTGTTTCTCTTTATACAGGTGGCACACGTAACTAACGAACTAGTAAAAGTAAACTACGCCCTTAGGACCCCTTTATAGACATGAATGGCGGCTGCTACAGCCGCCTATGATTTTTTGTAAACAACAGGAAATCCACTTGGTTCGCACAGCTTGGCGTTTTACTTTTACTTTCGAGGCGAAAACGAACAGCGAGGAAAACCTTTGGCGTCCACTTACTCCGTACACAAGTGAAGCATGCTCGTTGGCATGCTACTTGTTGCGGTGGCTATGTAGTGTGCTCGGCTACCTAGCTTTAGTACCCAGGTTCAAACCCGGACCCGGCGGCCATGGCTGCCGCGTTTCGGTGAAGGCGAAATGCAAAGGCGCCCGTGTGCTGTGCGATGTCATTGTACGTTAATGATCTCCAGGCGGTCGAAATTATTCCGGAGCTCTCCACTAGGCCACCTCTTTCATCTTTCAGAACACCTTCCTCGCTTCGCTCACGGCGCGGTTGAGGTGTCCACCCAGAAGTCAGACAGTTTTTGCGCCTATCATTTTCTGAAGAAAAAAAAACAAATGGCTGCCGTGCTCAAAGAGCGAGACAAAGTGACGACTTCTATAAAGCAGAGCGATACATCCGGCCTGCAGCATCAGTAAACGTATCTTTCTGCTGTGATCGGAACTCCGTTGAAACTAAAATCACGCTTGCAATCTTTTATGCAGGCACTGCCGGAACCGCGACACACGGCTGTTAGATTTCTCTGAAGTAAATTATGAAAACAAATCATCTGTAGAACTCCTTGCTGTATTCACTGCCTTAAATGCGTTGGCATACCTTACCGTGAAAGTTTTCGGTGGTTCACCATGGCGCTAAGCTCTCGAGGGCGCACTAATGCCTGAAAATTAACTCGCAAGCTACGTTACTTCTCCCCCTATCCTCTATTCCTGTCCCCTCATCTCTTTCATTTCATCTCTCCATTCTGCCTGCTATCCTTTATTTCCGCTGCCCCAGCTCAGGTGCTTCACTATCGATGGCAGATGCCGGGGCAAGCAAAAATCTTTTCCTTCCTTTTTACTTTTATTTTATTAAAAAACCACTACCACCACCAGCTAACGCGCGAGCTCTACACGGAGAACGAGTAAAATTTATTTATTTGCATTTCAGTGTTGAGAAATGTGTGAGGGAGGTCCCCATATCCAAGCAACCCTAGAGCTGCTGCAACCGCTATCGGCCGGGCGGTCAGAACAAGCTGGTAGGCCGATTTGCAACGCTAGCCATGCTGTCATTTCCCACTGCTCCAGGAAGTGCTAGGAATTCGAGGCACCACAGGATAATGTGGCACCCCCAAGTGGGGTGGTAAAGGTTAGGATGATCGTGGCACTACACGCAAGTGGAAGGAAATAGGAGAGAGTGGACGTTGCAGTATAATGAAATGTCGAGGAAAGTATTTGTCTGAAGATGTTGCTAGCGGACAGACTGCGCCCGCGAGAGTTTCAAGTGAGGGGGCAGGGAAGTTGCGACCATGTGCTTCTCAAGTGTTCGAGGACACCGCGACCGTCGGAGGAAAGGGATATTTGCTAGGTTGGGGCAACCTAAAAGAATAAAAAATAATAAGCCCCTTTCTGCACTACTGACGAACAACAGCCATAATGCAAAACGAAAATAAATAAAAAGGCCCGAAGGCCACTTCTTCAGTATGCCGAAGGCAATGGTATGCTTTTGCCACCCGTAGGTAGGGAAAATGAAAAAATGAGGAGGGGGTAAAAAGCTACATAGCTACCCACAGCCGGGGCAGCGGGCCCGGGGAGACTCCCCTGATCTCCCCTGAGGCGTAGCGGAAGGGGTTGGATAACAGGTTATAGGAATTGGGATAGGAATGGGCAGCGAGTTCTTGCTCTGATCCTTCATTATCTCGACTCCATCACTGGCCTTCCTGGCCAGGACAGGGAAGGCGTCAATATTGCCCAATGGTACGGCCCCGCTCATGGGATTCCCGAGTACCCACCAACGCAACGGGCTCCGACCGCCGGAGAGAGGAAGACCTAACCCGGGGTCCGCTACTTCGGACTCCTCCACGACTTTGAGGGTTTGTTTCTGGCTTGCCAGCTACTTACCGTCGAGTGCTTTTCGCGGTTTTTCAGACACCGGAAGTATGTGCGGTGTGATCCAGGCAGTAGAGGCTTAGGTCGTCAGCCTACCGGCCCTCCGGCCCTCGGCACCATGACCTAACACCTCCAGGGTACTCACCTGTGGTTCCAACCAACCAACCATGGACTTATTTTCTCCCCTAGCTTGCTACACACCTACAGCGGAGTGAGTGTTCAAGGCTGGGCTGACTGGGCCACAAACCAAGAACGTGGCTTAGGGTGAAACAACCCGGGCCTACTCCGCCGGTACCTCACAACATCGACGGTTTTCGCACTGGTCGTACTACGCACCCCTATCTCGGCGTCCTGCAACGACCCCAATGGCGTCGCGGTCAGCCGTGAGGCTGCCTCTCCGAGGACATCGATTCCGAGGAGCCAGGCGACTGTAAACCCCCGAGCTTACCTGGCCTCTCCGCAGCCAGAAACCGGCGCGTCGGTCGCCAGTCGCGCACGCCCTCGCGTCCAGAGGCTAGTTGCATGTATTTGAAAACCTTTAGAACATTTAACATGCCTTCCGTGCCGGATTCCGTGGGTCCAGCCTGATGATATAAACAGGTCTGCCTCCGCTCAGGCATCGGACCTCACGGGTGAAGCTGGCCCTCACAGGTGCGTGAGAGTCGCTGCCACTCCCATGGTGTTTTGCATCCCCAGAGGATGGGCCCCGGCCAACCCATCCCCACCGCTGGCGTTGCACCAGAACAAAGCCTAGTAGCCGAAACTATACACCGGCCCGTATCCGGTGGAGGAAGGTGCCACGAGCAGGCCGCACAGTCGGATTTCCTCCCCGGAGGAACGGAACAGAAGGAACAGCTCTCATCCGCCGCTCGGTAGGTAAGCGCTCCGACGTTCGAGACAGCGGCAGCGTTTCCAGTTATCCCGGCGCGGCCGCGTGCCTAAACGATTGTGGGGGATCTTGATCAGCCGTCGCCTTGGTAAGGAAGTAAAGGGCGCGCCGATGGAGGCGGCCATGCAGGAAGTTACGCGCGGCGGCTTGCGAATCACTAAAGATGAGAAGGCAGCGGCCGGCATGCAGCCAATCCTGGATAGCGAGGGCGATGGGGCTATTCGGCTCCTAGAACAGTCCTATCTGAGATGGTAAGGGCGGTGCGGACAAGGGTTGAGCATCTAGGGCCACCGCCACCATAGTGCTGCGCGCACCATATGGTTATACGTCGACGCAGCGGCAGTGCGGGTATTCACTGTAGCGACACTGTAGCGCATGAGCGCCCGTAGCTCGTCGACCAGAGTGGAAGGTAGGGTGCATGTGTGGAGGAATTTCCAGGACTGGGTAGGTCTGTCCAATGAAGGCCGAGGTGCCTTCCATGCCGTTCATCAAGTAATGGCAGACAGAATAGCCGAGACTAGCGAGAAGGGCCCGACCAGGCCGACTAGGAAGGAAGCGTTCGCTGTGGACGGTGTGTTCGGCCTCAGCATGTTCAGTAAAGGATTTGGAGATGCCTGTTCCATGAGCCTAGTAGTGGACGTACTATGTGTGAAACCCAGAGCCAGTTTGTGTGCCCGCTGCCGGATGGCATCGACCTGATCGGTCTTGCTCTTGGAAAGTGGATGATAAAGCAGGCTATAGGAGTCGCGGCCGACGATCAGGGCCTTTAAGAAGCGGATTTGGTGTGGCCCCGCCGCCGGGAGGCTGCCAGAGTGAGGAGTCAGGCCACCCGGAAAGCGATGTAGTGAGGCGACGGATGATGTCCAGCGCCTCGGTGCGACTGGGGCTACATGCCCAAGATGTGAGGTTGATAACCTTTGGGATCGGTTGCCCTTTCAGCATTAGTTGCAGAGGGAATGTCTTGTCGTAGTGGGAACGCTGTACACGTAGAACCTCGGACTTCTCCGGGGAGCATATGGGACTGCAGGCTTGTGCGCACTGTTGCACTAGTTCAGAAGCCCCCTGCATGCGGTGGTTAGCCTTCTCCCCTAAGGAGCCTTTAGTAGCCCAGAGTGTGAATTCCTCAGCGTTTATCACATGTCTGGCACCAGTGATGGCATTTAGGCGTATGGGAAGACCCGCTATTGCTATGTTGATCAGCAATGGGGAGACGGCTTACCCTTGCGGGATGTCCCTGTCAGGAAGCGAGTGCAAGTCGCAATGAAGATCGACCACGCCGAGTTCCCCGTACGGTTCAAGAGAAAGGCTTTTCAGGTAAGAGCGAGCCAGCTGGCCACAGTTAAGCGCACCTTGGTTGTAAAGAACAGCGTGTGTTAGACATTGTCAAAGGTACCAGAGAGATCTCAAGTGAGAACCTCGTGCTCCGCGTAGGTAGGAACGTTGAAATAAACCTCTCCATCTTGCTGGAGGATGTCCTGAGTCGAGAACCCGGGCCGGAAGCTCGACGCGGAGCCACCTCAGCGCGGCTATTGACGCCAATAAATGACAACGAAATACGAAATACCTCCTTTGGCATGTCAAACGCGTCGGCGCAGTGACGCCTCTCCGGCCACTGACCATCCACATGATGATCAGGTTCGTGCCATCAAACATTGCGCGCGTTTAGGATGCATTTTACGGGACGTTCAGCTCTGTGTCACGTTGTTCAACGTGCTCAAACGGACACGCAATAGCTACTTCATTGATAGTTGCGCCATCCGGTTTTTCATAGACTGTATCAATTTTGGCAACAAGCCGATATTTCTCCTTAGGCCAAATACGTTGCCGCATCTTCAAACGAAAAAAAAAAGGGAAATTTATCGCATATCCGGTTTGTTATGGGCAAGATAATACAAAGCGGAAGTCCTGTACGTGCGCTATTTATAGCCAGCTGGCTTGCCGAAAATCGAAGTAACGCCGACGATTTCACTCCGAAGAGGAAATCCACTTCAGGGCGCGCCGCCATGTTGGCTATTTTCCTCCTTGAGGTGTTTGAGAAGGTACTACGGGAGCGTACGCTATGTGTGTGACATCACCGTCCAGTTTCTCCACCACTTTTCGCTGCATCCGAACGGCGACATGTGCTTTCGGCGTTTCAACCAACCAGGTGTCACTGAAAAAGACGCTTTCGAAAAGAGCGTTAATTCTCAACACGAGTTAATTTTAGCAAAACCTCTGTTTCCCTAACTTCCTGAAGGTTTCAAAAATCAATCGACACTATTGCTGTGTGAGGTATTAAGGTCGTTGTAACATGGCCCAGGGAGCATTACAGAAAAAAAAGCAGCTGAGAAAAACGTGTACTAAATTTTTATTTCTTTCTAATTCAAGCTCTATCAAAGTACATTTTTTAAACTTCCTGGATTGTCGATGAGGTTACAGCGACCCGGAAGTTTAGTTGCATAGTCTGGAAAATCCACTTCATCATTTTCCTGGCATTGTTAATGTCATAAGTGCAGGCGCCAAGGCCTCTCTCGTAACTACAACCATGTTAAGACAGCTGTGCACACCTTTTGAATGCGTTCTGCTGAATAGGTAAAAGCATAAGGGCTCCAGCCATTGATATTGACGAAAACTGAGTCACTGGATGTTCCAAAAACAAAATAAAAGGGCGGCAAAAAACGAACGACATGATCAATGACTACACAAGGTGATTCAGGGAAGACTATGTGATTTTCAAAAATAGGCTTTTTGGGGTGAAAAATATGGCATTTGTGGCATAGTATTATCAAAGCTCGCGGACACCGGAAAGCCGTTTAAATGTCTAAGTAGAAAGCTGCTTAACTAAACTCTGGTAATTATCTTTCTAAGTGCACGGTTGGGCGACTGGTTGCAATTCGAGATTTGTAGGCGGTCGTTAAAATAGCCTTATCAACTTCTAGAAATTAGAAGATGCGATTATCCCCAACGCTGTGGCTCGAAAAAATTTGGCTACATCGTGCCAAAAAAAATGCACTTTCGAAAAGAACGCAGGAACCTTGCAGCGCACGTAACTACTCAAAAAGGGCAAATTTTGTCGAGCCACAGCTCCAAGGCTAATTGCGTTTTCTAAAATCTAAAAATGTATATGGCTATCAATAACGACCGGCTACATACCTCTAATTGCAACTAGGCACTGAATACTAATAGCTAAAATATTAAGCATACGTTGACCACTTACTACTTAAAACGATTCGCCGGTTTTCTGGTATCTGCCAACACTGGTAATACTACGCTGAAAAAAGCCATATTTTTACCTCAAAAAACCTATCTTTAAAAATTAGTTAAAGTCTTCTTTGAAAAACATGGTATATTTTGGAACGTAGGTCGAGTCAGAAAACAGGCACTTCGTTCGCCCAAAGGCTAGCGCAAGGTTCATAAGATATAGTTTCGTCTCAATCCTGTCTAGGTGTATTTGAGACAGGGCATACTTAAGTAATTAGGTTCTGTTTCTTCTTCTTTTCCGAGAATTTTGTCTTTTTATTTCGTAGTGCACTGACATGTATCCACTTACGCAACGTAGCTCACAAGCACTAAGATATCAATGTTATTAACATTGCACTAAAAGCCTTCGTACCATATCGCCTGAACTAAAACTATTGGGTAGATTTCAAAGGCCTCTCGAGCTTCAACTAAAATCAAATATTGAACCTACCTTCGCTAGTGGCATTCGATGTTAATAGAGAGAATGCTGGATAAAAAAGAAATTTATAAATAAGATTTTTTTCAGAACTGTTAAGATGGCTAGCGTGTCATATAGCTCTCTTAAGAAAGCAGTTTCTTAAATGTTTGACCGAAGTCCAAGGTGTTCTTCAGATAGAGGTAAGACCCAGTATTGCACTGAAATAGTAAAGCACCGACGCGTGGTTATCTTTTTCTGCAGCTCCGCGTTTCGTTAGCTTCGTCATGAGGCTTCTCATTAGCTCTGTGGGCATAACAAATATTAATAGAAGCTACATCCAGAGCAAAAAGTAGGAGCGTGGGGAGGGGGGCAAGAATAAGAATACTTTATTAACTTCATGCCCTAAACACGGGTCCGAATATTGTACATTTCAGTGACATTCTTACAGCCCAGCCGTCGACAAAACCAAGCTTCGGTACCGAGGTATAGAAACGTTTGTTTCCTATTTTAAAGGCGAATTCGCTGTGCCTACATATATACTGTTCAAAAAGCAAAACAAAGAGTCCTATATTCTTGCGCTGATCACGTACTCAAGGTCGGCATAGCTGTCCGGAATCAAAGAACTTCTGTAAAGAATCACTTGCGTAAAATGAGAGAAACAAAAACAAAATTATACGAATAGCTTAGCAAGCCGAAGTTGGCCTTGTTCCAGAAGCCCAGCGCTGGGTGCGATTTCGCGCATGGCGAACCAGCAGAGCGTGGTGACTAGGCAAGCGCAAGGGAGGAGGTTTTTCTGCAATATTTCATTTAAGAAAGCGGGAAGCGCATGCGTTAGTAAACCGTCCATTTCAATCAGTGAAGCTGAGGTGGCTTTTCTCGAAGGGTGTCTTTAGGTTTTAATGTTTTGAAGGTAAAACACATCCAGAAACAGCAAACTATGCAGATAAGCATAGTTTGTTGTTTCTGGATGTGTCTTACCGGCCAAAAGAGAACTTTGTAGAAACCCATACATTTAGTACTTTAGCGCTGAGAGGATTTTTCGAAGGTTTTAACTTTTGACGATCGCTTTAGTACTTCGACACTGAGAGAACTTCTCGAAGGTTTTAAGTTTTCATGTCGACCATTTTTTCCGAGTTTGTTGTTGGTCATTCATTCATTGTCACAGGATGTGTTAAAGCAGGAATTTTGAGATTGCGCTCCGTTTGCCTTGGCCAAGCGTGCGTCTTTGTTGTGAGGATGAATTGCTTTCCTTTTGGTTTTGCGCTCAGATAATCTTGTTACTTTGCTTTTATCGGGTGTGTAGTGCCGAATGTATCTTCCTGTCTGTTAGAAGTAGAGCCTACTTCCTGAGTTGTGACTGTTGTTGACAACTTCTTACTCTTGTTTGATAGGTTATAGCGATACGGCTTGAGTGCTTCATAAAATGTAAGGGTTTGGGTGAATAAACCTCAGTAGCAACTTGGCGCCCGTCCTGTTGTGTTCTTGTGCCTCTCACGTCCTTGCTCCTTTCGCGCCGTCCTGATATCGTCTACAGCTATGAACCGACTAGCCCAAACCAAAGTACTTTTTGGGAACACTCGAAGAGCACGTATAAACTCTTCTAAAAAGGCAGTCTTAACTGTACCCGCGGCAAGATAGAACAACGCACCGCACACAACTTGCCACGTCCGCCTGTCGCTAACGCATCATTTGGGTACTAAGATAGTCTGTTGGCTCCAACATGTTAAATGTATGGCTAACCCGACCTGTCCATAAAGCTAGCACCATCCCGCAGGGGAGCGCGCCTGCGAGAACTTAGACAAACATTCAGATGAAGTGATGGTCTTCCGGTAGATCAACCGGCTCAATCAATCTGGAGGTGCTGGGTTCGACCCCCAGTGCCACCGGCGGCCCACCGGTTTTCTAATGAGTACAAGAGTTCCCCCGGTCTGTAGCCCGATTGCAAGACTTCTAATATGTTTAGCACATATTACCATTATTTACTGTGCTTACTGTGCTATTAGGTATCTGCCTCTTTTGAAGTGTTGCTGGGCAAAGCGCATTTCTGCACTTCGGCGAACGCAAAAGCGAATTTTGGAGGACTCATCAGAAGCAGAATTACTGTAAAATATCTCATAGCAAAAATATGAGCATATGAATGAAGAAAATTTTCTACGAAATTTTCCGCTTCATCTTCACGGTTGCTTAAACTCGAGTGGCCCATGTGGGAATCGCAGTTTTCGCAGCCACAGGAAACGTTCTACTATTGCATTCGCCGAAATACCGCGCTCAGTGACCGCTCTAGACAATCCTGGGGATAAGTCATCTGTCCATGCTCTGAGCAATGTGTCATAAAACATAAAGGGCAAGATATTTTGTTAAGATGTCAAGACAATCTACGTTCTTACCCATACCATTTGTCACAACTCTCCACATAACTCTCGTCGAGACAAATTAGACGTGCCTACCCCGATTTAACTATATGTTAAAAATAAAATGAAGTGGTCTATGATAGATTGATTGGTAAATAGATAACTAGTTAGATCTATCCATCCGCAGAGTTGATCTCCCGGCATGCGACAGCAGGCATTAGGCAGCTTCAGACAATCTTGCCACTAAAGGCAATTAATAACTTAGCGAGTATCGCCAGGCGCGTAACCTTGAACCGCCTCGAACACACCGTCGTTCCATCGACGGACAGCCGCTCCGTGGCTCGCCCTTGCGTCGCACCTACGGCGCAGCGACGCGTAGCTTCTCGAGTGTGCCACGAGATGACTCTCCCAGTCGCACAGACGGCGGCGGCGGCTCGCATGGCTAGAACCGACGCCCCGACGCTTCGAGGCAGTATGCGGCATAAACCACGCGCGCGGCGATCAACGTGCAGACACCAGACGACGACGCTGGCAACAAACACACAAGCGAAACAGCGTACGGCCCAGCACGAACAGAAGTGGACAGAGGGGCTCGAGGAAGGCTCTCTGAGCGATCAGCGCGCGAGGAAGACCCTCGCGTCGCCGTGATTTTCGGGTCCTGTCCCCGGCTGACTGGGGCTTTGGGAATGAAGAAAGGAGAGGAGGAAAGGAGGACCGTGAGATACCGATCTAGGAGCGGCTGCTCACCATCCGGGAAGCGGGGATCATATGCCGGCGACGATTTCGGCGGCGCCCGGCGAGACCACAGAGCCGGAGCCGTCGTTAGCCCCGCACGCACAAACACACGCACCGAATCTCGCGCCCGAGCGGCGGCGGCAGCGATGTGTGCTGCACTTGGCGCGATGAGAAAACACTTGGTGGACCGAGTAATCACGTCGCATTACCGGCGGCGGCTCTGCTTCGCACTTCGCGTCCTTGAGGAGGCCATCCGCCGCGTCTACGGTGAGATGTGCGCGCCGTCGAAAGAGGAAAAGTATCCTGCCCGTATCGGAACGTTCAGGACCGGTGCCGCGGCAGCAGAGAAGCTTTTATTATTCGGAGATCTGCGTCTCTCGACGGCGCCAGATACATGGATGCTCCGAGTGTAGATACGCGGAGGCGTGTCGCATTATTATAACTGCTGGTGCCAAGCGCGATGACTTGTTTACCGTTCAGAAGTCTTGTTTTCCTATTATTTTTTGTGGCGAGGTATAGTTGAGGAGAACGAAAGTTATGCATTAACTGCATTGGTGGCTCGTGTTTCATTTTGCATGATAATTAAAGAAGCAGCGGTGTAATTCCCTTCAAATCGACATGCTCTGGAAAACGACTTTTTTAAGAACAACTGTAATACTTCGGCTGCATATCCTTTTTTTATTTTACAAGATGTTTTCAAGATCAAGAGTTCATGACGCAAGACGTCTTGGCTCATACAGCAGCGTGGCAAAATAAAGATAACTTCTCAGCGGATAGACCTAGTTGGAATAGTTAGTATTTTAACGCGACAGCGTTAAGGAACTCCAGTCGCAGAAAAACCGGTGTCGTCGGCGTCGGCGGCGTTGGCCGTGAGCGAAAAATCCTCCTCCTCCTTCTCCAATGCACCCCACTACCCTAACAGATAGCGCGCGACGGCAGCGCCTCCCACTCGTTTCGTTCAGGTACAAAGAGGAACGAAAAATCCCTCCTCCTCCTCCTTGCAATGTACGCCACTGCCCCAAAAGGTAGCGCGCGACGGCCACGCCTCCCGCTCGTCTCTTTCGGGCGCAGTGGGGCCGTGCGGGCACGCAGGAATCACGCGGTGAGCGGCGAACGCAGCGCACATCCAAAGCGCGTTCACCGCGAAGCTTGCGGCTTGCTGCCCGTTCGTTCGGCGCGGAAGCTTTTGCTGGCGTTCGTGGCATCGGATTTGTCGAGAACGATGTGCCGGCGAACTACGACTGCAACTTGAGTCCCGCGCGTTTCGGCAAGGCGCCTGGCAGCGCTTCTACGTGGTTTGCCACCCCATGCATCCTTTTCACCGTACGTAGCAGAGCGATTTGTCTAACGGGCAAGGCGTCGCGCCGAACGGGCGATGGACTCCCGTTCCGTGGGCTCCCTGGCAATACTGCAACTCGCTGTCGCGTTTCACTCTTAAAGGCAAAGCTTAAGCGTCCTCCAATTTTTTCGCGTCCGAACGCTAATCCCACAAAGTGAAAAAAAGACATCGAAGTCGTTCGTCACATGTGGAGACAGCAGCACATTAAGAAGCATCGCAGGCCCAGAACAGGTCATAAGATCTCATCTATACTAGAAATAACCGGGTAACCGCTAATATGTTTTCTTCCATTGTTTATTTGGCAGAAGAACCGGCAAAAACGAGACATTAGCAAGCAGGAGCAGTGAATGGAGTTAAAGACTTTATAGATCTACCTCTTGACCACAGCGGTGCTTTAGTCGTTAGAACATCCGTGTCGCATGCGGGAGGTGCGGCGTTCGATCCCCAGTGGCGCCGGCCACCCACCGGTGATACAATGGGTACAAGCTTTCCCTTGCACGGTGCTCGGCTTCTTTAGGGTGAAATGCTTGGGAAATGGGTCTCTGACCCCGTGTGAACCGCGCTGGACCTAAACAAACAAGAGACCTGTAAGGACTGCAACAGTCCAAACGCGAACTTTCAACTAATTTTATTCCGGAAGTGTTACACTTTTTATCTGAAACAGAGAATTACATGATGATCTTGGTTACAAAGAAAAAATGACAGTACCACATACAAGAACAGTCAATACTCGTGCCCATTGCTCAGCGCGAAGAACTTAGCCACAGCCAAAGCTGGCAAAATAAATTCATAATAGAGAAAATGGCAAAGGAATAGGAAAGTGAGCACACTAAATTGCTGGGCTGTAACTCTGATGCCAAATCAAAAATAGAAGCTATTCAACTTATATCGGTGCGTGTTGTTCTAATGCAAGCATGTCCATTTTATCTATTTTGTAAGCTAAAAGAAGGGCTTCGAATTGCAATACAGCACCCTGAAGTTACTTGCAACAAGAAATTTGTTAATTCACCTCACTGTACATCTAACAGCTGCTCTCTTTAAGAAGCGTCCCTTAAGCCCCCGACGCGGAGAGAACGTGCGGAAAGAGAAAATAAGAAACACAGTCGAAATAATGGGCGCGGGGCACGTAAAGTATGGTGTCATTAATGTATGGTGTCAATTCTGTCAATTTTTGTCAATTGTCAATTTTGTGCGTATATTTTCTTACTTATCCCTACTGTATTTTTGCCCTTGTACGTTCACAAAATTCGCAATGTATTCCAATGTTTCCAGTATTTCTCTGCATTTGTCGTGACTAAGCTGTTCCTCGTCATACTGTCATGTGGGGCGTAATGGGGCTTTTTCAAGCCGCTGCATGCGGCTTTTACCCTTACGTCCGCTCTCATTCTGTATTCTGTGGAAAGAGAGAAATAAAGATTATTATTATTATTATTATTATTATTATTATTATTATTATTATTATTATTATTATTATTATTATTATTATTATTATTATTATTATTATTATTATTATTATTATTATTATTATTATTATTATTATTATTATTATTATTATAAAGCAATGTGCTTCAACTCGCTCCGTTCACAGTCGAAACAAATTCAATAGAATTTCCTCTGTAAGACTTTATAATGATTTGAATTTTATAGAGCTTGTTTTGTGACTTTTCTTCATGAACTCTCTCTGTTCTGAGTCATAACAGATTCTATAGAACATGCTCGCTAAGACTTCAAAATGAGTCTAATTTTACAGAGATCGTTTCGTGCCTTCGCTATATGAACTCTCCCTGTTGTGAGTCAAAACAATTTCAATAGAATTGCCTCCGTAAGGCTTCATAATGAGTCAAATTTTATAGGGCTTGTTTTGTGCCTTCGCTGAATGAATTCGCTCCATTCGCAGTCATCTATGGAATTCTCTAGATAAAACATCTTTATCAGCCAAATTTTAAAGAGATTGTTCACTGTCTTCACTGTGTCAGTTCGCTCTGTTCGCGGTAAAATTTTAAACCAAACTGCACCTGAGCTAGCTAGAAATAATTCAATGCGAACATATAGCATTACATTATCAAAAGGCACCGCTGAATCAACCACTGATCTCGAGTAAGAATACGGCAGAACTCAGCGGCTCATATATGTATTCGTTTCCTTTATTGAGTAAAAAACAACCTCATTGCCATTGCGATCGCTTGGAACCTCCGGAAACAGGATCAACAAAGCATACAAATGTCTCTAAACGAATATTTTTCCCTCGTATAACGACAAAATATGATCAGCTCTCACTACTGACTAATGAGCGCAAATAGGAGCGGTCTTGATCATTGCCGCAGTTACTGCATTCACCATTTTTCGAGTTCGTGTTGATTTTAGTCTGCATAAGTTATTTCCTATTTTTCCTTAGGCGAAAAAATGAACCTTTTTCCCGTAACGTCCGGTGTATAGCATAAACATTGCGCACGTGTTCTACTCCAAACGGTGTTTGTCGACCAAGCACATTACACACTGCAGGATAATAATTCGGTGCAGTATTAGCAGACCAGTTCCAAAACTTCGAAAGTCACGTTTCCTGCATAGCAAAAACACTTCTACCACGGCCTCGCTGCCCGTCCTAGGGGCAGGAGTTCGGTGCAGAGCTGAGTACTGGCAAAGCTGCATTTCACCATTCCGTCGCGATTGCAGCGGGTTAAGGGTGCATTTCACCTGCGCATAAATAATGTTTTGGCAGAGCTTCGCCTAATCCCTTTATCACCGCAAAAACACAGGCCAGAAGCGTGTGCAGGAAAGGCGCGCGACATTTTTGACAATACATTTCTCCAGCGCTCCACCCACGAATTCCTTTCCAGCATAGGAAATATATAGTTGAGACTGGCGGCCGCTACAGGAAAGAGGCCCAATGGTATGCCAGCATTGCTCCTAATTATGAGTCTTGCCGCGAAAAAGGAATTTTCACTCCCAAGAGTAACCGGATCCGAAGGAAACCGAATCTCCCACCAGGTGGCGCGGAAAAATAAACCAAAGAAGATATCTATGATAACTGTAGGAGAACCTCTTTGTTGTTTCAGGCCAGGACAGGAGTGTTGCACACTAAGACATATAGAGTCAGGTACGACAAGATAGACACGTTGTGCGTTGCGTGCGTAGAGGAGGAGGAAACGGCTGAACAATTGATACTTTTCTGTAAAGGGCTTTAACCTACAGTGGAAGGCAGCGGGGCTGATTTATCCAAGGCATTGGGGTTTAAGGACAGTGAAGGGAAAGTAGTTTTTAAGCAGGTAGAAGTAAGCAGGCAAAGGTTATCTGATTGGTGGCTAAAATCAAGAGAAGAGTAAAATTTCCTAAGGCATGGCTAGGTGGCTTGAGCCACCGCCCGATTTAAAGTGTTCAGCCGTATCCATCCATCCATCTATCCAAGAAAAAAAAATCACGTCGAAGCCAATCCAGTGCAATCCCCAAAGTCGCCAGCTGCGGCGCCATGTTCTTTATGTTGCCTGGTTGTGTGTTGGGTGTTGTTTTTTTTTGTCTAGTAACGTTGCTTGCGTTCCGTGTTGCGCCTTGCGTGGCCTTTTCGTGCTGTGGTTCTTTGAATGTGTTAGAAAATTTTTGTGCGACTTGAGCGCTTAGGAAGACGTTCTGAAGTGCCTGAAGGGTTTCTGAAGATATCGGAAGGCGTCGTATTGCGCCTTGCACCACGCCGTGACAACGCCGGCAACATCGTGGAAGAAAGGACGACCTGGCGTGATCGCTTACGAATGTGAGTAGAGTCCCTGAAATTTTCTTGCAAAATGTGGTGGGGTGAGTGAAGTGCTGTAAATGCTGCTGGGTGTTGTCTGACAATTTCTTTGGAGTGCAGTAGATGTTCCAGTTCGACGCAACGGCTTCCGCAAGTGCGTTGTTTTCACGTGACCGCGAGCCAGTCACACAGCTATGGAAACCGTCGCTTCGCGCCTATAACTTCACCGCAGCGAAGAATTAGCGATATGGCCTGCCTATTCCACGTTATAAATGCGCACAATACGCAGCCGTTCAGTGCCTGGAAGTGGATTGACAATGTAGCTACAGCTGTCTATTTGCGCACGTCATATGCACAAGAAATGTTGCGGATGACTTTCGGCGCGAAATTAACTTTTCTAATTTCTTTTCCAGCGTTGTTCGCTCACAGAGCGATTTGAGCATTTTGTGGGCACTAGATTTGGTTGATCGGTTTATTTTTTGGCATTGCAAGCATACTTCGATCTGCTACAGTAATAAACCTCTACAACGAAAAAAAAATATAAACACACTTTTACACCTTCCAACATGTCGCTGCGCTCTACTGGGAATGCTTTCGTTTTTGTAAATGCACGGATTGGCCTTTACCATCTCGGACAGCGCATAATGTTTTTTCGACTGTGTTTTTAAATAATTTTATTTCAATGGACTTTATGTGTGCAATGCTGACACATGCAGTTCCCCCAGAGTTCTTCAATGAGAGAAGTACTTACACTTAAATTTCGCCGAGATATGCAATTGGAGCTTCCACTCATGCTGTAGTGTCGTGCCGTAAAAAGCTTGCTATTTTACATTGTGTTTTGGCATGTCTGTGGCATTGGCGCTAATTCATTCGCCTGGCTGTAATTTAATTGCTTTTCTGAAGCAACTGAAACAATGCTTTATTGATCTCACTACCAGAGCGCTAGGATATCGTGAGTTTTTAATGTGCCTGTAAATAAATGAAGTCATTTAAATGCAGGCAAAGGATTATATGGGTTAGCAGTTTGAAAAGTAATTTGACATTGTTAATACACCTACTAACTTTTTACGACTATTTCAGCAGTATTAACCCTGCGTTATTGGAGCAGGAAAGCGAAAAGTTTTCTAAATAGAGCAGGATCAGAATTCATGAAGTGCTTTGCTCCTTAGCAAAGGGGGTCGTCGGCACACTGTCTTGTCAGATGTTTAGTGAGTGCAATTACTGTGTTTGAGGCACCAGTCTAAGAGACCCAGATGTAGATGTTCTGTGCTGCCTATCAGCTATGGAGGTTGAATGACAGCTGTTGTCACAGTTTTCACTGCCCTAATTTTTTTACTGCAATTAACCGGTCACTTGTAAAACACTGAAGGTGAATTCGTTTTCTAAAAACAAGTGATTGTGATTGTCACGAATTGTAATGGCAGTAAATATTTTATGTTTCAGAAGAATATTGTTACAGCCTAATGTAATAGTACTATTATTGTCATGAAATATTTCAATATAGAAGTGGTATCAGTCAGAGCTGGATGGTGTTTACAGTTCGTTTCTAAGGGTACATTGTACCCTTAAGTCGTGTTTTGAATTCGTACTTTCTGTATTAATTGCGCTTTTACCTTTTCAAAGCTAGATGACCAGAGTGCTACTGCTTAAAGATACTGATCTGATTGTTGCTTCTGTTTGCATTAGCGTGAAAGCAGTTGTGTGCTCAGTTTCACTGACGAATTTTTTTCTTTGGCCTATACGCAGACATCTGGGTACTTCAGACTGGCAAGCATGGGTGGCGCCTACCTGATACCTCCTCATCTCTGCACCGACAAGAACGATGCACCACATAATCTGCCAGCCAGGTCACATCTTTGGCTTACTGCAAGTCATCAGCACATTTTATGATAGAAAATACTGGTGTCTATGCAATTGAATTATTCTACTGCAGGATATGCACAATGAAGATCACATCCAAAGAATAGCTGGAAGTGCCGGCATGCACTAACTGCCTCCTTTTGCCAATTTTTATTCTCACAATAATGCAATCAATGAAAAGATCTGAATTACAAACTAAATATGTTTACACCGGCATCGTTAGTAAGGCAAGCCTCGTATCAAGTGTTTTCATAATTTAAGTGTGTGCTTTGAGTTGTTTGTTAATATCCCAGCACATTTATCCTTCTTACTATTTACTATAAAAAATGCAACAAACATGAAACAGATTGGTTTTCGAAATATTTGTTTGTTTCTCCTCAAAACCGGATATGGCTTTTCTTCTCCTTTTTAGTTTTGTTGACCTTATTACTACAGCACATGATACCTTTCTTGAGAAATGAATTTGGCAGCCTGCTTCTGATGATCTCTTAGATTGTTAGAAGCAAGCTGCCTATTGTGAATCCAGAGGCAATGCAGCTCAGGAAAGCATGTGCATTGGTATAAAATTAGTTGCATGTTCGCAGTAGCAGTTGAGTGAAGAAAGGGGGCTGAAAAACAGATGACATTCACAGCTTATGTGGTCACCTAACAAGGATTGTCGAACAGCCAACTCTAAAGCATCCTATTCTAACCGGTCTCTATTTTCTATGGATGGACCAAGCTGTACATGCAAATCAGGGCAGGAAAAGACAAGTGACGTATATGTAATAAAAAAAACCGGTCCTTTTGTTGGGCAGAGTCATGAATTTGGTGCACAACTTTTGTATGGTTAATAGCAGGCTGTGCAAACCAGTCACAACTGAAATGCCAACCAATGCACAGCCTTTTGTAAGCAATAATATGCGTGATGATTAACTGGATCATTACTGCTCAGTATCAGATATTAAGTTCTTGAAATTTGCATTCTCATGAGGCGCTGTTTAGTCATGTAGAATAGAAATGAATAATGCACCCTTTCTTTTGCTCATTCTTGTATTTTATGTCTTGCTCTTATTCCTGCTTCTTAATGGAGTACAGACACGTAACTTATGGGGAAATGTTTTCTGCTTTGTAATGATGCATAAGGCATTACTATACATGGATTACCATGTGGTATTCTAATACGACCGCTAAATAATTTATAATCGACTTTCTTTCTCACACTGTTCCGGTTTCAACAGCCGAATGATGACTGTGACATCAAAGTGCGCTTATAAGTCACGGTAGACATGAGGAAACTGCGATATAATCGCTTCTTTGTCACTTTAGTTCGCTGCGATGCTAAAGGCAGCCGGTCTCAACAGCCGGAATGACAATGAATGTCAATGATTTGCTGTTTTTTCATTCCTCACGTGACCTATAAGCAGTTTAACATCACATTCATTGTTCAGCTGTTGAAACAGAAACAGCATGACAAAAACACTCTCTTATCAATTATACCACCTGGCGATTCATGCATAGTAGTGTCTTCTGCATCATTGTAGAGAAGAAAACTTGCCGCCAAAATTAAGTGTGTATATTCTTTCATTAACCGGTGAATTTAATACTGCACAGATCTCACATTTGTTCTTCCAACAATTTTGATCCCTTGGTCATGTTCACTTCTTTATTATGCTCACAGTCCTTGGACAGCTGTAAACAGTGTCCTTTCAGAATGTTACATAAAGGCACATAGTGCTTTGTAATTTAATTCTCGTAGAATCAACATGCAGCTAGCCTGTTACTATGGCTCCAGCTAGCATATTGCACCTTAAGTAGGGCATCAATGTACCAAAATTAAGGCAGGCTCATACTAAGGGGTATTTAAGGGGGAAGGCTAGGCAGTATTTGAGTCGGTACTCAGCTTTTTTTTTTTTCATGAAAACATGCTCTCTTTCAGATGTGATCTTCGTTGTCCATGTGGCATGGAAAATAATTTTAATCTAAAATTAAGTGTGCCAAATAAAATGTGCTGATACTGCTCACGTGCCACACCTCCTACCAATATTCATCATAACTGCTGCAAATTACTAAGGCTCGTCGGGGCTGCAAACATTTAATATCATAAGCTACTCTAAAAGTTGCTAAGTGAAATAAAGTTACTTGAGTGCATATGGTGTGCTGTTGCTCTGTATTTCTTGCATGCTTACAACATTAACAGTTGTGACACCATGCTCTTACGGGCTCTTTTCCTTCCCACCAAGAAATAGAGAACAATGTGTAACTCTATTCCATAGCAATGTTGTGGCCAAATGACTTACAGAATATTTTTCACATTCAAAAGCAACACGCTGCAACAAAAAGGGGGTGAAAAAGCATTCCTAAATAATTCCCGAAGAGCTTTCTGTAAAGAGTAATAACAGTGCATCTCTTGAAATCCACTAGCCGAGCTCTGTAGGAATTTGGCGGCCATTTAGTTATTGGAACTCATTACTCAAATCTTATACACAAACAAAAATATCACACTGCAATGAAATGAATGCATTCAAATGGATTTCTATAAAATTTCTTTAACTAGTTTCAAAATAGAATGGTTACAGTGTTTCTTTTAAAGTACATTAGCCGTGTTCCTATAACAATGCGGTTGCCAATTAGTTATGGTAACACTGTACCCTAATTCTACACAGATTCAAAAGCAACACATTACAATTAAACGAGTGCACTCGAATGGGTTTGTAAACAAACTTCTCAGGGAGTTTCTAAAGCAAGTCATAACAGTGTTTCTTTTAAAGGATGTTAGCCGTGTTCCAATAATCATGCGGTGGCCAAATAGTTTTTGAAACACTGTACCCAAATTATATATATAGATTCAAAAGCAGCCCATTACAATCAAGCGAGTACACTTATAAGGATTTCTAAATTTCTGAAGGAGTTTCTGAGGCAAGTGATTAGAGTATTTCTTTTAAAGGACATTAGCCCTATTCCTATAACCATGCAGTGGCCAATTAGTGATTGAAACACTGTACCCAAATTCTACAAAGATTCAAAAGGAGCACATTACAATGAAAAGAGTGGGCTCAAAAGGGTTTCTACACAGACTCTTCAAGGAGTTTCTGAAGGAAGTCATTGCAGTGTTTCTTTTAAAGGACGTTAGCCGTGTTCCTATAACAACGCGGTGGCCAATTAGTTATAGAAACTGTGGACAAAAATTTCGTACAGATCTAAAAGAAACACATTACATTCTATTGAGTAGATTTAAAATATTTCGTAAAGAATCAAAAAAGCAATTAAATGCAAATAGGATAGGTAGGCTGATTTCCCGCACTAGTCTATTTCCGTTATGTTTCGGGTGACCATGAAAGGGGCTCTTTCTTAGAAACATGGGAGTGCATGCAGCACAGGAATGTTATTTGTATTTCTTTGACCTCCAAAGTGCTTCGTGTGTTTTCCTCTGTTCATCATATAGCGTCGAACAGTAAGATGCGTGTATTTAAAAGGCTGGTACGTTAACACGGGAGAGGCGTGGCGGTGTTGCGCAACGGTTCAGATAGTTGGCAATCCTTCCTAGAAAATAATCTCCCAAAAGCAGACAACCTGCAAAGAATGGGCACCCCAAAGAGTGCTGGGTCTGTTTCTTGCTCCGTCTTTCACATATTTGTACTGCTAGTTTTCGCGATGCAGGAAGGGTTAATATACCATGCAACATGCTGCGATGCTGATGTCTTCTCCGGCCAGCTGACAGCACTGCTCTAAACAAATCGAGTTGTCGATGTAAGCAAATGTACAATCGATCGTTTCTTGTAGCCGACACCGGGAGATCATTGGCGACGTGCCCTTGCGTAACCTCAAAACGTCTTCATTCGTCAGTGCGTCTTAGCGAGCACGCGAGAATAGAAGCTCTTGCTCACTTCTATAGTACAGCCTGAGCCCAGTGTTCCAAACGAGCAGCCACTAGCTGCGCGTATGGGCAGCGCGGATTCCGCAGGCCCTTCGCTTGGTACATCGGATTCATCCTGCTTCGCGCTTTCTCCGTCTCCTTCTCTCTCTCTCTGTCGTTCTTTTTTTCCTCTCCTGATGTCCGGGCCTAAATGCCTGCAAGAGTGAGGCCAGTGGTGCCTCATTATGCGGCGTATGCTCGTGGCGGCCTCGGTGTGTCCTTTCGCACATTTGGCATTCAGAAGAAGCGGAGCTCACAGAGCGCCGACGCTTTCGCCGCCATGTGGCGGTAGCTACTTGACGACCATTTGCGGGCGCGTGCCGCAGTTTGACACTCCGCAAATAAAAAAAAATGCAAGAGTAGAAGCAGCTCCGCACAGAGGGCGATGCCGAGAGGCGTGAACGAGGAGAGAGAGAGAGCCGAACGTTTCCTCGCGCACTCATTCCGTAAGCCGCGTAAATCGAGTTGAAATGACTTTTCTGCTAATTGACGCGAGATTAACGTCGGCCTAATTATTCCGAACCGGGGCCTAGCGTAGGCTTTTGCATGCCGGCCTTGTGACGCTGCCATCGCTGTCTTCGCGTGTCGAGCCAGATTTCTTCGCGAGTGAGCGAGAGAGAATTTGTTTAACTTGAGCGGCACTTAGAGCACGAAGCTTCGTATAGTTCGGCGGAGTTTGAACTGCAGGAGTAAGCGAACAAAAATGCGAGATTTGCGACTGGGTCGTATTCTCCGTCCTGGTGCGTCAGTGAGCTCCGGTGCGTTCATTAGAGAGACAAAAGTCGAGAAATTGGAGAGCTAGGAGTGCTTATTATGCGGCAAAAATCAAACGCTCTAAGTCGTCATTTTAGGCACATATCAACAGACATCATAGCCCACAAACTACGACGACTGTTTGGGAATTGTATTTCAAGTGAAGAAAAAGGAAAAGACATAAAACCGGCAAAAACGCTGTTTTACTTCTACTCTCAGTCACTAATGCTCATGTGAATAACGATAAATATTGACGTCTATTCTCTTTCATTACGGCGAACTGTGTGTTACATGAAATGGATGTTTTCTTGAAATGTAGCGAAAAAGTTATGAAGCTTTATATTTTCTCGAAGGCAGTAATTACTTCCTGTGCGTTTCGCTCCTTGATATTCTGTCCGTGCTCCTGACAAAACTTGATGTTTATTTTGCGTGCTTCATGGTGGTACAGCGAGAAAGAAAAATAGACCTTTTTGCGCTCTTTGCTTAAATCGCGCAATTCTGTGCTGACCTGCTCGCTCCGCCATGGGTTTGAGTCCTAGTCACGGAAATAGTTGTTTATTTATTTATGGTATGGCCAAGGTCACCCTCAAGGTCAAGCTTCACACAAACTAGGTGAGCTGGTTTGACCTCGTGAAGTAATGCTTTAGCAATTCAAAATTAAGTTTGTTCTAAAACCTCCGCCCCTTTCATCCTCTGCTTAATCCCAACCTTCACGGCACGATCCAGCTTTCCGCCCACCCTAGAAAAGCTACCGCGCTTTATCTTATAGCGACTCATAACCCGTTCACAGACCAGCCCCCCCCCTCTCTCTCTCTCTCTGTGTGGCTTCTACAGAGCAAAGGCAGTCCTTCCTCGACTTATGCCATGAAACACAGGATGGCGTAAACGTTGTCATTTTTATTTTTTGCATATGGGGTAACATAACCCGTCGCCAACAGGCAACCGTCCTCTCGCCATGAGCGAAGCTAGCATCATCAGCGGAATGCAATACGCAATGGAGCGACACGCGTAGCATAAACCACGCGCCAATTCGCGTTCGTTCCCTCACACTCGGCGACACCTGCGCCATCCATCGGGCGCGTGCTGTGTACAAGGGGTGCTCACGTGATTTCACGGACAGAATAGTATCCGCCAACAAGCCCTATATAAAGACAGCTTTCGATGCAAAACTTTAACGTAGCAATATGACAGAAACCTGTATTACTTAAATCCTTGTTTGCTTTTTTCAGTTATTCGCTTTGGTTTCAGACACGATACAGTTGTCGCATATCTATGCCCTAAGGAGCTCCTCTTGCCCCTAGTGTAGTCTCTTCAGCGTATGAGAGAACAGTATGTTACTTGCAATAAGTTCGCAGTGCTATAAGCAGTAGTTCTCAGCTGAGACATCATTTCCACTCTGTTCCCATTTATGTGACTAAGAACAAGCGTCTCGTGCGTGATGCCATATAAAACTTATGAAGCTCTGGGCACAAGAACACACAACATTTCAAAAAAATAACACAACTAGTAGTCTTAGCGAATAATGGACAGTAATTAATGGCGCGTTAGGAGTGTTTTGTGAGGCAGCCAACAAACGCTCTGTTTACTATGTAGTGCCAAAAGAAAAATGGCAACGAATCAGATGTGCCAGCATTCCGTTTTTCACTTCGGTTTCCGTCCGATGCTTGGTTTTCGAGGTCAAGCAGGCATTGGACAAAGATCGGCGACATCGGTGAAGAGAGGCCATAGTGCTAGCGGACCGAAAATGTGATGAAATTATAGAACGCATATGCGGTGCCGGAGGTAACGGCCAACTTATACGCAGTTTGAAAGTTTTAGGCAGAATCCTGATGTAGGAGGCAGAAGAAATACGTATGTAGAAGACGTCGAGGATACAGTAGAGGTATTAAGCACTTGTACCCGATCTTTTGACTAGTTTTTCTTGCAGCATATTCAAGCTTTTAAGCAGATCATAGGCTGACACGTGAAATAGTGGAAGCCACCGAGATTTTCAGGCACGAGGGTTAATGTGTAAGCGCACCCTCGGTTTCACTGACGGAAAAAGAGTTAGCCTTTCTTTCTGGTTCTGTTTGACTTAATCTTGGTTTTACAAAGTAGTTACATTCGTTGCTTTTTTCGCCGATCTCCCTTTTATAGATTTTATGATGATTTTCTTGCTTTTAGACTTACTTTTGTTGAATTTCATTTTTTGGTATTTTATCTTTCTGTCTCGGTTGTTCGCTTCACCTTTCTTGCTCATCCCCGTTTTTGTATCCTTCAAGTTATCTAGCGCACCTCATCTTCTGTGTTTAGCTGCGTTAATTGTTGGCTTCATCTGCTTTGTTAAATATTCGTTTGCGTGCCCGTTCACTATTGTGTTTTCATTGCGTGTTTCTTTTCTTCCCACTACGCCTTTCCCATTTTTCATCACGTTTGATCTTTGTTGGTTTGTATGTTTGGTTCAATGTTATCGGACTCCTTCTTGCAAATTCCTTTAGTTAAACTGCACCACTATTTCACGGGTCGGATGTTTTTCTTTTCTAGATGACTTGGTAAAATATATTTTTTTCTCATCTTGTTCTGGTTTTATCCTGCCCTGTTCATTTCTTTGGTTTTTAGCCCTTGTCATTTTACCACTACCTGTCGTATCATTTCTGTTGTCACGAGTGCATAAAAAATTTTCGCCGCTTGTCGGCGCCTGTGTTTTAGGTGTATATGCAGTGTTTCGGTGTTCTTGAATAGAGTTGAAGTTCAGCGCCTGTGACGTCGTCTTCTGTCTTCTGTCCGTGTTTTTTAAGCGCTGTCAACAAAAGAATAGGCTAGTTGTTGGTGTGACGTAAATTTTGCAGCTGTCCGCCTGAATTCTTACGCAAAGCTTTCAAGGCATGTAAGATTGAATTCTACCTCGAGACGAACTATTTAAAGGCTTCAGCCTTAAAGGCTTGATTTCAGCAACGCTCACTACTTGTTCGCGCATTAATGTTAATACAGTTAGTGTGTATCTCCACAACCTACCCGCAAAAGGTCCTCTTGGGACGTATCAAAGGCCTTAAAGGCGGTGAAGCTCCTTCAGTTTAAACAAGGCAACCGCAGGCTTTCGTGAACAAGAACAATATTATAAATTGTCCTAAGACACAGTTTTGGTTTATTTCTAGAATAGTAGAAGCTTCCTTCAACATACTGTGTACATCAGCAGTGAGCGGGCTAGGAGCAGGAAATTCCTAAGAATAATTTCTCTTTTCTCACAAGCCTCCTTAACAGTTTCCCAGGAGCTTGTTCCTTTGGCTCACAATATTCAATGGCTGAAAGCAATCACCTTTAGTTAAGATGTTTTCCGTTCAGCAGACATTGATTTCAGTAGGATTTTATAGATAAACTATCAAACTCATGAATGAATCTTTCTTGGTGCAGCATAAATTGCACCGTTTTGCTATCAACCAAGAATGAGAGTCAAGGCTTTCAGGATATCAAACGTTGAAATGTGTCGCAAATCGAGAGCATTAAAGGGTTCTCCTCAAAGGCTTTAAGAAATTAAAGGTGACGGGGCACCTAGCTCTCACGCATCGTCGTCTGCGCTTTCCTGATGCACAGCGCACGACGTGTAACTCGTTTTACGAGCCCTTGAGGAAGTGTGAGAACCACGCTCTACTATTTCGCCGATTGAAATCACCAACAGGTGCACCAGCATTGCGGAATAGGAAACCACCAAGCGCGCGTTTTGAGCGACATCTTTCGACGATCCACTCTCGGACCCTAGTTTCTCTGAGGGCAGCGGCATCCTTGTCGATGTCGATGTATTACGTAAGCGAACATTGTCGCCGTCACCTTCTGATCAAGGATCCATCAGGCTGAGCCATAGCAGGACAAGTGAGGCGTGTTGCTGCCGCTCTAGCGAGGACGCGCAACTTTCCGTGTAGTTCAGAATAGAAAGGGCAACGTCAATAATGGCACCCATGGCAGCATGGCGCGAACATTCCGGGGACTCTTTTTTTTTTTCGCTCTCTCTCCTTTGATATCGATAGGCAGGATATATGCGTCCATTGCGGGATTCGCGTTACCACCCCAGACGGTATGGAACTGCTTAGGAAACGATGCTAATTCAATAAATCTCCGTTTCCCAAGCTGCGTTCCTGTAGTAGCCATCGTTAAATGAATGCCCATACGACTGACGTTTATTAAGATACATTCGCTTCCGGAGGCCGCGATATCCATCGCTGGCGCCAACGCCTCCTGCTCTGCGCGTTGTCCAGCTCAAACGTTCTCTCAGCATCGGCTGAGGGAGCTGGTCGCCTCTCTTCAGGGCTAAGGATAAATCGAAATCGCGAAACAAGGCAGCGACGAGAGACGACAACTCTTCCATGCTACAGCGTTGCCGCGCGCGCCCAACACGCGTAGGCTCCCGGCAGGAATAGCTCGCAGTCAGATGCCGCCCGGGAGCGCTTGCTATTCGGCAAAGCAAACACAGCCACCTATGCGGGAGCTCCGGGTTCAAGACAGGGTAAGAGGATGGCTCGGCGCCTGCACACGCGCCCGCCGCGGTGCCAGCGGCGTTGCTGCCGCCGCGCAGTCAAAGTACACCGCCTCTATCCTTTATCTCAACTCGGTGTCGCTGTAATTACACCGGAATTGATGACTGTGGGTCCCGGGTACAAATGGAACGCCGTCCCCCGAGGAGAGAGAAGAGGATAGAGGGAATAAGAAAGAAGGAGAGAGAGAGACGAGGCGAGAGTGGGGTGAGTCGCACGGCTGCGCCCGAATACGTGTCTACCACCCCGCCGCCACTGGCGGCGACTGTACGTAGGGTGCGGACGCCTGCTGCGCCTGCCGTTACTTTCTAGACGGCGGGAAGCGAACAAAAATAAGCACTGTAGAAACATTAAACCGTGGGCCCATAAAGCAAATGCGGGCAACAAATCAGGATATTGTCACTTTGCTTGGGGTCACCCCCCTTGTGGGTCGCCGCGCGGTAGGGGTGTGCGTGGCGCGGTGAGGGCGTGGTGGGTTTTGTTTTTATTTTTTTTATTCGTCTTCATCTTTCTTTCTGCTGATCTCGCTTGACCAAAGGCAAAGTAGTCCCAAAGGACGCGCTGATATATAGTGAGCGCCTTTTGTGCGTGCGGCAGAGTCGTGTCAAACGAGTGCCTGAGCGAGTTAGTTGTGACGTGCTGAGTGCCGTCGCTCCAATCTGATTTTAGACAGCACGCTGCCGCACACAGCCACTTGCGCATATGCCTGTACAAACTTAAATAAGTCACACATAAAGCACGTACGCATGTTAGATACATTTTCATGCGATGTCAGAATGCACGTCAGCCTGCATTGGCAATGCTTGCCGCCTGTATTTCGTTGATAATCATAGAGGAATTCGCTTTAGCTGAACCCATCCTCATAATCAACATAATCAGTTGAGTGGTGTCAAACATTTTCAGCATGCCATCTCTAAACTTGCGCATACATCTAACCAGCCGCAGATTTGTACTCCGTAACCCTAGTCCAATAAGGTGGCGGTTTGGGCTTGTTGGTAGTGCATGACGTATAAAATAGCGCAACAGCAGAAAAAGGACATGAAAGGACATGAAAGGACACACCTCGCGTGTTCTTTCATGTCCTTGTCTGCTGTTGGGCTATTCTATACGTCATACGTTACCCTAGTGATCGGCACATTCCAGTCCGCACTACTTCATTTCGAGTTCTTGTGAAACCACTCCGTGAACGAGCAGAATTTACCCTTGATCACTGGCAGATTGAAAATTCCTTAACAGTTGGGCAACGCGATTTGCGCTCTCTCTGCCCATCGCACCGTCACTTGATGAAACTTCCCATGAAACTCCTTTGTCGTAAGTTCACTGTGCTTGTGTGAATGCGCTCGCAATCCTTCGCGGGAAGAAAAAAAAAATTAGTGCGAACGAGTTTAAAAGCAAATTGGACAAAGACACTAGTGTCATGTTTATTTTTCCTGCGTCGATTACGCTGCATCGCAACGACACAGTTACGTCACTTTACGTAAAAGGGAGAATTCGTTGAGTGGAAGGAAAAGATACCGCGTTCATGAGCTCGTCGACGCAGACAGTAAAGTAGCGGCCGCAGGGTCATGCCTGTCGGTTGGGAATACGAAAGCACAATTATGCTACGTCGTTCTGTCTCCGTAGCAGAACCCTCAGGTATGTTAGCAATGTTTAGAAGGGAAAAGAAATCTGCAAAGCCGAAACAACTGCCTTGACATTTACCAAGAAAAAATAATTTTTTCAGCACCTTCACTCAGTCAGGCTGCACGTAGTTCGAGATTACAGGACATGACATCCAACAAGAACCCTAGGTCAAACCTCCAATTTTTTTATTGCACAATGAAGGAAGTAATAATACAAGTTGGCGTGTTATGTTCGCCACTTTGCTTGAACTAAGTGGTGTAGGAAAACATGGTTTCCTGTAGAACGGAGAAATACATATGTATCAGCAGCGCGAACACAACCAGGAAAAAGATGCAGATAGGACAGGGAACAGAACTTCCAACTTTATTTGAAGAAACCCGAAACCCGCACTTACACAACGTGACACTCCCGGCGCGCGAACGAACTGGGGATCACACTTTGTCGAGGATATCAAAAGGTAAGTCTTCTTCAATTTAACAATTGGAAGTTCAGCGCTCTTGTCCTATCTGCATCTTTTTCCTGGTTGTGTTCGCGCTGCTGATACATATGACTTCATCCGTGCTACAGAAACCATTTTTTCCTACACCACATAGTTCAACCATGGTTGCGAACATAACACGCAAACTTGCGTGTTATGGATCGCAACCAACTAGGCCCGGCTGATCGTGTGATTTGAGAAAGAAACCGTTGTTCTCTACTACATGCATAATTTCGTTTAAAAAAAATCTAAACGATCCTACTCTTGTCATTAACACTTTGCCGTAAACATCCACTCGTTTGTTGTAAACATAAGCTCTTTTTTTTGCTACGTGATTCGGCAGAAAAATCCTGTTCTCTTTTCCGATACCTATTTCCTAAAAACACGAAGGAAGGCAACATTCACCGAAAGCTATAACTGTGGAGACAACGACATTAAATGCTTACCTTGTTACGTGAATGATTCGAATGGTGGGTAATTTCCGCACGCATAACATAAATTTACTTTGTATTGTGATAACATTGCAGATAATAATATTAGAGATGTGTATGTGACATTTGTCTTTTCTTGACTTCCCTTCTGAACATTAAGCTACAGCCCTTTCTACTTCTTCAGCGGAGGCCGCCTTCTTGAAATACTTCATTGTTGGGAGAGCGACCGCTCCATATTAACTGCAATCATACCTATTCCGGCGCAAATCAGGCCATAGGCTTTTTGTGACGTGCCTCATCAGCAATGATGTAGCTCGTGGGCACGGCATATGTTAACGAGCCGGCATATAAGTGAGTTTAAAACACTACATAGAGCTGCGTTCACATCCTTCCTGGCACTTCTCTAAGGCTTGTTTATAATTCTAAAATATGCCTCGTACTGCAGTTTCTGTAGTAAGCACCACATAGAGCACCTGCATAATGTAGTCTACCGTAATCTCTATCTTGAGGCGCTGCGCAGGCGCATACTGCTGGCGCACCCGATCTTAAAGGTGCACTAAAAAGGAATCTGAACTCGAGTTTTTACCGCGGGAACTCGATCTACACATCCCGAGCATTTTTAGAAACTTCAAATTATTGTCCTGTGTGGCCGATTTCACTAAGTTAAACGGTCCCGGATCCCGCCTTTTTTTTCTTTTAAACTCAAAGCTGAAGGTAGGAGGAGTCGACCAATGCGTGGAGTGCCTTTCAGCCATTCCGGTGGTGGCTTCGCTTTCGCTTTTATTTTGTTTTTTAGGTTTCTGTGAATAAACACTTTCAGTCTCGGACGACACAGCCGCAAATTAGGCCCATGGAAATAAATAGAGACGTGGACTCTGATTTACGTATCACTCCGGCGATGGCAGAGCGGCAAGCCGCCTCGGGACTGGCTGAAAGGCACTCCTCGCGTTGGTTGACTCCTCCTACCTTCAGCGTTGAGCTAAAGAAAAAAAGGCAGGAGGCAGGACGTTTAATTCGGCTTTAATTGGGGAAATCGGCCGCAAAGTACAAAAATTCGAAGTTTCTAAGAATGCCCAGAACGTATAGATAGAGTTCCCGCGGTAAAAAGGCGAGTTCAGATTCCTATTTAGTGCACCTTTAATCTGCACATATCGCGCCATGCCGGGAGTCTGCAAACGTGCTCGAACGAGCATGCGGCGCATTGCTATCGCGCAAGTTGGCTTCCAGAGCCCGCCGTAGACGGTATTGTGGACCAATAGGTGCTAGAGCGACATTTCAGCGAAAAGAGGAGGTGAGGCAGTTTGTGGAGAGAATGAAAAGATTGTATCCCTATCACTCAGATATTAGTTTGGTTACTGCAATCGCTGCGTGGAGAAGGAAATTATATGGAGCGCTAAGAAGATTTAGCGCACGCACACTGGAGCTCTGAAGTGCTAAGCTGACAAAGAGGACCCAGTGCCCATACAGTACATCCGCATACTCCAGCACCAACGGTTCCATCGCCGCAAATATCCCCCGCCAGACAAGCACAGTAAACTCTGCCAACTGGCACCATCTGGAAACAAACACTTATACCCACCTACAAGCCGGTCATTTAGCCATCCTGCTCACGATACATACCTTGTACCGCACCACTTCGGATGTGCCCTAACAACCCGATCCACCTCAGAAAAGTGTAGCCACAAAAATTTGGGAAATTGTCAAACATCGCTCCGCTCCACGTATAGGAATTCTCACGATTCACTGCGGTGACGTGAAGAGGTCTTCTAGAAAATGAATAGACCTAAATAAGCTTAACCAGGGGCAATTAAGCCAACACTTCACTGGGCACCGATGTCTGGCTGCAAGGTAAAAATTAAGTTTTTCTAATCGGCGCGTCACCAGAAAAATTAAAATGCTGAAGCCGAAATTTTCCTCAAATAGCGATGTTGGTCACTCTTGTGAGGTGTTAGCTATGAAACCATGGATATGGCTTTTTATTTTCAGCACGCTACGACGATTTTAACAAGACTAGTAGGCCAGGAAGGTCAAATCGAATAGAGCGGACTACGCGAAGCGATACGTGCACCACGTTTATTAGAAAATCTCCCAGAAAGAACCTACTGCCCTGAAGGCTTTGAGATACAGTGCTGCGGGCAGCAAAGATGAATAGGACGGCCAAGAGCCGCCGCGCGGTTCTGCGCTTTTGCGCAACCAGATTCTATTAACCGAGGCTTCCTGTTAGGAGGTGCAATACCCCAGTGCAGCTCTCAAGAAAAATAAATGCATCGAACGGATTAGGCAACGTGGCTGAGAGTCTATTCAGAAGATGAAATAAAAAATGCTTATCGCCTGTTCTCCAATCCGAGCAGAATGTGTGGAAATAAGAGCCTGGAGCTGGCACGCGCGCGGCTCAAGCGCGTCCACTTGCTTGAGCGCTGTCCGCTGCGAGCCCTCTCGGGCGTCGTACACTGGGAGGCAGCTGGGAAGGCAGGCGTTCTTGCCGTGATCGCCCCTTTCTCTTCTGTCGAGCTCGCAGCGTCGCCGCCCGGGGGCTGCCACCGTCGCTTTCCATCAAACGACGGCGATGACGCTCCTGCGTCTCGGCTTTCCGCTGGGCGGGTCTCGAATTCCGCCCGGCGCCCAGAAATGGCCTTCAATCAATAAGCAACCCGGCACACGACGCCCGCGTTAGGTGGGAGACAGGCACACTAGGGAGAGCCTGACTCCCCACCTCCTTCTCCGGCCTCGCTTTCTCTATTTCTCTTATCCTGCCACCCGCAAATAAATCGGTCTCAATTAAAAGCACTTCTCGCCTCCTAAGGTGCCCCGCCGCGGTCTCTTCCTTCAATCTCCCCCTTCTACTCCTTCCGCCCTGGCCCGCCCCTTACCCTCCATCCATCCTTTTAGCTCTTCATCAGCACGTTTCGCTGCTTCGTTCACTAACCACCCCAGCGCTTTCATCCTTTCCCTCTCTCCCTCCCTCCCTTCCTCCTTTCCTCTGCGGGGTTGGCGCTGAGCCGGAAAGAACAGCGTTGGACCTGCCCTCTTCCCCCAACCTCCCCCTCTAGGACGGATAGATTCATTCCTCAGAATTCGCGAGGCCTGCTGCAACAGCCCCTGCCTACATTTTTCTTCGGGCCCCGTACACCCTAGAGCTAGCGCCCGCTGTGCTCAGGTTTAATCACGGGTCGCTGTTAAGGCTGGCTGGCTGCACGCGTTCATCTCGCATTTGCCGGCATTTATTTCTCGACCTTTTTTTTTCCTATATGACTCACCTGAGAACGCGCAGGAGATATATATGTGGGGGACGCTATCCTGTCAAGGTGCAAATGCGTTTCCTCGTCCCATTTGCCGCTGTTTCCGGTAGGCGGACGGAGAAAGCGCAAAAACAAAAGAAACGAAAGGGCACCCGTTTTGTGGTGGTCACGCAGGCCGCACTAGGAACGGATGAGTTCGAGGCAAGCGAAGGTTGTATACTTGGGACTGGCCTCGGGGCAGAGTAATTTGTATCGACCTGTTCAGCGGTATTTTTTTGACCAGAGGCCACCTCTTGGAATTGAGAATTTGAAGCAGGCCCGAAGCAGGTCACGGAGAAATGAGATTTGGATTCCCTTGAGTGTTTCGTACTTAATGTGATCTGGACAAGCCCGCGGGTTCTGAAGACAATGTTACGTGTAACCTCTTCGAAAAACAGGCGAACTTGGAATTTCTCCAGAATAATGACACTTTCTTTTCTCTATCTTCGGTAGGGAATAAATACTTGCGCAGGTACGGTTCGAAGCAATTCGAAATAAAATGAGCCAGGCATTCGGCCCTTTCATGTTAGGACAGTCATGAACGTGAATTTCTAGCTTAACACAAAGGGAAAAGGAGACGTCTCTTTTGTCTGCGCTCGATGCAGGTTTAGTACTCATCACATGCCAGACGTAATACGCCAGAAGTCAATGTCTGGCAGCGCAGTTGCATACGTTAGTGTTAGGACTAAGGCCCCTTCCATCGGTTACGAGCGAAGATCTACAAAAGGCACAGTTTCTTCGCATTTTCATTGTGTATGCATTGAAATATGACTACCTTCAGTCGAAGAAAGATAGTAAAAAGCGTGCATGCTCAGGACAATGCGTTTATGTGTTTGGGTGCCTTTGTGAAAGTCATACTGCAGACCTCCGATTTCAAAAGCAACTAATCAGCCACAGGCGCATTATTTTTGATGAGCACTGCACGGCGGCCGCAGTCTGGCCAAAGAAAGGTATTTCAACACGAGAGCAGTCGCGTTCTCATCGTCGTCGAGCTGATCGGTTGCGAAATACAAGCATTCCTATTCTCCGCACGATTTTATTATGCTAAGTCATAACTTTTAATGATAGTAGCAGTAATAAACTTTGATCAGAACGACTCTAACATGTGAAAGCAAAATAATGAGGCGCCAGAGCTGCTTCGTATCACAGACTTTCGAGAAAATCCATGGTACGGTAGCCACAGCTCCGGTCCAAAAAATGTAACGTCGTTCTTTCACGCTATTAACTTTTTATCTTGTCTATGTAAAAATTGATTTCTCTGTCAGTACCACGCATCTCTTATAAAACAAATTAAACAACATCATTACTATGAGTTACGTAGGAACGCGAAGGCAAAGTTCTCTCTTCGGCCTTTGGGTAAGTGTTTCGCAGTGCAAGGAACTGTTTTGTGAACAACAAGCGCATTGGGAGCTGTTGTTTCATCTTGCTGCTGTACCCATTTAGAGCTGCTTAGTTGCGTTCTCTTGTACACGTGCAATTTCCTTCCGGCGAGGTTCATTTTTACATCGTGGCTACGCGCACTCCCGATGGTGATGCAGTCGATGGGTGATAGCCCTGGGAAGTATGGGGATAGATCAGACTAAAATAGATCCCCAGCCCCCCTCCTATCACACAGCGCTCTGGAAAAAACAAAACATAAAATTTACGCTTAGAGTGATATGTTATGATATTCCTTAATCTCTCGAGATTTCCTTCGTTGATTCATTCAGCTGGATAATTTCCGCACTACTTCTCATCTTGCCTCTTATACTCTTAAACGCCCTAAAAACTAGAGTTCTTTGGCCAGTCGTCAATGATTTTTTTTATACTTTACGCTTCCTCTATCCAGGTGTTTGTGATTAAGGCGCGGTAAACGACCTTTATCTGTCCAGTTTCCGGTCCTCTACATGCGCGTCCACGGAAGGGCAAGCGCACGCAGGCTACCACCACAACGGAAATCGCCTGTTCTCGCAATCTTGCGAGCTAGCCGCAAGTAGGCGTGCGGGGGAAATCCTCGGTCGTTGTATCGACTGTCTGCGGTGGTGGGTTCCGACTCCGTGTCTCTCTGAGGTAACACAGACTCCAGAACAACGTGAGGAGGGACGAGCGATGAAGAAGGTATAACATACATACAGAAACACACAAACACGTTGAGCACAACGCACATAAAGCGCGCAAGACACCCCGCGGCAAAATGGGGAGGGGATGTGGGGAGGGGGGGAGTGGACGCGGGTTGGAGGGGACGCGCTCCCTCAATGGGTTCGGGGAGGGGAAGGTTTGGATTTCTATTTATTCCCAAGGGCAATCTCCCGTCCTACTCCCCGAACGTTTCACGACGCCAGTCAGGGAACGGGAGGTGTGGTCGATGGCTCCTGGGCAGTTCGCCGCCCGGTGGCGCTACAACCGAAGGAGGGCCTCAGAATGGGGAATGGCGCGGTGCGTGTATATACAGAAGAGAGGGATGGGGGAAGGCTCGCAGTTTTGGGGCTGCCCTGGCAATTAGTTGGATGCAGTGCTGCAGATTGTGACGAAGGCGACTCTGAGGTACGGTAAGCATGACGTTACAACATCCGATTCAGGACGAATAGTTTCGGTCGAGGTAACCGCATGACCAGGTCAAGGCGCGTTGCTTTCAGAAATCTGATGCTGTCCTCGAGGAGCCCGACTGTTCGCGGGGGATCTACGACACCCTACTGCAATTAGCCTTGTGTGCGTGCAGTTAAAGAGCATGTTCGCAACTGATTGCGCTACTGGGCTGCACAGGCAGTATTCATGATGAGCAAATTTATAAGAAATGTAGCAACGAAGGGCTGGCCAGATGGATTCGCGATAGAAACGATATCTGTGACGCTCAGAAAATTTCGACCTAAATGCGGCGCTCCACAAAGGAAATCATGAAATTAGGTATAATTATTTAGTAGAAACGCTTGCAAAAGTCGCACAAAAAATGGCCTGCCCACAGGCACCAAACCAAGTTTTAGTGCGTTTGCAGCCTCGGTGCAACACTTTGCACAGAACGTTATCAAGTTTGTTTTTGCGCGGTAAGCAGCACAACAGAGGAGAGGACACGGTGATATGTAGGTAGTGTGGTGTTATGGGCCCAGGTCCGCTCAGGAGTGCCGGGCAGAGACAGACCGTGATCACGCCACACGTTTGTTGACAGAGACAGACAGACAGACTCTACGATAGGACCTAAATGGTTAGGCCTTCGCCAATACCACTGCTCAATTGACGGCAAGGTATATTTACACAACGAGAACACATGAAATGAAGGGTGAGATGCTGCAGGAAACAAAGGGATCCCCTACCACCACAATTTAAATGTCCTACACTAGGCACCGGTGCGCGAACCGTCGTTGTAAGTTGGCGGCAGAGCGGTGGAAACTGGTCTGTTTAGCGGTCATCAGGTGTCACGTGACAGAAAGGTGCCGGGGGGCAGCATGAGCAGCCGTACCCGAAACCTATAGGTACGTGGTCAAGCTGCAAATCAAACGTGTCCCAGCACAGCAATGCACTGCCACATCTCCGTTTGTACCGAGCACCCTAGCGTTGTCGTCGTTGTTGATGTTGTTGCCTCTGTTAGAGTGGCACATACCCCAGGCTCGAAATTGGCTAGGCTTCTGTGCAGACCGAAATGACAGATGAAATAGTGGTGCTAAGTTAATTCTAATGGCATAGGATGAATATTCTTGGAGATGACAGAATGGTAAGAATGAGGCTTGGGAAAAGAAGGAATTTTTGAAAGGAATTTGAAGATGAACAAGGCAGTCTTCCGATTGCAATGATATAACAATGCAGAAACTCGCACATTCGTTTCAGTGCGTGCCCCATGATTGCTGTAGCTGTTGCATCAAATACGATCGCACATACCCACGGTGGGGGATTGGCCAGGGTTTGGTGCATATAGATGTTAGCAGCGAGGAATAGAACTGGAAGCGAAAGAGAGAGCTTATCTATCGCGAAGTTAATCTACAAACAATTTATTCTCTGACACGTAAACCATCGGAAGCTAAGAATATAGTGACTAAGGAGCTCTTCCTAACCGCATGATTCGCAAAAGTGGAACTATGTGGAGCCTCAACGGCATAAATAAAAGACTTAGACGTAGCATACTACAGAGAAGGAGCGTCATGGGTACATCCCTTGCTTTTAGCTACACGAAGGTACGCGCCCTGAGAATATGAAATGCTAGTATTCCACTGTGGCAAGAAGAGGCTTATATGGCTCAGATAGTGATCATGCTGAAGTCGATCGAAACAGGCCGCGTTCTTCCAGTCACGAGCTCGGGCTCGCCTCACCGTTGGATACGCTTAATCTTTGCCGTTGTGGTTCCACGGATTAACACAATTTACATCATCACATGTAGTTTCTTTTAGGGGTGTTATGTTTATCATCATTAGTAACTGTTATCACGCCACCAATGTATTCTGCGTCTATCAAATATAAAGGAGACACAAAAAATGAATTGCTACGAAGCGTTTTCTTCCTCCAAGACTATATATTTTCGTGGTTACAGCTGCCAAAAGAACGTTTTCTTGTCTTTTTTGTCTTCTTCGCTATAATTCTTTTGAGAATAATATATACCGGATGCATTTTCCCCCAAAATTAATGCTAATTGCCACGGGAACCTATATCTACCTAAATCGCAAGGACTCAGAATACATGCGAATTAAGTGTGATTGTGCCCAAGCAAAAAAAAAAAAATAATGAAACAGAAAAAAAAGAATGCAGACCGACAGTGACATGAGTAGGCGGGAAACCGGCGGCAAATAGAATCAGGACGATGCTGTGCATTGCTCAATACCCCGGCATAAGACGTACGTTATCTGTGCGTATTTCTGGGACAAGCGCTGGATGCACAGAAATGTTGCGCGGCGTGTATTGTCATAATATTACGCATGCAAACAGCGTAACAGGGCGCATATATCAGCGCTGCATGCCTAAACTATATACGAAGGCTGGATGTGCATTTATTTTTCTGCCAGGCGCTTAATTCACAATGCAAGTTGCTGATACTTGCAGGTAAATCTAAATAGCATAAATAGTAAAAGTGTCATAAGCTTGAAAACGGTCACATCGGTTTAAATAACAACTGAGTGGCTAAGATAAACGCTGTACTAGTAGTATGCACCAAGCACACGAGTTAGCATTGAAATGCTGGGAGTCTAGGACGCTGCAAGTAAGGCATGGGACGTTATGCACCAGTGAAACGTTCACTAATGTCCTCCAGCTCGTGAACTCTATTTGAAAAGCCACGAAACCATTTATATAAATAATTATAGGTGTTGCAGGTATTAAACGAACAAAATAAAATAAATATGTTCATTAATTACCATACGATTATATATGTTCATTCGTCTCGTTCTTCAACATCAGGTGGAGAGAATCGACCTTCCATAAAATTCGTAACTCATTTATGTCCTAAAAACTGTGACGGAACCTGGCCACTCATTCGTGTGTAAAACAACACTCCAACTTTTACGCGTGAGGGAGCATATGAGGATGTTCCCATCAGTTGACCAAACTGGGCTAGCTGTACAAGATGCACGCGATAGATGGTGGCGTCACCAGAAAGCAGGAGCTCCGCTATCCTCTGCAAACACGAAACGCACGCGAACATCCCTGCCAACCGCGTTTGCATGTAACTGGCGTCACAAAACTGGACAGAGCGGGACGTGGGGAGGAAGTTTGCAGTGCTTGAAGATGGGCGAGAAGAGGCGGGGGTTAGGATGCCGCGTCGAACAGGACGAGCGTATAGCTCGCAGTAGAGCACACCGGCAGAGGGAGAGGGCAAAGCAGCGCCGGCTCGTCGTTGTGCGGGCGGGTGGGGACCGCGCACTCGAAGCGACCAGAATTGGGGAAGCGGGGAGCAGCGCGAGGGAGGCTTCTCCCCCCCCCCTCCCCTCCAGCTACGGTCGCTGGGGGAATATGAGGACTGCGCACGGCGCGTGAAGATTATCGCGGCCGCCAGCGGAGTCCGAGCCTTCGAATCCCCTTTCCCGGTATTTCCCCTCGAGCCTCTTCAATCCGGCCGTCTAATCCAGCGTTTATCTTCCCCCGAAACGCCTTTGTTTGTGCTCTCAAGGAGCGGAGGCACGCAGGAAACGCCTCGAGCGAGCCGTGAACTCCTGGCTCTGTATTTGGCTTCGACACACTGCGTATCGGGAACACGTTAAAAGAGCGCTCTTCCCCCCCTCCCTCCAATTCGTTGTGTTTTTCTTCACCATTTCCAATATTTTCTGCCATAATTCCCCATGGAAAACTTCTTTTTGTCTTCTTTTTCTTCTTCATCTCTACTGCAGAAACATGCACTCTTTTTTTACATTTACAACTGCCATTTCTCTGTGTGTGCGTTTTCATTCACGTAAAAATCAAAGGAAAATGTGTAACAAGCGTAAACTTAAGCACGTAGCAAAGGCTGACAAGAAATTTCGGCCGAGAGAGTCCCTCCGGTAGATGCGTGTCACAGAAACGCATGCTGCAAACGAGAAGGCAATAAAAAAAAGAACAGCGTTGCCTTAGCAACGGCGAATAAAAAGACAAGAGCGCGACTGACTCAACTCCACTCAACTCAACTCGTTTCGAACCTAACCAGCTTGTGTGACGCTGGATGGGTAAAAAAAAGTTCACAGAAAACAGGGTGTAACCTACAGCTTTGCGCCAGCAATAAAAGGGCTTCAAAGTTTCTTTTGAACGTCACGCGAAACACTGGCGGAATTTCGGAACATACCGGGGTAGCCGAGCCTGTTCTGGCTTATCAGCTCGTTTTCCTTGTCAGTTTCTATCTCTCACTGAATGCGCACCTATGGACTTACGGGATTGTTTCCAGGTTTTGTGTTGTGCAGTTAAGCATGCTGTTCTACCTCGGACCTTGACAAATTCCCGAAGTCACCCCTTTATGTCACAGGTGACATAAGCTTTTTGAGTTAACGGGGGCTTATGTCTGGCGAACGTGTCGTTTTGCCAGCGACGTTTGAAACGCGTGAGCTAAAGGAAACCTGGTTGCAACCAGCGAAAACTAGCGCAGGACAAGGAATAGGAGGTACAGAAACAGAACACCGTGGTGCTGTGTGCGTCTCGTGTTTCTTGCCCTGCATCCGTTTTCCCCGGTTGCACCTTCTGTACATGTGTGAATCAACTAGCCAATCAATTTATGCTCTTGAAATTTGGTTATACGAAGACACTGGTCTTTCCGGTAATAGAAATATACCCCATTCGCGATTATAAAATCACGCAGATCTCCCTGGAGGCATCCCCCGAATTCAGGTCTAATTTCGTAGTTTTCACCTAAGGTATCTGTTTTGACAGATTCGAGAACATTAAACTGGCTGGCGAGGGATCGAATGAGGCAAAAAAAAAAGAAAACAAAACAAAACGGGGAATAACCACGGGGGACGGATGCAGGCTGTTCCGCGCTTATTTGGCAGGCGGGGATTGGTGAATGGTCTCCCAGCGCAAAGGAGCTTATGCGCTGGTTGGCGCCTCCGTGTACAGCGCGGTGCCAGTTGAAGTATATCTTTGCCGCTGTTCACCAGGCGCGCCACACTCCCCCACCGCTCGGCGCAGCACCAGACGCACGCGTATTCAGGCGCACACTCCACTGTCGAGCTCACATAAGCTTGCGGCGTGGCCTGTAAAGCTCTTTCGGCTTCCTGCATAAACCGATCAGCGGACCGACCGAGTCCATTGACGCGGCTCAGAGCCCGTGACAAGTTAGTCTTGGGGAACAGGGGAGCATTCAAAATAAAGGACCACTTTTATTGTTTATTTTGTTAGGTAAAACAAGAAGAAAGAACCACCCAGGAAGAATAAATGCAGAGCGGTGTGCGTGTACAAGGATGAAAAGAAAAGAGAAAAAAGTTGGGGAGGCGACGGTTCCTATCTGGACTCCCCCATGCACGGTGCGAGTCCCTGAGTGACGAGCGGCGCTGAGGCGTAGCACGTTCGTCGGTAGTCGTTGCGAAGATGGCGCGCGTCGCTTGTTTGGGTTTGGGCGGCGTGACGTGTCAGGACACGTGCGGCGGCAGCACTCTGGAACAGGGGCGCCACCATGCGACATAGCGGCGGCAAGAAGATTGGGGATCCACCCCATCACCCTCCGTCCCCGTGGAAGGGCAAAAGGGAGAGGATGAATAGGTAAGGAGAACGGGGGAGGAGGCGGAGGGGTCGGCAACCTAATACTACTAGCCCGCATGTCGAGATTGGCAGAGAGCTGGGAATGTTTTTGCCAGCATGGACAGCAATCCATAGGGGTATTTCTGAGAGAAGGGCTCCAACGCAGAAAGGTTAGGTAGGCGTTTGGGGACGGATCATAAGAAGTGGGGGAAGGGGAAGGGGGGGGGGGGGGTGTTGGGCGGGTTTCAGCCGGGACGAGGATTGGAACCAAAGCGCAGCGCGGAGGTTGAAGTACTCTCCTCTCCTAGCGCACGAAGGGATTTCAAAAGGAAGAAGGCGCATGCAGTGTTCGTTCACAAAGTGGTTTTGACCGACTCCTTGTCGTAGGGATTGATCCGGGCTTTCACGCATTTGGTTGAGAGTGTCAGCATACGCGCATGTGCGTATTTATTTGCCCCCCGCGCGCGCCTGTGCCAAGTGCTGAGCAGCGATGAGAGCGGCACAAAAGAAACATACGGTTCGCGCGAATTGGAGCGGTGATAAGCCAGACAGGCAATGGCCTCGCTGGGAATCGGATCTGGGTAAACAGGAGTACGGTGTCGCTCCAAATCCTCCTCGAGTGCTTGCGTTGGGTAGACTTTGGCTTTTCAGTCGGCCATGCATAGGCTGGGAGGAGCCATACGAAGCCAGGAACAATACGATAAAGAAGAAAGTCGACAAACAATATTCGAAGAACATCATTTGGGCGCATTGAGAACACTTTTGAAATGCCGAATCTGCGGTATTGCAAATATTGCTCCTTTTTAAGATAACAGAAGGAAAGCAAGTAATGTGAAATCATGCCACGTTTTACTTGGTTTTTGTTTACTTAGTTATTTAGTTGCTCACTGTTGGCGCTCCCCCCTTGTGAAATTATTGAACCTTTGCACTACCCCGTTTTATTTGATGGATGAGCCATGACATACAATAAGAACCCTATTTCAATCCAATCCATTCTCATTCTGACTGTATTCGCCCTTCAGCAGTGAACGTCACACCGCAGTCATTTCCACGGGTTGGGATTTGGCGTCGTAGAAGATTACAAACGGTCAAACCTAAGAGAACATATTCACCAGACTCCCCCTTTGAAACGCATCCAATGCGCCAGCATGAGGTCGAGCGAGCCACTGACGTGACTTTAAGCTGCACTGACTTTATTCTGCTGCACAGGAACCACAAAAACGTTTCCTGACTACCAACGACGCATTCTACCCGGCATCTGTTTTCTCGCATGTCAAAAACATGGCTCCTAAGAAATTAGTTGCCATAAATGTACCGCCTTTAAACGATATCTGCGTTAATAAAGCCGACAAGGGCCGGAATTCCAAGCAATAATTGCAATTTTCACAATATTATGCTTGTTGATTCCATATGAATTATTCCGCCGCGATCATCGGCCTGGTTAGGTGTACTACAATATAAAGGTCACTGGCAGTGCACTCGTTTATCTCTTTCCTTTTCCAGCCGCATCCATCGAATACTCTTAGAAGCGTTGTGATGCGTACAGCGTTTGGCTGTCCAGTAAACTAGCATATATGCCCAAAATAATGGATGAACCCACAAAGGCGTCAGTCTCTATGTACGTCCTCGAATAAGCTAGTTAAGGCAAGGCATGGAAGAAAAACAATAGCTCAGCTCATTGCTCCACTGTAAGCTATTTATCTCTGCAAAAAAAGCAATTGAAAAGAAAGCGAAGCTGGAATTTTGTATGCAGGAACAGATTTAGCGAGCACGAAGTCTGTGACAAGAGAATTTTTTTTATATATTTCCTCTTACAATAAGTACTGGTCAAGCGCTGTTACTAGTTAGAGTGCTGAAAAGAGTGGTGGCACAACAGCGCTCGTATCTGTGTCCCATCTGTTGCGCTGATAATTTTTGTGTGGTGGTATGGGTACCTCATTCCTTACCTGCGAAAGGTACCTTTCGCTACATTACGGGGGGGGGGGGGGGGGTTGAAGTGTAGTAAATGTAGTGAAAGTACCTTTCACTACTTTACTACACTTCAACATGAACGTTCATTTTCAGCGTTACACCCCTCCCCCCTTCCCCTTTAGTTCAGTGAATAATCTTTTATAAGTGCCTTCAGCGCAGAGAGAAATGCTTATTATGAAGGACGGCGCAGAGGCCGGCTGGAGCAACACTTTAGCCTGCGAATACAGAGCAGGGAGCACGGAAAGGGGTAGTGACACAATAAAGAAAACAGTTAAGAGGCGAGGGTGAATTCGCCTTCCCAAGTTGGGGCTGCATGAGCGATGTCCATAACAAAATGCACATATGCAAACATACAACATTTACACGTGCATGCCCACAGGTATCATAACATTTAAAAAATCTTCCGAAACGGACATCAACGCCGGTCTCACGTGCGGGGTCCGCGCACATCCTTCATGGACGGCTGTCGGCCTTGCAAAACTGGATTACCACTTTGGACACGATGCAAACGAACATTTGTCTTGCAAGCAACCAAGAGAAAGTATCCTCGGAGGAAAGGCGCCAGCCCAGTCGTTCGGCCGTCTCTCAATGTGCTCTCCTCTTATTCGTGTAGGGAGGGCGCACACGTCCATCGCGAAAAACTATCTCTGCTGCATTGCAGAGAAACTAGCTTGCGCCGTTTCTATGTCCAGCCTTTGCGAAGGTAGCGCGTCGAATATGCAACGATAGGCCTGAATTGAAAGAACAGAGCAAGAGTGGACACTGAGGTCAAATTAAAGCTGGCCTGCATCGATAAACAGCGGAATTCTAACGACAAGGAGCATAGCCGAAATCGCAGACTTCATAACCTAGAGAAGACCAAAACTTGAATTACAAGTGTCGCCATCATTGGTCGATTGCTCAAGCAAACAGCGTGCGGCGAGACCAAATTTTTTGGCCCTGATCCCAGAGGCAATGCTACTCCCCCGTCCACTTCAAAATGGTCACCAAGGAGTCCATCTGAGTGGAGACGTCCCGAGTTTGATTCCAGCAGCGGGAAACTTTTTTTAATTAGACTTTCTCAGCCATAAATGCGTTGTTTGCTGCCAGGCAGACGTTAGCGTACCCAGAAAAAGCTAGGGAATCAACTTTTTTTCAAAACAACAATTGAATGTAGCTATCCTGAGAGCCCTTGTCTGGCCTCGTGGAAACTGTAACGGAAACTATACTGTGAGCCCCCAGTCAGCCTGTAAAGGCAATGCTGTCTACGCCACGCATCAGTCCAGTGCAATTGTGTGTCAACTTCTACGAAATGCGCTACTACTAGGTTTGCAGCAACAGAAATTGGAAAATGCAACTCTGATTGAACGTCTGCTCTCATGGGTCAGTCTTCAGTCAGCGCATTCTTCTTCGTTACCAGATATTCAGCAGTAGTTAGCAATCGGTTGAGGTTATATGGCGTGCATAGCCCGATATGCACCATCATTGAAAAGCACAATATTAGACACTAATTATCGATACTGGGCACTGTACTAGGTGCTTAGGAAATACCCGGTACTATACGATTACCGATTCCGACGATAGTTCTCGTAGTCAGGCTGTTAGGGTAAACAGTTAGAAGAGCCACGACAAGCAAACCAACCATGAGAACGATGACATCAATAAAAGTAATAAAATACTTTTGAACGGTGTCTGTCTCTTTTTCTGTCATCGTTGCTCCGCGCCACAGGGCGATTTGACAAATACGAAGACGCAGTTCAAGAGAAAAACAAAACAGTATATATATATAAAAGCCGAAAAAAAAAACCTGTGTCGGAACTGAACTAAACGCTGCAGGGAACATAGTGAAATTGAATGAAAGGAGAGAGGAAGCATAAACAAATGAGAATTCAGTTTAGAACTTGCCGTTTTTGTGGAATGGAAACTGAAAAAAAAGTAAACTACGGCCGCTGAAAGAAGTGTTAGGCCACGCAAGTAATAAGTGGAAAACAGTGTACGCCCCTTTCCGCTCATTCAGTCTCTGCTGGCCTTCAAGGCACCAGCAACATCAAACGGAAACGAGATGGTAAAGACATAAGCAGAAAGGAAAGTGTTGCAATCTAACCGAGTGCAGACTTCCGGATTCCTCTTTTCGGTCTACAAAAACCTAACTTAACAAGTTGGTCTGAGAACTTAGCAGAACATTACAACATCTCACCAAAATAACAAATATGGGCTCAGCGAGAACACCCGCCGCAGTGGCTCAGTGGTTAGAGTGCTCGGCTACTGATCCGGAGTTCCCGGGTTCGAACCTGACCGCAGCGGCCGCGTTTTTATGGAGGCAAAACGCTAAGGCGCCCGTGTGCTGGGTGATGTCAGTGCAGGTTAAAGATCCCCAGGTGGTCGAAATTATTACCGGAGCCCTCCGCTACGGCACCTCTTTCTTCCTCTTTTCTTTTACTCCGTCCTTTATCCTTTTCCTTACGGCGCGGCTCAGTGTCCGCCGATTTGTGAGGGAGATACTGCGCCATTTCCTTTTGCCAAAAAGCAATTTTCAGTTTTTTTCTTCAGCGAGAAACGCTTAAATTTAAAGCGCGTAGTCTTTCGTGAGGAGTTTCCACTGACTACCTCCGGGACGGCGGGCTGATCTGAGGTACGATTTCACTTACTTTACATATTAAAAAAATGATGAACACTGAGTACGTTACGTAACATCAAACCTTAATAAAGGCAGCATCGCGTAGAAAAAAAAAAAGAGAGAACTCTTTGGAGAAGACTCCCAAGTAGTTCCGAAAACGCCTCTGTTTGTCGTCATTTCTGAGGCATGATGGGAAAGCAGCAATCGTTTGTCAAGTGTAGATTGTCGCACCCGTTATGAAAGGGTCGCAAAGATGGAGCACTGGTGTAACGGCCTCGGCAGAAAGAAAAAGAAAGGAAATATACATATACATATGAGGGCCCGCAGCGTACAGCTGGTGACGCAGTTTGTGGCAGGCAGTGCCCGAAATCCTTACTGACTATTCGTCTAAAACTAGAGCTACGCTCTGCCAATAAATTAAAAAGCAAAGAAAGAGAGAAAATGTTGTTCTCTCCTTATATTTGCTTCTGGCTACACTTTGTTTTCTCTTTTCACTCAGTTGAAACAAGGAAACAGAACACCGCACCCTCTCTTGAAGAACCTCCTTCCTGTGCACACAGCGAAGCCTGCGTTTCTTCAAAAGCCGTAGAACCCGAAAGAGTTGGAGAAGACTAAAAACAAAACAATAAACCAGGAAACGGGAGAAAGAGGTTCACGCCTCCTCTCACCCCTTTCCACTCCACTCCTGATTTCGGCTCTCCGGCCGAGTTACGCAGCGCTCCGCAATCACTCTCTGGTTAAAGACGAAAAAAGAAGAGAGAAGCAAATCGAGCCGAAGCCAGTGTATGAAGCCGGAGCCCTTTGTCTCTCGGCGAAAGGAAACGAGCTTGGAACACACTTCGGCGCGACGCCAGCGGCAGCGTCGACGGCAAAGGTCGTTCCGATGCCGACGGCGACCAGGAGACGGAGGAGTTGAGCGCTGGGGGGTGGGGGGGAGTGCGCGATGCGAGCAAGCGTGCGCGAGCGCGCGCGAAGTCCATGAAAATTTGTCAGCGCGGCAGTTTTCGTCCCATTCCACGACGGCGAGAGTCTGAGTGCTTCTTCTTCTTCTGCTTCCTCTTGTTCTTTTTGTTCCGTTCATTCGGCGGAGAAGTCGCCGCCGCTGGCTGCAGCGGCGACGGCGGCTGACGCCCGGCGAAAAACGCCTCGATCCGAGCAACACTCGGCGCTCGGGATGCCGCTCAAGAGGAGGAGGAGGAGTCTGAGAGAACAAGAGAGGGAGAGGGAAGCGAGAGAGAGAGAGAGAGAGAAAAGGGGGGGGGGGAGATGGGGGAGGGCGAAACTAAAAGCGCGCATCTTGAGTCATTTGCCAACGACGCGTGAAATTGGAGTTTTTCCCCGTCAGGCCCTGTTTTTCCTTTGAGTGACGGCTTAAGGAAAAGATACGCCCCTTCTCAGCGGCTCCCAGCTGTCCTCCCTCAGCGCCGCATGCACCCTCGGCTGCAGAGCCGTGGCTCGCTCGGACTCTCGCTTTTCTGTTTTCACTTCCTCGTTTAGGAGCAAAATGGGAAGAGGGCTGTCAGGAGAAACAAAAGGATGGGAGTACAGACAAGCCTGGTGATGATTAACGCAGATGAGCGGACGAGGCAGGCGTCAAGCCTAGCCATAGCACCGTGCCATACCCTCACCTCTCAGTTCAGTTAATGCTCAGGGATCCCCCCCCCCCCCCCCCCCCCTCCTGCTTTCTCTCACTACAGGCCGTTTCCGGTATTCTTGCTTCCTTCACCAAACGACCACACGGACTCAGTATATGGGCTCCTCGGGCGAGTGCTAACAGTTTTCAAGTGCCCCGGGGACGCTCGGTTAAAAGCTCGTTCTTGAAACGAAGAGAGCGCTTGGTTTTGGTGGGATGGCGCCGTGTATTTTCTATCTTGTAAAGGGTGTTAGGGGCGAAGTGTGCAGAGGCTCGGGGCGATGGGTTCCGCGTTTCGTTTGATTGACTAGTGACGTCACGGCAATGGCGAGTGGTTCGTCTGTACGGCCGTCGTTCGGTAACTGCCTGGTCTTTCTAACCCCGCGTTTGAGGTAAGGTCGTCGAACTCCTCCTGAAAAAAAAAAAGAGAACTCCAGTGTACATGGCATGAGTGTGTCGTTCTTCAGTCAGGGCAGTGTAAATTAAGCAAGGCTGTTTCTTAGGAGAACTTCGCTTTCAAAGCATTGTTTATCTTCGCCGAGAAATGAATGACCGCGTAATTTATGTCACAGTTCTGAGAGAACATTAATTATGAAATTTATTCTAGGAGTTTTTTACGCACTCCGCGAGAATAGTGCTATTAGTCTCGGCTATATTGCATGCGTCGTGAAATTGAAACAGGTACCTCAGCCTGCATCACTTGTATTTTGGTTTCCCACTCTTGCTCAATACGACAGATGACCTCTGATATGGGGCCACCAGAGCTTTTTTTTTCCCTGGCAGTTCGCAATTAGTTAGCAGGTGCGTGTAAAGCCCTTTATCACCTCTCCACACGATACGCACGAGCCATGTTCGCGGGGGTAAGAATATTATCGCATGTTGCCATATGTTGCACAACCTGAGTGCCCCGAAAATACGCGGGCAATTCAACTTGAACTTTACTCCATGCATTCGCTTGTAGCTTCAGCCCATCTGCACAAAAATCCGCCGGTTTCCAGCCTCGTGCAGTTAAACACACTTGCTGCATTAGGCAATCGCCCATATGGTTCCTAAAGCGCTCTGTGCGCCGCTCTTTATCGCGCCGCCGCGCGCAGCTGTCCATTGCGTCAGGTTTTCTGAGTGTAAAGCCAATCCTAAGAAAAAAGAGGGATTTGCTACGAAGTTTCACAGACAGTAACTTTCAAGAGGGTACTTAAAGAGAGCGCTATACTGTCTCAAATGCCAATCATACTACGCTGGATGAGGGGTCTTGTGCATGAACCTTCAGCAAAGAAATTGTTGATTACGATCTGTATGGCGGTCTGCGCTTGTTGCCATGTGATAAAATGTCCTTAGAGCGCAGATTTTTATTTCAAACCGACATTAGTGAGATGCACTTATACACTGTCTATAGACAGTGATCACTAAAATTTCATTGCAGTATACTGTAATTAAATTTTGGTGATCATACATTTGCGTCTTAGGAAAGATACTTAATTCCCGCAACAGTTTCTTTTTCGAATCGTAAGTTGCTGTGATTTTCTGCAGGTGTAGCGCTTCCGTGGCGCTCGAGCAGAAATAGAATAACGCCGGTTCTACCGTAATTTGGTTACGACAAATCAGAGCTTAAGCTATCCAGGTTGTACATAACAAGGTTACGATTTAATATCCAGGATTCTCATCGCCGTGCAGTCATGCCTATTTCTAACAAATCTGACGGTTACAAGGAGGGCGTTCCTTGTATCCGATGCTCGTAGTAAGTGTACTCCCCGCAACGCAGCCAAAATTACCAAGTCCACGAAAAGGGGCGTGAATTTCGTAAACATCGCTTCTTTCGTGTCCACTTCTTGAGAGCAGAACCTACCGCAGCACTCTCCAGGGCGGTGCTGTTCTCCTGGCCGATACCCTGCTGCCAAAACTGTGCTTTTGGGGACGGGATTAAACTAATTGTGGTTCAAGCGTCCACAGCAGCTGGTGGCAGATCCGCCACATAGTATCAGTTTTCTAGCAGTTGGAGAGTGCTCGTACTTTGCGTACAACGGTTTCGTCAGAGCATGGCCCTGCGATTGTTGTGTCCGCGAGAAGGTGGCCATTCGAGTCGACATCTGACCAGCTATGCATCAACGACGTGTTGCCATAAATAAACATGAGTCTGATCATGTCTGTTATCAACAAATTCATCTGTCGTTTTTGGGCACATGCGGCGACGAAAGCAGCGCAGCGCATATGTGCGCAGAGCGTATCAGATGTACTGTCTTCTATCTGGCGCGGCCGTAGCAGCACAAAAGGTAGAGCCGACTGGGTTGGAGGCGTGTATAGCTAGCGTCTCCAGCAATTCAATAACACTTCTAAAACCACTGCTGTTACTTAATCCGCGACCATGCGCAGTAACATTTCCTTCCACTTTGGCATGCAGGCAATGATTCACCTTGTAGGGGATCGGCGCGTGCTTGACCGGCAGTTACTTGCAGTTCAATGCCGTCTTTTATTTTCTTACAGTGGTGGTCAAGTGGCTGAGAGACGCTCCTCGACCTCCGCGTTTGCTGGAACTGCAAGTTTTCCGAAATTCGAAGCCGAGTTTCTGACGCCTCCTGGTTCGCTATAACGGAATTCAGTGACCACCGCTGTTTGTGGTATCTGAGACGAATTGTCATTGCCCAGTGGATATTTTGACGGTAGCACCGCAAACGTTTGTAATAAGCGAGCGTTCGTTATATCTCCAGCCTTTAAAAGTGACCTTGACTGTGCAGCGTTTGAGGAAACACACTCTTCCTGCCGCCAATTATTTGTATTACCTGACTGCACGTGGTGCAGTCGAATTTAAGTGTACTTTATTTGCAAAAAGGGCTGAATTTTGAACAATAAAGAGAGCATTCCTAGATTATTGCCCTTTATAAAAGAACATTCTATCTGCCCACTTGTGCGATTTTTCGTTCAAGTGGACCCGGTTGGAAGGCGCCTATCTAGCTTGAAAGCACTGCCGGTCTTCATTGAAGCAAGCTTTTCGTTCACGCACAGGCGTCGTTTTCCCGACAAAATTGTTTCTTCGCCTCAGCTGCTGCATACAAAATAAGGAAAAGACATTCAAGTGACCTCTAACGGCTGGTATAACTTCGGATAACTTCGTGTGCGAGTGACCTGTAATGCCAGGCTAGTTGGCAAAGCTGGCCATTAAGACCAAATGCTGAAAATTTTGAGCCTCCTAATCATAGCAACTGATCATGTCAGTCCAAGTGTGATCGTTATCATTGACCGCTTTCTTGCGATGTATGTTAAATTATGTGGCAGTTTTCTCACGGATAAAAAATGCAAAAACGTCCGTGTGCTGGGATTTCGGTGGATCTCGGAAGAACTACACTTTATTAAAATGATCTAGATTTCCCAACTGCAGTAGAACGCTCCGCCATAGTATTGCCTGCCAAATCAGCACAGGTTATTACATGTGCCCAACATTGCAAACGGATGGTTTCACATTCGATTCCGTGATACACTATTCTGTATTTTGGAAGAGTAAACCTCTCAATAAACAGTATTTAGCCTATTTCGCTCAAACTTGCACGTTTAAATTGAGAGCTTCATAGAATATTCAACAAGACGAAAACACCCTTAATGTAAGTGTAGGCCGCTATCCTGTGAGCTCTCGGAGTCATTACCATAAAGGTAATTTAACATTTTTTTACAGTGGTAGCTGGAAAGCGAATTTGCCCCGCCTCCGTACTGAGCGGTGGCGGCGATGACGGTGAGGCTGCAGTGTCAACAATCCCGTGACGCACTCACCGCAAACGCGCTGCACGTCAGGGCACTGAAGTTCGTGCCAACGCATTCCTTGCACGGTAGAGCACTCGATGTATCCCTCTTTGAATAGAAGCACAATAGTTACACACTCATGCCTGGCAGCAGCAATCAAAAGAACTCCACCTTTATCAACAGCACAAATTGGACCTCCGATCAACCGCATTAAAATGGGTGTATTCACCATTTAATTTTGTGAGCTTAACTGGTACGAAGTCTAATTTCTCGAATATTCGCACAAGCACTATATAAAGCGAAATAAGAGGCTAATTTCTGCGCACTTTGTCTATTTGTTGTCATTTAAATCGCAAAGATGTTTCTTCATTACCTTCCTTCCTTTCACTAGTTTAATCTAATCTGTGCTAGTACGTTAACGCGTGGTTCGGGCGCTTCAAATTGCCCCTAATTTCCTCCCAATCAACAAACATCGCCGACACTCGCGCATTCTATTCAAGACACGCGCCGACCGATTTCCACGTGTTCAAGCGCTGCAAAGTGACGCCAAAGAAAGTGCTGAGTGCTTAGCCTGCTGGAACAAACTGTTGGCGTCCCACTTTACGCATTCATCATTTGTCGCGCACACTTCTTGAAGGCAGCCGCATTTCAGCGATCGCTTCAGCGAACAACCCGAACAGAGAAAGAAACACGTGCGTCGACGCCACGTACTTCGCCTCGAAGCGACCTTTCTTTTGGGTCCGCATCCTGCCACTTTCGGGCCTCCGAGTTGTGGCGTTCAACTGCAGGTTACCGCGGCGCGGATGGAGGCAGGCTCGTTTCCAACGGAATCCCCTCCTAACTACTTACGTGTTCTGCGACGAAAAACTCCTTCCCGAGGGGCCAACTCTCGCTCTGAAGACAACTGGAGCGCGAATCGACTTTAACCCGACTCATCTAGCGAGAAGTAAAACAAACGAGACGCGGGCCCGCTCTCTCGAAGTTTGAATGGCAGGGGTTAAGAATCGCGGATTCCAGGATTTACCGCCAGACTCTACTGCGAGCCGTGTTGTGGCGACGCCGGCGGCGCCCGTGGTTCGCGCCTGTGGACGTTCGTTATATTTAACCGCTTTACCGAGATTTCTATCGAGGGAGAGGAAGATTGTTATTAATCGTGCGACCGGCACCCGTTTGTCTTCGGGGATGAACCCCCGAGGCGGTTCTCGCGTAACACCTCGGCCCTTCGCTTCCCGACGCTCAAGCGGGAAGAGCGGGATGAAAGGAGGAACGGGGAAGGAAAGGTTTGCCCGAGAGAGAGAGAGTAGGCTGGAGAATTAACTTGAGCTCCAGTGGAGGGGGGGCACCGACAGGGAAATTAATGAAACGGCCGCAAACGGAGGGTACGAGGGAGATTCAGTGGGATGTGTGTAGCGAGGTGTCAGTTGTATAGCCCGCTCCCCTTTACCACAAAGCCTTCCTCGAGGGGAGGCGCGTGTATGGAGGATAAGCCACAAAGACTGGGCTCTAGCACGACCTTCGTTCCCGATATCTATGAGAAGGGAAAGAGGGAAATATTTTGCGGCGAACGTGATTCAAAAGCCATGCGCGGTATTTTCACGTGTGGACGCCGCGGTGGCTCTGTGGTTAGGGCGCTCGGCTACTGATCCGGAATTCCCGGGTTCGAACCCGACCGCGGCGGCTGCGTTTTTATGGAGGCAAAACGCTAAGGCTCCCATGTGCTGTGCGATATCAGTGCACGTTAAAGATCCTCAGGTGGTCGAAATTATTCCGGCGCCCTCCACTACGGCACCTCTTTCTTCCTTTATTCTTTCACTCCCTCCTTTATCCCTTCCCTTACGGCGCGGTTCGGGTGTCCAACCACATATGAGACAGATACTGCGCCATTTTCTTTCCTAAAGAACAATTACTACTACTACTATTATTATTATTATTATTATTATTATTATTATTATTATTATTATTATTATTATTATTATTATTATTATTTTAACTTGTGGACACCACTGGCGTTTGTCGCATTGCAGTTAATTTCGCGTATTTTTTGTTTCTTTTTGTCAGATTGGCTGTAAACCGCGCCCTAATTTTTAAGCGCCGTTGAGTTACGTAAGCGACGCGCACAAGAATACGTGGACCATTCGTGTGGCTTTTTTATCGGCAGGGCGAGGGTGCTTTACATTCGCTGGATATCTATTCTTTCATCACCTTTCTGTGTATAGCTTTCATTGCACAAGCCATAAATCCTAGCCCTGCCTAGTTCGGCTTGATTCTGCGTCAGTTTCATGTTCAAGTTCATGTCTCGCATTTACTGATATCTGTTACCGTTTGTACGCGGTTGCACAGTGCACCATGACATTCAGCGGGATAAAAATAGCATATTACAATATCGTGCTGTCGGCCGCGTCTTCGACGAAAGGAACTATGTAGCATGTAGAACCGAACCTGGAGGCCTCAGCGCACATAACTCTGAAATTGAAGCTTCAATGCATATTATCTGTTCCTTTCGTGGTTATAGTCGTCAAACTTTAAATGCACCAAGCAGACCGTTGAGTTTTGCGACTGAGTCTTCTCGTGTATTGTGTTTTACAATGAACTACACCGGAGCCAAACTCAGCGGAATATCTTCCTTTCAGCAGGAGAGGCCCTTTCATGGCATGAGGTGCCTACAGCGGCAAAAGTTCCGCTGCAGTGGTGGCACCAGAGATATGTCTTTGTTTCTTGCAGTTTAACGACATGAAACAGTGGCTCTTTTTCAGCCTCCAGACTTCATGTGCTGAGCCTTTAACGCGAAACAATGCTCTCTTCGGGATGATCTGTATAACACAAAACTTTTTTTTCCGTTTTGTTTCGAGCAGCGGTATGAGGTCAGACGCTATGATCATGAAGAATGCTAGTCAGAAAAATATGCGTCTGCTGCATTACAGTTATAGAGAATAAAAAATATCGTGAAAGAGCTTGCTGCAGAATCGCCTAGCTTCTCGCAGTTCTAAATCTAAAACGCACAGCTTTATGCTATTCACATCTTAACGTATCCCGAAAACAGTATTTCTCTTATTTTGTTTAGAGACGAAATTTGTTGTCAGGAACTCTAGCTGTCAACTGTGGGAAGCTTTCCAACTGCGAACTTGATTGCCCCGGACTGCCGTTTATGTAGTTGCGTCGAACGGTTCGTGGCGGCTTGATTATGATGGCGTCTGCGGATTTCATCCTTTTTCTACCCTTTTGAAACATCGGATGCCAAGTGCAAACGCACTTTTGGTCAAGCTAGGTTAGCATTCTCGAAACTAGAGAAAGGAACGGGCCGGCATTCCTTAGAGGCGGAACAAATGACGTCATCAGGGAATTCCGATAAAAGTGACTGCAGGCATGGGCGCAGCTCAGAAAATTGTCTTAGCTGCCGCCTAGGAAAGTACTTCAGAGTGTTCTACCGCCCCTTTGTTACTGGTACCCATGAGAACACAGCTGAGAACTTTGAATGAGGCGACGTCTACAACATGGCGACTTTCACGCTACGACCAACTTCTCTCTGGAATTAGCTGTGTTAGGCCATTAGCGTCACCGTTTTTCGGTTCCCCGATGGCAGTTTTCTGCCATTGCATTATGCTTCGCGTCTTCTTGCAAGAAAGAAAAAAACACCTGGAAATGTTTTCATTGAGCTCTGATGTGCAGGAGTTATTCAAAAGTGCCGTGATTGGTGAGAAATAGCCGAACATGCTTATTGCATACTGGCTGCGCTGAAAACCTATACAGGCACTGATGTCAACTGTATCTAATTGCTGTTCTTTGTAAATATCGATTCATGGCTCTCTCTAGCTTTGTCGATGTTTGTCTGGTAGCATATTACGCATACTTTGCAGATAAATTATACTTCACAATTTCCCGCACCTTGATGTGAAGTCGCGCCATCAACACCCAAAGGACTCTGTGATCACACTTTGAAAGTGAAGGGCTGTGTAGCCTGACATCACGGATCCCCAGGAAGAAAATATCTTTGGGGCTCTGCAATTTTCTAGCGAAAAGGGCTGGTGGCGGCGTACCATTACTTAAAACTTTCCCGATTCTCTCGCTTTCCAGCTCGTTTTTTTTTCAGTGACGCAAGCGTCTTTTTCATAAGGGTGCGTTTATATATATAGACACTGGCCAACTTCAGTCCATCCTAAGCGTCCCTTTAGAATCACAGAAACAGAGACATTATGTTGGCTACGCTCTAAGGAACCCTAACGCCACGAACTCGGGCCTTGCTCTGATCTGAAAATCAATTAGGAATTTCAGTGCAAGAATGTTCTGGCTCGATCAAACAATGTTCAAGTTAATTACACGTGCTGGAAATCACGCCGATAGTAACCACGTTGGCACAAGGAAAAGCTTTATGACTGCAAGCGTGGTCTATACAAGGCCAAGGTCAGATCCTATGGATTCACCGTGGAGCCGTAGGTTTGAGCGAGTGAAACGGAACAGGTACATCGTTTGAAACATGTAAAAATACAAAAGTGTCACCGATGGCTGTTATGATAAACTAATGATGGGGTCCACGTGTTGGCCTTCCACGTGGAGAAGCGGGAACCTCTATATTCAATCAGAATTTTTATCGATGGTCCACGCGTCGTGTACAACGAGGTTGCCTTTGAAAGACGCCGATACTGGTCACCGGTACAGCTCGTTTAGAATTGATTTCTTTTGCCGGGACATTACCTGCACGGCAGGCGGCCTTGTCGGGTTCGATGATTTCTGTTTTCCAGATTTCTTCCGCGCACGTGTAGTCACGTTGAATAGTGTCCATGTCGCCGAAAGCAGCTTTGAGGCGCCATGTTGGCTCATTACTGTCATTTTCAGAGGCGCTTTTTACGTTGTACGCCTACTGGCGCGTGCTGAGTGGAGCTTATAGAACTTAGTTTTCTTCTCCATAGTACTGTGTTGTATGTGGAGTTTAACATCCAGAAGCTTCACGTGAACTATAAAAGGCACTGTAGTGGAGGTCTGGAGATTATATTTAACAATCTGGGGTTCGAAGATTTATTTCGTTCAAAATGAATATATTGTATAGCTGACATAAACATGCATTCTTTCACTTTTTTTGCCCGATGAATAATGTAAACAACCAGGGATCCTAGGCATTGCTAATATTTTGACAAGACAGAGTTCTTTTTTCAGCAACAATTCAGCGTTTCTTCAGGACAACACTGCAGCAGCCGTGATAAGCGCTTTGGGCCTAAGCTCGACAATGTTTTTTGGTCCCCAGTGACTAAGCCTTCTTCAAGTTTTTGCAATGGCGCTTATTGCGGGATTTCAGAGGATGCTGAAAACATTTGGTCAAATTTTCCTGGCCAAGAACGATGACAGTATTATGGAAAAGCTTGAACAAAAAAAGAGGAAAAAAAACAGAACCTGATTCAGCTGAACGGCTTGAACTTGCTGCTAGTTCGGATGCTGTCAATCCTCTAAAGAGTAGCAGTGCGGATTACTTATAGGAACGGAGAGCTTTGAGAGGAAATAGACAAGAAAGTAAGTGTACTACCGGTGCACGAGTCGTATTAAAATCAACCAGTCGAGATGGACTCAAGCGCCCAAGTACAACTTTATTTTTTACTATAGCGTGCTGCTGAAAGAACTAACGTTAGGTGCCAGGATACTTCAGTGCTTTGTAAATTTGATTTGTCTGTTGACGAACCCACCGAGCGAACTTCCTTCAATACACTAAGCAGGAAAGGCTGCTCTATCGTTTTTTTTTAGTTTAAACTCTTTGAATGTTCTCCGAGAGCAGCACTACGGACTATAAGTGATACCGCCGCATTTAGGAAACCACAGAGCTTTCTTCACTTTTAAAAAGCGCTCAAAAAAGAGCACTACTTTGTGCTGAGGCCTGAGCCGCCTTTTTCGCATAATTCTATGCATTTTTAGAGATGTGCTGTCTCTTCGAATGTTTTGCGCCCGTCCGACTACACTGAGGCAGCGTCGCCTTTTTCTTGCTCGCAGAAAAAGTTTTGGCTTCGTGCTTTAAAGAGCGTCCATAATTCTAAACCCACGCGTAGATAACACTTGGCGCATTCACGGAGACAGGCAACGCGCATATCAGTGAGAATAACTAACTTTTAAAAGCTGAGTTTTGATTCTTCCGTCTGCAGATTATGCAGCCGGCAGATTACGTTTGGAGCATGAGGCAGGCAGACGCTATACTTCTTCGGATAGCACTTAGCCTCTTCCTTGCGAATATATTTCATACTCGAAGGCCCTAAAATAGTAACAAAAAGAGAAATCGTATATAAATTCTGCTTAGTCTTGCACTATTTTTGACACAGCGTGCATTAGAGCCCAATAAGGCCAGCCTTCGCTTTTACTAGTGATGAATGCAGTCCTACCATGGCGGCTCAGTTCCGGACATCGGCTGCTAAGTCCGAGTTCGTGGGATCAAACGCGAGCCGCGGCGGTTCGATTTCGATGGAGGTGAAATGCAATCACGTCCGTGCGCTGCGCGATGTCAGCGCGCGTTATAGAATCCTCCCACGCGGGCGAAATAAATCTGTAGTTCTACACCGCGGTGACGGTTTCTCCGTCCCTCTTTCCTCCTCCTCCTTCGTTCTTCCCTCGCAGGGTGGCTCAGGTGTGCACCGCCAGGAAACAGCACCTGCGCCTTTACTTTCCTCAAAACCGCCGTACCAAACCCGTCCGTACAGCGGGTACAGATTCACTACGACGCAGTAGTACCGCAGTTTGATTTCATGGGCGTTACTTGTTAAACGCTTTGGTCAAAATCTCAGGGGCCTGAATCAGCTGTAGACGGTTGTGCTCGGGCACATTATGGAGGCTTGTGCAGGTGAGAGACGAGTAGAAATCTTGTCATTTTCATTCTAGAATTTGCAAGCTTCAGATGTTGTGTCCAGTAATACTCTAATTAGCACTGTACACCTTAGGGCATCCTTCCGTTTTTGTCTTAGCTGCATGCCTTTAGTTAAGGTGTCATCTTATTCGGGTATCATGTTTGAAAATGAATACTGATCCAGTGTTGTGCAAACGATTTTTACTTAAAACTTGTTGGCTGTAACTTTCCTCTGTAGTCTTTGTTTTCTGTTTTTCGTTTTCTGCTTCTTTTGCTAAACCTGTTTAACTTATCGCGTAAATTTTTTGGGGATTTCTTTTCGATAATCAGCTTTGAATATTATAGGGTGACAGCAAGCCGACGACTACAGAACAACGTTACCAATGGTGATCGCATGATACAAGGGGTGCGAGCCTATCGCGAACTACCCATCCCTGCCACAGCCTGCTTCGTCTTCTTGTCCCTGACAAGACTCGGGGCCACCGAGATATCGCACTGATGGTGAAATAAAAGGGAACTGACAATGACAACAAGGACTTGACGAAAGACGTGACAGTAACGTTGTTCTGAGAAGAAACTTAAACGACTTGCCGTGGCCACTGAGGATAACACGGTGATCAAATCAGCGCTGTTCTACGAAGCTTCTGGGCCACAGGTCACCAGAAACCGACGGCCAAGACCTATGACGCACCGAGCAGCATAGGGAGGCTTCTCGGATCGGTGGGGTCATCACATCTGGTCGGGGCGTCGTCTTCGATTCTTCCCGTCTATAGGAGACAATCACTCAAGCCATAGTGGTCGCCATTTTGGCGTCCTTGCAGCACGGGGAAAAGCTACGGTGCGTGTCTAATCGGGCTTATCCCCCCCCCTCCCTCTCCTCCGGCCTACACCGCCGAAGCTGGGTGTTGAACGCAAAAATGGCGCCCGTGACGTCACGTGAATACCTCCTATTGGTAGGCGCGGCAGACAGCGCAGTGGGGAACGGCGAGGTCGGACCTGGTCTGGCACGCTGTGGCACAACATGGTGGTGCGTACCGTGAATAGGCAGCCTACGACCAATGCAGACGCAGGACGACGAAGCTTCAGGACTTTGATATTGAGGGACGTCCGCAACTCAACCAAATATTATGGCTCATTGGCGTTTAACGTCCCAGAGCGACTAAGGCTAAGAGGGACGCCGTAGTGAAGGGCTCCGGAAATTTCGACCACCTGGGGTTCTTTAACGTGCACTGACATCGCACAGTTCACGGGCCTCTAGAATTTCGCCTCCATGAAAATTCTACCGCCGCGGCCGTGATCGAACGCGCGTCTTTCGGGTCAGCAGCCAAGCGCCATAACCACTGAGCCAGCGCGACGGCTAACTACACCAAATATTACATGGCGCCAAGCCGATGAAGACAAAATGACATGACGGATAGTGATTGTATGGCTTATTGGGCGCAGACCCAGCACGAGCGCTCCGTCCCGCGCCACTGGACGCTTCGCCTTCTTCTTGTCCGTGACAGTATGGTGTAACCCTGCCGCAGCGGTTCAGAGTAAGCGAGTTTGACACGGCTGTCTACGTATATGAACCTCGAAACAACTCCCACGCTGTTCTCTGACTTAGTTACCTCCACTCTAAATCTTAATATTTGCGCAGACTCAGTACAATTTTTTAAGCGCACTGACGAAACTCTTGACAATGCCAGTAGTTTCCATTGAGGACGTAACTTTATGAAAGGTTTATTTTTCAGGCCTTGACGTCTGGTCGAGCCAGTGGACAATTCTAGCCGCTTCCTAATTGCCCATTAGGATAGATTGAAGGGTTTTAAGCAGCTTCTTAACATTGCGTAAGGGAATCAGCGACTGAATGAACGATTCTGGTAGAGAAGAAACTGCCAACGAGGTTTTTTAGCGCGAATTATTACGCTGATCTGGCACAGCGTGACTCCTGTGCACGTTAGGGATACGTTATGAAATGACGTCCTGCCAAAATATTTGAATATATCACTAAGGCATCCATCTGATAACGCGCATTGCTAAAATGTGCGTCTACACATTCTCTACGTGGTTTTGCTGCGTCTCTAGGTGATGGTGGTGGTGGTGGTAGTAGCGTGAACATGCAAGCGGAATTAGCCTTACAGAGGGATGTCGGTAACTGCTCCGCCTTTGCCACTGTTTTAAGAGGTTGTGCCCCTACCACTGCTCCGTAAGACCAGTGCCCTCTAAAGATTTCAGAAGTGATCTTGACAATAGTCGTCCCTTAGTTCTTAAGTCCTCCGTGATCACGGTGCCTAAGAATATCAAATAGTCATTTATCTGAAACAGATCCGTATTTATGTTTCCTAAAACCCGTCTAATTACTTCAATATTTTTGCGTTACAACCAAATACTCAAGATTACCCCCGCTGAGTTTCCCGAAAAATATGACATGCTGCGGTCAAGATCGTAATTTGATCATGCATCATCACAAAAATATTAAACGAAATCAGGAATTGGAGGTGCGTTCTTTGAACAATCACAAGCACATTAATACCAAATTCGCCATTTGCACTCCGGGATCCATCATATGGCATGCGGCAGCTGTAACCTGTTTTTTTCCTCCCGGTCATCACAGCGCGGATACAGCGCTGGACGCGCTTGCAAACTGTATAATTTAAATACTAACGTATTAAATAGCAACGTACTTAAAAACTAACATATTTAAATCGTATTTAAATCATACAGTTTGCAAGAGCGTCTTGCGCTGCATCCAAGCTGTGGTGACTGGGAGAAAGTTCTAGCTTATTTAAAATTAAAGAGAACCGGCAAGAAGAAGCGACTCAAAGTGGCTTGTACAGTCCTGGTACTTCGTAGTCTTTCCCACGCATGCCTTGACCGCCAACCTTTACTCTCCACTGACTGCGGGACCCCGGTCGCCAATGGGGTGAAGAGCGAGCAGCTGTTGCAGCCGTCATCGCCTCTCACTCTCTTTTTTATTTGCCCGGTGCCACAAGAGGGGGGGGGGGGGGGGGGGCAGGGTTGAGGGCTTCGCTCCGCGTCCACTGGGTGGCGCCGGCGCCAGCGGGCGCGCGCGGCGCTGCTCGGTCAGGTACAACGGGCGAGGGGAAAGGGCGGCGCGAAACCCGGAGCTTGAATCCCGGCGCGTGCGAGCCATCCGCGATATTCGGCTCGGCACTCCGGACCCGGACGCAGGGCGCGTTGTCGCCGCCGCTCTCTCGCGCCCCACCGGAAGAGGACCCACAGCACGGACCGCGTGTTGGGGCGAAGAGAAGTGCTCTGTCGGAGGAACGGGGGGCGCGCTCCGCTTTGATCGCCGCCGACGAAACACCGAGGCGAGCGCGGGACGCTTTTGAGATGCGCTGCCGCGTTCTCGTTCCCGAGGGCTGTTGGCTTGTCAGGGTGCGCTGTTCTGGACCTCTGATCGGTGCGCCGCGTCCTCGCTGATTTGGTTCCGTGTTCGACGCGCGCCCGGAACTTGTCGGCGTTGGAGTTTTGTGTCGCTCCGGCGTAAATGGGCATAGCTGCCATGACTCGGGGACGCTTGGTGCTGGTGCTTCTACAGGTCTTCGCCACGCTCGGGCGATTGGCGGTGACGGCTCAAGACGGCAGTAAGTAAACGCTCTCAAGACTTCCGGCATACTTTATTCAGATACTGAGCTTCAATTTAGTATTTGCTTTATTGGAAGAAAAAAACACAGGTGCCGTGTCATAAGTTCTTGTGTAGGGCTATTCCACATCTATATTTTACATGGGGACTGTGTCGCTTTTCTCATTGAGAAAAAGAGCGCTTATTTTCTTTGTTATTAATTACAATTAGAGGTATCTACCTGTCAGGACTCTCAGTTAAACAAAAACTTCAGCCGTCTCTGGTTACGTAGGCTCTTCGTCAGAAATGAATGAAAAACGCCAAAGATCTTAGGCTGAAGAAAAATCTGCGCTCGCATAGACTCTTCTGGAGAAGAAAAAATTGTGAAAGTTGTGCCTGTTCGATTGATTTCTAGTTTTGGGTGATGCAGTCAGTTATTCACCGCTATTTGAATGACCTCAAAATGAGATCTAACGCCTATGCTACAAAAAGGTCAGCAGTTCAAGAAAAACTGGACTCGATGTTATAAACAATGGTTTATTTTTCCGCAGTAAAACATCATAGGTGCACAATTCACTCTGAGATACATCCTCGGTGCTTTACTACTTTGTCAACATTGGACCCATTGCTTCATGGGACATAAAATGTTATGAACCTATTTGGTCGGCTGATTACTTTTGGCATTGCAGGAATAGAAGAGAAAGCTATAAGGAGAGGTTTATAAAAGTTGATTTCTTGCCACTAAAAAGGAGGAAAAATATACTTATTCCAAGGATAATTCTCTAAAACAAGAGCAGAAATAAATCTTAAAGCAGAAATAGCTGCAGTACAAATGTCAGAGTTATATATTCGTAAAATATAATAGTCTTACCAAACCTCTCAAGCGCCAAATCAACAAAAATATCCAACATATGAGCAAAAGGTTTCAATAGCCTATCGAAAAACAGAACAAATTTTTTTTTGTGGTCACAATAGAATTTTGCCCCGCATTTTACAACCTATTTTTGTAGCAACAACAGAAATTTCTGCCGTAAACACAGAATTTTCTGTAGTCCGTCCGAAGGGACACAGCCAGTCCTGTCGCGAAAAGAGGCGAATTCGCAATACTAAAGAAAAATGTGTCATTAAGACAGAACAACAAAATAGTTTGTTTTTTGGGACCATTTACGTCGTATTTTTCGACTGCGAACATAAGTGGCAGCTCTGAACGAAGGAATGTGACTTCAGTTTTTTAAAGTTGTTTAAATAAAAATTGCACTCCTTAAGATCTTTAGGGTTTTTTGTATATTGTGGCCATGGGCGACTAATTTTTCCATTATGGGACGAAATCGTGAACAGCGACCAACACAAGCTTTCTTAAGCATGGTTTATTATTTTCGTTTCGTATGTGTAGAAAGTGCGTCCATAATAATTTCTATTGCGGCATTAAACTTTGTAGTGGCATAACCACGGTTAGAATATACATCCGGTAACTGCCCTCTAAATTTTATTTTCAAAATTCATGAGAGTAGAAGCGTTCGTTAGTTACACCTTTAATGAAACGCATCATAGAGCAGCCGGAATTTCTGTGACATAATCAGGAATTTTTTTTCTCGAGGAAGGCGCCGAAATGTTTCATGCCAAAACATGTGCGCATCGATGATCCGCGAAGAATCGTGCTTGGCGGGCAAAAAAAAGTAGTTTCACTGGCAAAAGAATGGGAAAATATGTACTATGTTCCCTTTCGCAGGCGTTTCGCAAATATGCGTATAAAGGCCATTAGTTGCAATAAAGAAAGCTGACCGAAAAACTGCACTAAATATTGATTATAAGTGCAGGTAAAAAGCGTATTGTGGTATCTAATCAAACCTTTTGATGCGTTTCTTAAATTTTTTTGTAAAATTTCAGCGTGCAATAATTGTTGACAACTTCTTAAGTGGGGAAAATGCTGGAAATGTAGACTTCCCTCAATGAACGCAATTATTTTCCTTTTGCACTGAATTCAGGGCCTAAACTTCATATCACCGTATTTTCTTTCATATGGTATTTCTCTGCATGACAACAGAAATGTGCGGTTTTTTCAGCGCACCAATACCTATATATTTGAACTCAGTCGTACCAATTTTAGGCAAAATACTATATTTATATGTACACGATAAAATTATTTGTATCGTCCGCACTGTTCCTAAAAAAGAAATTTAATTTTAGAATTTTACCAGTACAAATTCTATTTTTTTCCGATTTTGTTCTAGCATGCGCTCTCGCAAAATGCCGATGCCGGTGGCATCGTGCATGGGAATCAAATCCTTGTCTTGGCAGAAAACAGAGAAAGTAATGAAAAAAAGAATAAATTGTAAATTGCTGGGTTTAATGCTCAGAAGCAACACATGCATGGACTGGGTGAGACGCCGCAGAAAAAAGCTCAAGATTAATTTAGATCACCTACGCTTCTTTGAAGTGCACTGGCATCGCGCAGCACAAGAGCATTTTTGAATTTCACCTCTAACGAAATATCACCGCAGCGGCCGGGATCAAAACCGGGACCTTCAGTACAGCATCGCAATGGCAAAGCCACTGAGCCATCGTGGTGCGTCCAGAAAAGTATAAAATTAAGATATATATATATTGTTGGTACGCTCCTGAACAGCGCTCAGTGAACAAGAAAGAGACCAAAGGAATCCGCCGTTGCTTAAAGCTAGGCAATTCCGCGGAGGTTACAGAAAATATGAACGCCGGAGGAAGCTTGACGTTGCAACCATACCAAGCAAGTTAAATTCCCCGAAGACTATGAGATGCAGCGGAGGAGAGACAGAATACAGTAAGAGACACGGGCAAGTATTCGTGTCTCTCACAGTGTTTTTCCTCTCCGGCCCTACATGTAATTTGCACGAGCTAGCACAAAGCGCCACCTCAGCGATGTTGAAAAAGGACTGAGTGAAAAAATGATAGGTAATGTACACTAGCTCAAGAAAGACGCAGTTTGGAAGTAATCATGGCGGGTGCCGTTTGTAGACGTTTTGATTTAAAAATAAGCCGCCGTCATACTCTATTTTTTGGCTCGTTGCTGAAACTGCGGCCTTGGAATGAAGCAGCTTACATGTGGGATACACAACAGGATTCTGGTTGAACGGTCGTCTGTATTTATTTTTCTTTCAAAAGAAGTGTGCTTCAGCACAGCAAGACTAGGATTGCAGTCTGGAAGTCTCAACGTAGAAGTAGAAAAACCCTGTTTTGTATTTTTAATTATCCTTTCAGTAAGTTCAGGGTGAGTTCCGCGTTGCTCGACGATATTGTCCACGTTAAAAGATTTGGCTATACTGAGACCAGTAATGTTCTTTTTCCGGGCATGGCATATATGAGCTCGCCATTACATCCCCCGAAATATGAGGCAAGGCTTGAAATGAGCTGCAGGGAACATCAATATGGAGGCATAAATTTAGGCTGCTTCGCTCTGAGCTGGCAACATCATTCTCCACTTAAGCTAAGAATCCCTGACCTGAGCTCATATGGGGTCTGCGTAATGCATGGTTGTCTGGACCGTCTCAAAGGTAATTAGGCACAGCGCGGCCTAACTTTAAGTCTCCCAGAAAAGGTCTGTTGGCTTCTCCGGCAAAGGTTTCTGCACGGACCGATAAGAAGTTGATGCTGAAGTTTCTCTAGAAGGAAAAAAATCTGCAATACCGTTCACTGCGCGCTGCATTAGGTTAGTGCGGGAGTTGGTGGTCATAATATCGTTTAATGAAGAGAGGAACAGGAAGAGGTGACGTGCTGTGTTCAACCTCAACGGTGTGGCGTCGTTGATGCGCACTATAACGGGCTTAGTAATTTCATGTTGTAAAATAGGACATTCAAGCCACTTCGCCTCGCTTATGCTTCTTTATACTTCTTATACTTCTTTATACTGCTTATACTTCTTTATATAACTACTGCACGAACGAAAATATATTGGCTCTTCTAAAGCTAGGGATCCCTAGCTCTGCTCGTAAACAGTAGTTATCTTTCCTTATTTATTTTATTTCCGCTCCCGATTGGTGGTCAGTGCCTTTGAAATGAGATTGGAGAGGTAGGAAGGAGTTTAATGCCGTTCCGGTTATGAATTTGGATAGAGTGGTGAGCGCTGACACAAAGAATAAAAATTCACAGGAAGGTTACCAGATTGTAACGCATATTATCTAGCTTTAGCTGGCTTATGATAGCGAAAAAATGCGGAGGTATTAGACCTGATTTATTAGCACATTTGCGTCGTATTCGGGGAGGGGGGGGGGGGGGGGGGCAGAGGGTGCGGACGTGCAGGACGTGCAGGAGGTGCTTGGATGATGTGTCGGAGGTGCATTTTGAAGCGAATGAAAGCTTCGCTACGCTACTTGAAGCCGATTACACCGTGCGTTGCCGGTTGATCTTGAAGGGAGCCAAACGCAAAGTGTGGCTATAGGCCTTACCATATGGGGTCCACCATGCTGTCACACCACTTGACCTTTGACCTTCTGATTCGCCGGTAGACGGCGGTAGAATAGTCAAGTGACAATCGTATGATGTAACGCGATGGAATCTGCCGTTGTGACGTCAGTCTGGGGAGAATATACAGGCCGCAGCGTCGATTGGATGACCAACATCTCGCGATAAAGCCTTAATTTAAATGTCGCCTGCCAGGGTGTCAGGTGGGCACACTGCCTTTCCAGTGTGCGGAACGAACTCAACATTACAGACACCAAGCCGCGTTTAGTTGCCCGATACACCACAACTTTCGCTCTCTAACCAGGTTCAGCAGAAGTTAAACCGCAGCTAATTTTGTTTACCGCTGGGGGCAAAAAAGTAAAGTTTTACCCAAGGGTGCACCCAAATGTGGGCTTGCGGACGCCGACGCCAGCGGCGCAAAACCGAGAAAGGAGCGAATAACAGCTATCGCTGTAATCGCTAGGCTACCGCCGCAGAGGCCTAGGAGTTAGAACATCCGCGTTGTACGCGAGAGTAGCTGGCAAGTAGTTTTACCGGCGGGTGCCCGGCGGTGGGCCCTGCGGATGGCGCTGTCGGTGCCACATTTTGGAGGAGCCAGCTAAATGGCTCACGCTGAAGAAAAAAAAAAGTCTGAATTGGTAAGAATCGCTGCAAAATATCACTCGATTGGTTTTTTTTCTGCGAAGCAAATTATCAGCGACTTCATGCTTCTACGGTTCCAGAAAACAGGCATTCCTTGACAACGTACTCGAAGCCTGACTAGTCACATACTCGGCCGATGGTGTCCTGTCCCGGAGAGTATCGACCACAGAAGAATTATTAAGGTGAGGCCTGTGGCGTCACTGAAGCGCTTTGTTATCCCAGACACCATTATTAAATGCATTTTTAACCCAGAATAATTTTCATCATTAACAAGGTGACGTTCACTTTAGATTGTAGGCACCAACGGTGAATTAACATTACCTCTCTATTCCTTCAGCCTGGTGCACTGCGTCTTTGCCAATCTGTTAAACTATTCACAGGAATTGGTTTTAAAAACCCTGCAGAAATTTATGGCACTGGATTTCAGGGTTGATTTTGGCGAGGAAATGACCAAGCTTAACTCTACTACGTAAAGCTGGCTCACAAGTTCATATAAACAAAATATTTTCAGTTTCGTGACAGCTTAGTGCCGACAACGCACCCGTAGTTTCAGGGGCTTAATAATAAAAAGTACAGTCATTCCGGTGGAACGCGCACGCCCATAGTGCTTGTCTGAATTGCGTGTACGCTCTAAACACGAATGAGCCTATATGGAGTAAGGGGAGAGTAATATGTCCTCTAGCGCAGTCCTCTTTATGCGCAGGGTATACCGGCGAAGTTTTGAAGTAGATTTCGATCACTAAATAAATTCAAACCTTACTCTTGGCAACGGAAACCCACTCCCATCCCAAATTATAGCAACTGAATTCAGTTGGCAATGCAAAGAGGCTTTTAAATGCGGCACTGAAGGTCTTGAAGTTAGTAAATAGAGGAGGCGGAAACCTCAGCCAAAATCTTTGTAGCTGCTAGAATTTCGCATGATTTTTAAAAGGGAATTTGTTTCCGTTTGCAACCGTAAGTATTCCGCATTTTCAGTGGTGGAAATCTACCTCAAAGCTTGGGCAGTGCACCATGTTCCTAGAAGGGTGTGCGCCGGAGGACAGCTTAAACCTTTTTACTCCTCTAGAGAGTGTAGGTGCCTTCTCAGGAGCATAGCTCTCCACGGCGGCGCTGTTGTGCTCCAAACTCCGTGGATATTGTTTCCTACTTTGTTCGATGCTTTCGTATGAATTTTCCATCATCGTTGCTACCTAGTCAATGTTTCAATAAGGACTTCATTCCAATCTGCCTTATGTGGTTCATTATTTTCAACCTCACCTGCCTGACCAGCTAATTTTGTTGAAATTCATTCTTATCTGCCGTGTTTAGTCAGTCATTCCAAGCTTTTATATGCCTAGACGACCTCTGGAGCTCGGAAAACTCTCTGAAAAGTGCCGTTACTGATAGCCAAAAAAATAACAGGATGCTGAGATCACCAGATGCAGCAAAAATTAGCACAAACTTTTTGTTGGTGCATGTTAGCTTGCCTGCTCCATCATTTACCCCTCGCTCGCTTTTAATTGTCATTGTGAGGAGAGAGTACGGTGCTCAATGTACCATCGCTCAATGCCTCTCTGCCCAATTCAAATCACATCGGTTAGTTAGCTATGCATGTCGCCTGAACTAGTCATGGCATTTGGAGTTTGTAGGAGCCTACAGGACATGTAGCGCCCAAATGTCATCGAAGGGAGACGCACTCGTTCGAATGAATTAGTGTTCGACCCATTTCTGCCTAAGTCTTTGCAGTTCGAAAGATCAAAACAGCATTCTTAAATTCGTTCTAGCAAAGAATTGTTCCAACTAGGAAGTAACCGATTCCTACATACGGCACAATGAGCGCAACCATGTGAACTTTCGGGCTCACGCTAATACTTCTTAAGGTCTCCAGACCACTGAAGGGTAACGTCTTTAAATTCATCTTCCGCTTCCCGTCCTCAGTTTTCAATTTCGAACGCCGGCTTTGCTTTGTCTTTTTGTTTGTTTTGTACTTTGCTCCAATGGGCGCGGCTCACTTAAGTCTCCCCATTTTGAGCCAAATGAGCCGTTGCGCAAACCCCCTGCGGGTTAGTCGCAGCCATTTGGGGTAATCAGGTCGCTGTAGAGCTCATTGAAAGCGTCTCTACGTGTCTGGAAACCATAGACACGACTCATCAACGTTCATTTTTTAGCTGAAATAGTTGCGATTATACGTTCGATTATTCTGAAGCCCGAAATAACATTAACAAACTTATGTCTGAGTTTTCCAGGAAGGAAGTAAAATATATACGCATTTTGATAAAGAGTTTTGATTTGTTATTACATTCCTAGCGCCATGTTACGCTGACCGACCTAATACCTAGACAATCTCCCCAAAAGCTAACTGGGCGGAGTATAATAAGGGCTAATCAGTAGTAGTAAGTAAGTTCTCAAAACTCAAGCTATTCGTAAAAAAAAACGCCCTGAGCATAGAGAGTGGCACATCAGGAACGCAATCTCAATGATACGCCTGCAGTTAAACGTTCACGACGTTAGCATCTATTACATTACAATTGTTGTACAACATGAAGGTACGCAGAACTGAGCACATCAGAAAGGAAAGTAGTTTTCCTAGTTACGCATCACCTTCATTCTTATGGTGCCTCCTGTCACAGACAGTTCTATAGAAAGAAAACACAAAAATCAGCTGTCCATTTCCTTTTCAGGAGATTTATTCAGCACTGCGGCGCACTGCACCACAGAGCCGGGGTGCGATTCGAAAATATTTTGCACGTTTATATTTAGGATATAACCCGTTTGCTATTCCCTCTGATGGACCGCATACTTCGCAAGAAAGATTTAGTAGCGTTTCGGATCACGGCGCTTTCGAGGAGAGAAACATAATGAAGACAATATATTCTGGACATACATCGGGGACATGATAACTCCCGATGGGTAAATAAATAAATAAACAGAAGAATAAAACATATTCCAGCTAGTGCAAGCTGCTTGTCTCTCGGAATCAACACATAATTAGAGAACATCAGTGTTGAATGTCAGCGAAGGGGCAATCGAAGGGCTTATCAACAATCGTTTCGTGCGCAATGTCTCATAAGGAGTAGCAAGGAGAGCTGATATATTCGCATATTTTAGTACAAATCGCTCCACGGGCATACTGCTCTACTTTCGATCAGCAGGTAAAAGCAATTGGCTGCAGTTCAGATTGTTCTGCCATCTAAAGAACCGTAGTTGCGCAAGTCTCATGCGGTTCTGGGACGGGGATTACAGATCCAGAAGCTGAGTTCTTCCGCGGCTTCGACCACCGAACTGGCCCAATGGTTACTCTACGGGCCACTTTTTAAAAATTGTATCACAGAAGGAATTTAACTCATTTCAACAGAACAAAATGCAGACGCCGACCAAAGGTTTTTGTCAAAACAGACGTGGGAAATGGCTTGTATCATCGCCAAAGAAAAGAACTGGCTTTCACGCCAGTATCTCGAGTCCTTGGTGATTCAGACCACCGAAAAAAGACTTAATCGTAACATCGGCAATCTCCCGCCAACCTATGCAAGATGCCTTGGACGATTATTGAAGCCTATTTAAGCGTCGCGGTTCTACAATAAAAATTTAGTGAACAAGGCTTCCGTATGGAAGCCGAAACGTCTGTTTTGACAAAAACCTTTGGTCGGCGTCTGTCTTTTTTTCTGTTGAAACGAGTTACTTACTACCCGACCAGACGAGATTTCGTCAGACCTTAGATTTCATAAGAAGGAATTTATTTGTAATTTTGGCGATCCCTACCTACGACGTGCGCCGTATCTCCTTACAGTAACCATAAAAAACCAAGGATATTCACTTAGAAACTTCGCATACTTCCGTTCACATACCTGGCCAGAAACAAGCAAGTGTTGTAAACAGAATCTCGCATATATCTGTCAAGAATAAAACGTTTGTCCAGCACTGTAATCAGTAATCATACTATAAAACATTGCTACTATGTGAACCGACTGAATATCTCATGAGAGGCGTATTCAAAATTTTCTCGCAGCGCACAGTCGCGAGTAAAAAAGATTAGCACAGCGATGGCACTGGAACAGCGAAAATCGCACTGCGTGGCTGGCGCGGCGCCGTGCTTTGCTTTGCGAACACAGCTCACACTTTTATTATCGGTGTGGTCGTTACCGCAGCGCCGAGCGTTGCTAACTACTGCTTCGGTGGTACGTCACTAGTGTTAATCTATTCTTTTTTCGCGACTGCACTTTAGCTTAGTAAATATATGCATAGCTTAGCAAATATAGGCATTGCATTAGTTCATATTTGTTATTTCCCTTGCACTATTTAGACGAAGCATCAAATTTTTGTCGGTAACCTTATGTGCTGGTAAGTTTCCAGTGTTCTACTGTCATTGTCCCTCTGTCCTTAAATATAGCGAATAAGAGGAAGGCGTGTACGCATGTTCATAAAAGTAAAAAATGTTTCAAAGACGAGTTTTATTTGGTTTAATTTTCCTCAGATTGCATATGTATAAGTGCACTGTGCTTACACGCGTTAAACATACAGGAATTGCAAGAGCAACAGAAGCAGAAAGCTCCGCTAGACTGAGAGATTATACTTCTGGAACTCTGCCAGCGCAGAGTGAAATTCTGCGCGAAGAGATGACTCTGCTCTTGAGAAAATTTGAAAGTAACTCCCAGTTGTTTTTTCTCGATTTACACACTTAACGAAACCACTTTAGTGTAATACTCCGCGGCAATACAGACAAATGAGCTAACCTGCCGGCCTACCCGTGTAAAAAGAACGAAAGAAGCGCCACCTTTCCCAGAGGTCATACTGGCCTTTGGAAAAATATTTAATATGTGGCACCATCATATAGGATCCCACTTTACTGCCCTTGGTACTGAAGTCGAACTCACCATTCAGAAAGAGCGTGAACGCCGCTGGGAACATGTGACTGGCTTGGGCCCCTTAAGTCGCTGCACACGGCGCGTCACGCAGGTAACTGGGCGGCATCCGAAACCAGTTGCGAATGAAGCCATCTTGTAACAAGAAAAACTCGCTTACCTTCCTCGGAGGTAATTGTGATTCATACAGCGAAAGCGATGAACAAGGATACGCTTTACCGGGCGCAGTTACTGTACTTCTCAATGAACGTGGTGCCGCCTTTTGCTTACACGTACTATTTCGGCTTTTCCAAGCCCTGTTCTTAGCCACGTCAAGTTCACAAACTCCAAGCCAAGTTCACAAACTCAAACTTTGTGAACTTGGAATTAGGATTTCTCCATCTAGCTAGGCATAGTATCCCCCTTTAGCCTCCCTTTAGACAGTTTCTTTCGCACCTTAACGAAGGAGGCTGGACGAGACCTTTGAAGATTGTAGTTGAACACTTTCTACCAGGCAAAAAAAAAATATAACTTCTCTACAACGTCTCCTCTCAAGTCTGCACACTTAGTCCCACAAGGTTAATTTTTTTTTTGTTCTGGTTAGGAGATATCCATCGTCAAAGGCAGCCGAAGAGGCACTGATGTGGAAAAGTTCACGTTTATTGAACGATAATTTTTTTGTACTTTTATGCTTTTATGCTACTTTTATTTCTTTCTACTTTTATACAGGCGAATCCGGAGATGAGGAGGTAGTGTAAGGGTCGTCTGAGACGGCACTCGGCGCAAGCCGGGAGTGTATTATCGAAAAATTCCCCACTTGGTTTTCCACTTAGGTCTTCTCTCATCTACGACAACAGCTTTGCGTAATGTATTCTTGGTATTGTTTTGTATTTTAACAGTGATCGACAAGGATTACTCTTTGGCTAGCCCAAAGAACAGTGCCATCACCTTCCCAGCTGAAGAAATCTTCACTGCTTTTTTTGGAACTGTTCAGAGAGACGTTGCCTGCAGCTTTGAACACTGCCAAATATAGAAGATAAAGCTGTGACATTCAATGCAGGAATGCATTTATCATCTGCATCGTAGGCATTCCTGCAGTAGTTCATCCCTGGCTAAGCACTTTTTAGCCAGCAAAAATTTATTTCGACCACAGCCATCAACAGACGCAGAGATTACATCATATTGCAATTAAGAACGCCAAACACTTCCTGAAAATGTCCTTTCAGGCGGGCTTTGCGTCGATGCTCAACAATTGCCGTGCCTATCCCACAAACTATTCCATTTGAATTGCTCGTCACAAAATTTTGCCTACTTTTTATATTAGTAGAAGTAGTAGTAGTAGTAGTAGTAGTGGTGGTGGTGGTGGTGGTTTATTTAAAAACAAATAAAAAACTGAAGGAAAAGAATGTTGCCGGCCACGACAATTGCTATTTAATATCTTAAGCACCCGTGCTGCAGCCGGCGGAGATGAAAGGGAAAGGGAGATGATAGCGAGGAGATGTAGCAACAAAGGACATGGGAGAGCTTTGTACACCATTTACAAAATACATAAAGCAATCAAGCTCGCGCCGCTCGCGCGCTAATGTTCAGGCTCTGTTCGAGTGAGATGTCTTAAACTGAATTTTATTCGGTGGTACATGCGGTGAAAAATTTCAATTTTCGGAAGGGTGGCCTGGCGGCTGGTCTTCCTGGCCAAAATATCCTCAGTCCAGGACTCCGACAGTTTCTGCTATCTTACAAGCACGCACGATAAGCTGTTACTGATCAGTCAGGTTAGAGGTGTACAGAACAGCTTGCCAAGAGGAGGCATTGGTCTTAGGCATAGGTGGCCACCGGGGGCACTTTGGACACTCCCAGTTTTAGGGGTATAGGGTGGGCTCGGAGGAGATGATAGTGTGCTTGTGGTGAAGGTTTCCGAAGGAGATCGTCTGGAGTTGGTCCTCCATAAAGATGAAAGATGAAACTTCAACTCAACTTGAAGAGCGTCTTTTTTCTTCAGCGTGCTATATTCTGCCGATGTTTAATTTCGTTCATTCAAGAGCAATCCATCTTCACGACTTCTGTGCAGGCCCCATGGTAATTAACTGATGCCAACTTCGCTGCCATCTGTTCCTTAAAGTAAATATGTTCGATAACTGGACTAAACGCCGTACTTTCCATTTTAGTTGCAACAGCTACAGCTGTCTTTCTCGATTGAAACGCATGTTGGCCGTTAAAGATTTCTGGTTCTATCACAAAAATATACCACCTACGTCAAATGTTCTTCGGATGACGAATATATATATATATATATATATATATATATATATATATATATATATATATATATATATATATATATATATATATATATATATATATATATATATATATATATATATATATATATATATATATATATATATATATATATATATTCTTGGTAGGAAGCTCTGGAGGCAGGCTGAACTTCTTGTCGGCTTCAGATAAATCATATGTTTCTACTTATATTTCTGGGTTGCAACGGAGCACCTCGGGACCTTCTCGATAGAACTCTGTGCACCTGTTCCCTATCTCAACCACTTCTTTGGACTGCCACCATCAATCACCCTTGGCCTAAGTCCCGAAGTAGGCGATAGGTTCCTGCTTTTATATAATGTCTTCTTTCGTTAAAAAAGGACAGAAACCCAGCATTTTTTTTCATAAAAGAAAGAAAATGGCAGTATATTTTTGACCTACTTCCCTTTTGCAGTATCAAGGCTGAAATCGGCAAGAACTGAAGGAACGCTCGCAGCAAACTTTCAGCTGTGTCTTAGATGACGCGGTGCCAGCACTTCGCACCTGTTCTAGTATTTATTCGCCCGCATATAAAATGCCATATTATATCGGGTAGCACTAGGCTGAAAAAAGCCATACCTAGTAACCGCCAGCACCGTCTCTGCGCCATTGACAACAAGGTGCAAACCGGATTATAGATGGCTGCAACGCTGCCTGCTCATTTAAACCTTTTTTTTCCTTTCTTCTGCAGAAACGTAGCAGCCAATGAAAAGGTGGGCAAGCATGCATTATGCACACGGACTGCTTCACATAGGGGGCAGACTTGTCTTGTATAATGGTCTTGCATAAGGCGAAAAAAGCGCTCTTGAACAAAAAGCAGTGCAGCTTTCTTCAGGGTGCTGTAAAACTCGCTTAGCTTGTTGGTAGTGCAAAAAGAAAAAAAAGAAGATACTGAACTGCTTATCGAGCTTATAATTTCTTTTAGCTTCTGGACTACCTACTTTCCGCAGCTTCTAGGGAATAGTTGCCAGAATAGTTGAGCTGCAATGGCCTTTTTTTATCAATAAACTCAAAAATCGTTGTCACGTGTATAGATTTTCTTCTTTCCAGAGAGCGGCATGTAAGTCAATTTTAGCGCTCCTTAACATGAAAGCCTTTTGCACGATCCGAGAAAGTACCAAAGTGCAATATGCTATGCAGATATGACAGCTTCATTCCTTAAGCTGACATCTGCTTGCCAGAAATACGAAGACGTGTCTGTTGTTTTCTTCTTTCTATCATTTCGTCTTTTTCGCGCTGGTCGATTATTTATTCAAAATAGTTATCACGTTTACAGAGCGACGTAAAAAAAGCACCAAGAACTTTTGCGACCTGAAATGATTCTATTTCCGCGACGCAGGGTCGTGAAATCATATCCCCGCGAGCATCCCCTGCTAGCATCGCAGAACTCGGGTTCGCGTTAATTACTCGCCACTCGAGCCCAGGCAGGCACCAACGCACCCGCCTCAGAGCCCACCGGCCATAAAAGGGGAAGGGGGGGGGGCGCAGAGAGGCCTTTCTAGCCCATACAACGCGCGGTCAGCCATCGGGGGCTATATGACCGCTAAACCCGGCAAAGTCAAGCTTCCATCATGGTGTGGATGTTGGGAGAGGGGGAGAGAATGTCAGCAGACGCGAAACGCGCACACAAGCCGCAAACAACGGTTGCGATGACTCGCAACACGGACGTGGTCCTGTCATTATGACGCTGCCCAACAGGCGCGCCATAAAAGTTTGAAATAAAAGGCAAAGGCCAAGGTAAACAGCGTTTTATTGTGGAAAGGCAAGCGCAACAACGTTCGAGCCCGCGTTTCAAGCAGCTACTTGGGTTGCCCCTTTGCCGCGAGCTACGCTGGGAGCGAATGCACAGTGGATAGAAAAAAGAGGTAAATAAGGCTCGGCCGTCCGGCGAAGCACGAGCCGCAGCGGCGGACGTTCGCACATTAATCTTGGCCCGCTCGTCCTGCGCCGCCCGAGAAGGGAGGTGAAGTGTCGACACCCGGCCGCCGGTCACGTTATGAGTGATGGCCTCGGGGAAGCAACGCATCCGTCCGGTGCGCCACTGAGGCAGGTCCGGTGGCCACAGCGTAACAGTGCGCCATAAGCGTAACCGAAGCGCCCTTACGTGGAGTAACCTAACGTGTACCATCTCCGGGAGCGAAATCAGGGTGGGCTCGAGAATAAACAACCGCCAGTAATGCGCAAATTTGGTCATTTTTGAAAGTGAGTGTGACGTCCGCGACCGGTCATTAGTTATACGAGCGCAAGATTTCACTCTGCGTCGGCTTGAAGATGGCGGCCTCATGATACTGGCCGTGTGAATGAACAGAGGAGTGCTGTCACGTCCTCACAGCGACGGCACGGAGAGTCGCATCGTCCGGAACCGGTTTTTAATGCGTAAGCACGGGGTTTATTGTACACGGGGTCGTGTCACCAAAGCGTGCCACCAAAAAGTGTCCGCATAGATTGTGTCGTTCTCAGAAGAGATAGCGTCAAACGAATGACTCTGATGGATAGAGGACGATGTGAGGATGATGTGCAAAAATTTTGATGTAATTTGAATGATTAGTTAGTTAATTAGAGTAAATAATGCAGAAAACGTGTAATTAACGCTGACGTAGATATAGTGCGTGGACGGGAAAATAGCCGTGGATGGCAAAATAGAATAAAATAGGGAAATTAGTTAAAATAAAGGTTGAAATGGTATAAAATGTGTTTGATGAGTGATAATTAATCGAACAAGTTTGATTAACATAGATTAATTAGTCAATTTTTAGAAGGAAACGTCAATGGACTCAAAGAGGGGCAAAGAGAGGCGACGAGTGTCGAGGAGGCGTCAATACTTTGCATTCCTCTAAAGCGGGTAGCCGTAGTGACCTCTAACGTTTTTCGAAGAAAATCTTCGCGCTCAGTAAGATCTTGAAATTAGTTTATTTTTTGAATGGTTACATGGGACTGCTTGGTTTGACCGATTCCCAGAAGCTGTGCTGCGCTCTGCCCGAATACACTAGAGGCGCACACATTTAAAGCCCCCGCCAAAGAAGTGCCACGAAATACTAACCCCAAATTGTTGTATTTGTTTAGGTATTAGTTGTGTATTTTTTTTTCTAGATTTGAAAGGGTTGCCCTCTTTCTCTATATTGTGTGGCTGCTACTTAGACTTCTACACGTTGGATCCGATGTTATGCCCTTTGGGCGTAACTGATTCAACATATCAACGTTTAGTCCAATGAGCAATGAAACAGACTTCATCGTATATTAACTGCAGTACTATGTCTATCACAGGCCTCCCTTATAATGTAAAGTTTGATAAACCTTGATAAAAAGTGAGGTTCATAGGGACGGTGGGATAGCTATCCAGCTCTACAAAGCGCTTTGCTGTGTTAGCAATGTAACGAAAAATTGCAGAAAACGATGTTTTTCTGCGCCGAATACTTCGAAAGATCATCCACGTAGTTTTCAAAACCGTTATTTCTTTTTCCTTTACCTTAAAGTGCTCTGCGATCCACCCACCTAATTTATGAAGGGGAAAAATGAGAAGCTCAGGTTAACAAGAGGGTGCTTTCCCGCGTGCGGGCAATCGCACAGATAGCGCCCTTTAGAGGGTTTAAAATTAGTAGCGGATGGTAAGCGCGTCTTGAACAGTAAACTATCGACCATGAGACGTTTGCGCAGCGATTACAACATTGTATCTTCTAGTCTTCATTTCACATTCGGAAGCACTGCCGTATCTGATGTTTTCAATACAGAGCAAGTATTTCGCAGCATATTTTGCGTACCTTTAACACTACTGTTTAGGTGGTATAATAGGCGCCGCTTTTTCACAATTTCCGGAAGTGTCCAGGGCTTGAGACTGCAGATATCATCAAGCACGGTTGTGTTCCTAAAATTCACTAACATGGATATTCCCAGAAATTGTCACCACTTCTCAAAATCATCTACTTTTCTTCACAATAATGCATCTATAGCAGTTATTTTTAAGAAAACAAGCCATCATAATTATCAGTCCGAAATAACGCAAAATAAAAGCTAAGAAATTCATAAATATTCAGCGTACCTTCGCGGTGCTCGACTTTTTCTCCCTAACCTTTCAAGGCTTGGCGTGCAGTCAACCAATCAATGACACGTCAGTGAAGAAGTAACTGTTATTGAGGAAATTGTAATTGTACAGAAACTTTCCTAATTAACAAGATTGGGTCATCACACATGTCACCGCACAATCTGATAGCTTAAACGCAATGTCAATAAATACAAGGTTTTTCTGAGCAACAAAAGCTCAACTATAGCTTGTGATTCCCAAAGCAGATGTCAGAAAGAAAGCATTTTTTTTTGCTTTCTATGCAAACTGCTCTACTTTTCCTTCTGGATCGCAACTTGAACTGAATTTTTTATTTGCATCATATCACATTACTATGAAAGCGCGAGCAAAAGTTGTCTTAAGATCAATTTGGCAAAGCCCCACGTTCCCACAGTGACATCACGCATCAGTGGCAAAACTATTTAGTAGCAAAAAAAAACAAATAAAAGAGCAAGAACAATAATAACACAAGCACAAGGCCTATCAGTCGGCATTCGGGGCAACAGAGTCGAACGTCAAGAAAGAGGCAAAACTGGCTAAAGAACTGAAAGCAAAAAAAATACAGGAACAATTTACAGAGTATGCGCACAACGCAGTTAAAAAACAAGCCACACAAAGCAGCATACGCTCTTTAAATCTTACTGTTGCAGGAGTTGCTAATAATGACTGTATTGTTTTTAAGTTAACTGCATTAAGGTAACTGTGCTAGCTATCAAGCCAATGTCCTTGGTTTAAAAAACCAAGTGGTTTAAAAGGAGTACAAAAGGAATGGTTGAAAAAAATAAAAGAGGCGTCCACGCACTGGAGGGAAAACACTGGGTTCGTCCTGGCCGTGCCTCATAGAACGGGGGCAATGTCTTCTCCTTGTGGATGCTTTTCGGATGATGCTGTGCATTTCATCGAAATTAAATTTCACCTCTCACTGGCCTTCAGGTCATCAGTGAAATTAAAGTGTTAGAAATCTAATTTTTGTTTTCTTTTTAATCTTATCGTCTTAATAAGTTGAGAAATTCCCTCTTCGCGTTTTCTTTTTCTTTCTGTTAGGCCGCTGATTTATCGGGATTTTATGCAGGGCAGCTTTATAGAGAGACGTTCCTTAAATTTTTACGTTTACTCAACGCGATTTTCCTTTCTCTTAAGTAAGAATCTCGGTGAAAAGAGTCTGTGAAGCACGTTAAGTTTCTAACAAAACTAAGCACCCGTGTGCCTTCATTAAGTCTTAACCTTTCTGGCCCTTGCATCCAGAAATGAGGACAGACAAAGCAGTTTTAAGCCATATGTTTTGAACTTAGTAATGATAAAATGATTTTGTGTAATAAATGTCTTTATTCAAATAAACTCGCATTTTTATGCTTTCTCATTCTTGTCCAGGTAGAACAAAAAGAAAATGAGGAAGTCGGTAGAGGGCAGAAAATAGGGACACCTCGTTTCATATATATTCTATTTTTTGTTTTTACTTTTTTTGGGGCCTTCTGAGAACATGTGTGTTTTCCAATTTTCTCAGTGAATAACGCACTAAGCTGTCCAAAGCCTGAAGTAGGGAGTGAATGCACGGGACAACTGTTGCGTAATCTAATATCGAGAAATGCACGGCTTCGTGGCTAGCGTGCCACAAGCGTGAAGCTATAAACTATCATTATCAGCTTGATCACACCCAGTGTAGAGCAAAGGCCTGTTCAATATCCCTCCACTTTACCCAGTCATCACTACAATAAGCAAGAATATGCAAAATGTAATCGAGTTTACCAGCTTTTATTTAAAGTAGTGAAACTATACCTCACTTCTTCACATTCACGTACAAAGGTTCTGTTCTAGATTTGGGATTCAAGGAGACGCGAAATATACAGAAACTGTAGAAGAGGCAGAAGTGAGAAAAGATGCAATAGTAGAGAATAGAATTTTAACGCGGCAGTGTTAAACGCTCTGTTGCGCAGAAAATCCTCTTTCAACGTTGTCGGTGTCGCCGTTGCCGGCGTTGTGCGCTCAAAATGACGTGCATGACTGGGGCACGTGATCCCCAGAGGGCAACCTAGGAGGCAGGCGGGCCACCTAGGACACGGGACCCTGCTGCGTCATCACAACCAGCCCACCGGATTTGTGAACAAACTGCCCGCCGCGGCGGGTGGCTGTTAAATTAATGATTGGCGGCTCGAGAAGAGCCACGTAGGTCGCTCAAGGACCACAGCTGGCAGCCCCTGCCATCACAGGGTCTTCGTTTAAGCGATGCACCATTGCACCAGGACTGGTATGAGAACTCCCAGGGACCTATGACTATAAAGCCGATAATGATCAATTCCGCATATATGAGTGTTAAACCACTAAACCTGTCGCGCCATGCCCTTAAGGTGAAGCTTCAGTGTCTCTACCAATTCCTCTTGCATTCAGCCTTACTGTAGCCGAGGCATTGACAACAAACGGCATTACGTCTCATCATAGGAAGCACGGTATGCTCTCATTTTCTTCACTGAGCCGCTGAGAAGGCCAAGGTTCTCGAGGTAGGCCCCGATTGAGAATACTCGATACTACCAAATCGCTCGATGACTATTTTCAGCAATTTCACAGAAACAATGTAAGGCCGATGAAGACTTAAAGTTCAACATTCAAGTTTAGATGCTTGAACGTCGAGCTGGAACACGCAGATTTAATTGCTAAACATGATACACATATAAGCACTTGTTCAATAGAAATAAAAGCTCTAAGGCTTTCCACTTGCGCTGTTTAATGCTTTCAGCTTCATTTATGCTCAAGATAAGAGAGAAATAATTTTTCAACAGAAATAAAATCCCATGTCGAAGATGATGGTCAAAAGACCAAGTCGCGTATCGATGAAGGTTGTAACCACTCGACCTGTCGTCCTCATATGACAACACGCTGTCATTGTTCAGTCCGTGCATGGACGAAAATTTTCTATTTTTACAGTTTCCTTGCTTACACGTAGTTAACGGCCCAGTAAAAAGTTCCTGGACAGAGGAAAAGTTGAGGGCTGAAAGCGTTCAGGTGAAATTGGAGGGATGGCTGTTCATGACAAAAATAGGAAAAACAATCATCTGCCAAACACGGGGTATATTTTAAAATTAGTCATCGAAAGCAGAAGACATGCTCTAGCATAACAACTCGTCGAAAGCAAAAACGAAAACTGTATGGACATAATCGATTACGTAATGACGCCCTGTCGTTTTTATTTCTGGCTAATGGGCTTCACCGCTTTTTCGTTCCACCGAAAATGCTCCGGGCGTGTTCTAGACATGTACAACTGCTGAAATTTGGGTCAGCACCGATGAGACGCATAGCTTGCCGCATGGTCGTTACCATAGCGACAAGCTCCAATCGCGAGATTTTCAACGTAGAGAGGTAACAGCACAACAGGCGTCTCACGAACGTTATGCTTTCATAAAAGATGCATCCTGGGCCAAACAGAAAAACCGCTCTACCCGCGCGTGTGCCTGCATTTATTTCACTATTCATTTCCTGCCGAAAAAAAAAATGGGTCTATGGATTGCAGGTTTACTTCGCATGCATATTTTCGCATTGATTTATTCTTTCCTCATGCCTGGTGGACGCAGTGTACGAAGGGTTTTGCTGAAAGGATTCGTCCTTATATGTAGCAGGCAGCATGTGCGACAATAGAAAATAATACGAAAGAATTAAGCTGCATGCTTATGAAAATCATACAACTATACAGCACGCATTATAACACGTGCTCTTTTATAGACAGTGCTATGACCCTTTACATAGCTTTCCAATAGATCTTTCTAGTGCGCAGGATCTGCTGTATACATTGACTCGGGTGCCAGTCACGCGATAGCGTCATTTCTTTTGTGGAGGCGTTGGGCACATGTCTCAATGCGTGACTATCGATTAGAAGGTGGCGCCACTTGCCATGGCCAGACCTTGGTGGTAAGGCAGGCACCATTGTGTGCGGATGCTACATTATCTGTTCCTGTAAGCCTTACATAAAATATAATTTCCGTGTCGAAAGACTCATTCAGAGTGCTCTGAATGTCGTTCGAAAGATGCTTCAAACGACCTTCTTTTATATTGTAGGTTTTGTTCAAACGAGCTACGACCAACGCCTTGTGAAGAGCGCATATGAGCCCGTACGCAGCACCATATCATGTAATTTAATGCCCCAGATTTGAAGGGAAGAAAAGATTTATCTTAGGAAATTACTCTACATTACGCCATAAATGTCCAATAAACATTTCTCACATGTTCGAATGTCACCTGTGGTTCAAACATGCGACTAGCAGCGTTTTTGCGTGCGCCCACCGATCAACAAAACTCGCTTTTCAGGACCTATGCATGAATCTGGACGCCGGAATCTCAAATCATATCTCCAGGTATACGTGCAAGTGGAGATAGCGTAAACATATACTTGCATGTATAGTAATTGCATGTATAGTAATTAGGTTCACGAGAGCTGGGGTCATGCCTACCTTAAACAAAAAACAAACAAGCGGAGGACAAACCAAGCTGGTTCGGCAGTGAAGCACTTCTGTGATGTCGCGCTTCGCCATGCGAGTGTGCTCTGCCTTTACATGCCGCTAGCGCTTTCCGAAACGTAAGGGTGATACACCAACTACCGCCAGTAGTAGCTTCTCTTTCTCTGATTTGGTCAAAAATGAAAAACGAAATAAAACACCCTATCTCACGGTCATCTGAATGCACTGGCTAAAATGAATTGCCATCATATCATCTACCTAACCGTGTTCACTGCAGGAAAAACGCATCTAGCACATCCCTACAACTAACCTCTCCTGTAGCAACTCCCTGCACAATGTGCGCGCAAACTTTCCCAATCTCTCCTTCCCACCTGACTTCCTACGGCCTACTGCTGCGCTTGCCTTCTCCTGGAATCCAGTCCGGTACCATAAGAGCCCATCGCTTATATTTCCTTCGCCTTACAAGCCTTGCCCGTACACACTTTTTTCTTGGTTCGAGTATGGTCTCATTAACCCGCGTTTGTTCCATGGCCCGCTGTGGTCTCTCCCTATCGCTTTACGTTACACATACCATTTTCATTTCCAAAGCTTCCTGCGCTATCATAAACTTGTAATTGCTGAATTGAACAGACGTTGTGAAGTGTGTTACTTTCAAGTTCCCTTCCTGGAAGCTCCAGCCACCTTTGGTCAAACTTTCTTTTGTTCTTCTGTGACCAATTAACGGTAGTTGCGCGCCATCTCGCTTGTGTACTCATGCTGAAAAGTCTAATTTATGTACCTGTGAGCCGAACTTTCACGTCTCTAAAAACTCGCCCGCTGGTCAGATCTTACTGGACCACTATCGGTTCTCCCTAACAGCCTATAGCTCAAAGCGACAAAAATACTGTCCCTTGTTACGCGTACGCTTTTCTCCATCACTAATGACCACGCAAACTTTGCCGTTGTTGCACAAAGAAATCCGTTGTGCCTGAAAACAAAGCATAAGTTCAGTCCCAGCCAAGAACGAAGCATTCTGGGGCTCACCGCACCGCGACTCGCATGGTCGCCTCTGCACAAAGCGGCTCTCTGTGCTGCGGCTACCGACAGTGCTTGGAGAGATAGCGCGAGATAAAAGTTTTGCTCAGAACAACGGTGCGAGCGCCAAGCGTGAGATATTGTGGTCGCCCCGTTCCTCTCCTACCCTTTCGAGTTGCGAAAAATATAAGCTCCTCGTTATCACCGCGAGTGTGCTGCCGGGCAGTCTATTCCGCGGAGGAGCTACCGTGGTCGTTCAGCGAGCAACGTATGAACAAAGTGCGCGTGAACGCCAGTACTAAAAGTCCGATTTTCCTGGACAGCACGCTGCCCGTCTGCCGCCCCAAAGGATTTGCTGGGACACGCTTAACGCCCGTATGTAACCCGGATAGCGGTGTCGCACGCACCGCCTCTCCCGATACGCGTCTCTCGAAGGGCGGAATGAACACTAGCAGCCTGAGCTAGAACAAATACAAACAAATTCAAAAGCGCCCACGAGGTAACGAGTAGGGGAAGCGTAGGTGAGGGGAGGAGTGGTCGAAAAGAGAAAGCGCAATTAGCCGCTGTCGCCTGAACGCAGGGTCAACATCACCGTGCGTGAAGATAACGGGCATGGTCGCCGCAGCTCGAGCCCGTAAATAATACAGCCCTTAGCAAGCTGTGCGGCCGCTACTGCCGGCCGTCCCATTTATGAAATTAAAAGCCGCAGGTGGTGCTCCGGTCGCAAGCAGGGTTTGGGTAGTTGGCTCGGGGAGGGGGCGGGCGGGGGGGAATGGCCGTGGGGAGGTTGTAGGCAGCAGGTTACGTCTCAGCGTTGCCAGCTCTGCCTCAAAGCCGCTTGCCGTTCCTGCGCACGCACACTTCCTCTTCCATAGCGCTGCGAGACGTGCGGGCGAGAACGTGTCGAAGCGCGCGACACGGTAGCGCTGTCGCTCGGGAGATTGTCGTGACAACCAGGCACGCCACAGAATACGTAGCCGAGGACAGAAGGAAAACAAAAGGAGAACAGCGCGGGGTTGGGCCGACACGCAAACAAGACAGTGACTCGTTGTTAGCCGATCGGTGAGACGTGGCCGAGGAAGGAAGAGGCGACGAGCCGAAGAGGCTTTCGGCCGGATTATGGTTGAACGCGCCGCTTAGTGCCGTTGGCAGCCATGCGAATGACAGCGGCTGTCGGAGGAACCAGAATAATGAGAGAAAGAAGATTCACTAGACACCCGCTAGGTGTCGCGCGCGCGTCCAAATTTTTGTTCGGCAGTGAAAATAGGGCCCTTAAATTAGTATCCTCAGTTTGCACCGCGGAGGGTGTAGTTCCCGATTTCTTTGGAAAAGAAAAAAAACTTCTTACACAAAGCTCGTTCACGCTTGGTTAGCCTCTAAGATATTTATTTCGTAATTTCTGCGTAGTACTATCCCAGTAGTTTTTCGCAGTGCTTGCAACTCTCGCTGCATAACCAAATCGGCCTCTCCTCTCCTGATCATACCTTTCCACTATTTTTTCCTGCCATATGTAAATCGTAACGCGTGGCTTCTTTCTTCTTTTCGACAACTGAGCACATGCTTGAGCAGAGTACTTCGACATTTTTTAGTGGCCCCGAAGTTTTAGTTTTAGAGGCTAGTTCCAAGCCACGAATAGCAAATAATGGTTTTTGGTGTGTCTCTGCATGAATAGAATTAGTGTTAAGTACTGATGCGGTACTAAGCTGGAAAACGGCTTTAAGCGCGACTGCGAATTTTTGTGCGAACGCTGCAGAGAACGCATCACAAAGGAAGAAAATCCCAGAGTTCCAAAAGCACGAAAAGCTGCAGCGTTTTAAGGGACTCTGTTTCAGGTTGTCTCGTGACAACATTGTGCGCCCAAAAGCGGATAATATTTATTTCTCGTCCGATCTCTTTTATATGCATCCTTTATTTCCTTCTTGTGCATCGCTGTATACAAAAATATAGCCTGTTTTTATCAACCATCACCTTGTTAATGCCGGATTTATTGCACTAAAACCATTACGTGACCGCCATTTGGTCTTTGCATAAGCTTCTACGACCAGGATACCATTTGAAAGGAATGGGGTATTTGGGGCACGGGAGAGAAGGAAGGGAAGAGGGGGAAGGGAAGCATTCTCATTGGCTATAGTGAACTGACATCACCAGACGGGCGCATTCCCACTGGCTAGAAGGCAGTGACGTCATCTGACCGGAAGTGACATGCACCAACAGCTGCACATGCTATCGCATTGTCAACACATGAAACAATTAGGTGTCCTTTTTTAAGAAGTGCTTGGGATTGGACTGGTTGAAACGTGATAATATGCATCGTAAATGGAGCAGAACGTCGCAAGAAAACAGGGACTTGAACACGCAAAACACAACACAGGCGCCCACTAGCAACTGTTTTCATTATCTAGAAAGAACCGCTTATAACCACAGGATAGGAACAAAAATATACAAAACACAGGCGGCGTGAGAACGGAGAAGCAGATTAATAAACTGGCATAGAACCGCGCAGAAAGGCCTTCTAAGGCTATCTCTTCGTCCTGTAAGGACGCAGACGGCTCACTCGCGCAAACGGAGCCCCGCTGGTTAATCGGGTATGCCTCCATTATTTCTCTTTCCAGCCTGTCTTACGACCGAGCCATTAATCTGTCTCTGTTGAAAGCAGGATAACATGTGCACGGTAAGTCGCCACGTGGCTCCCATATCCAGCATTATCCGTAAAAGGACACCTAATGCACCCTGGCCAATCCCCCGCCGTGGGTACGTGCCATTTAGCCTGAGGACATCATCATCATCATCATCCAGCCTTCACCTGCGTTCTGTGCTGTCTCGCTCTATCATTGAAGCATTGCCCAGTTTGTCCTGCATATATTCCAGACCATAGCTAAGAGGGATGACATAGATGACATTAGCGGTGCACTCTGTGAACATAGTTTCATGCTTTTTGCGACACTCTTTGAGACGTTTATGCTTATTTAAGTTGCAAACCTGTGATAACTTGCACGGAGCAGACAGAACTACATTGACTTTATTGCGGTTGGCCACCTTCTTGATATTATGTGATAGACAATGGATGCACGGAATTACCACGACTGGGCTCTTTTCTTTGTCCTTTTCTGTCTGATTATTCTTTGAAGCAGGTTTGAGCGTGTCCAAAAGTGTCTCACTTACATTCGTGGCTAAATGGCCCAGGTAACCCGCTCTTCGCAGTCCTTTCATTTGCGCGTCGAATCTGCGCACTAGTTCATGCTCACATGTTTTGTTCAGAGGTGCAGTTAAGGAGGTAAAAATAATTCCACGTTTGACAAGCTTGAATGGGCACTATCAAACGGAAACTGGTCTGTATATGTGCGGGGATTGCAAATTCAGCAAGTATGGCCGTTCTCTTTGAATACCAATCTTAAATCTAGAAACTGCAGGCTATCTTCGCTAGGCTCTTCCCACGTGAAACAGGGCCCGCCGGATCCGCTGGTGAAAATGGTGACCATGTCATCAGAAATGCTGCTTGGTTTTGAAAGAGGTTCTTCCGTTCGATAGTGCCCATTCTAAGCTTGTCAAATGTGGAATAATTTTTACCTCCTTAAGTGCAGCTCTGAACAAAACATGTGAGCCTGAAAAGTGCGCAGTTTCGACACGCAAATGAAAGGATTGCAAAGAGCGGGTTACCCGGGCCATTTAGCCACGAATGTCTGTGAGACACTTTTGGACAAGCTCAAACCTGCTTCAAAGAATAATCAGACAGAAAAGGACAAAGAAAAGAGACCAGTTGTGGTAATTCTGTATACCCATGGTCTATCTCAAAATATCAGGATGGTGGCCAACTGCTATAAAGTCAATGTAGTTCTGCCTGTACCCTGCAAGTTGTTGCAGATTTGCAACTTGAATAAGGATGAACGTCTCAAAGAGTGTCGTAAAACGCATGAAACTATGTTCACAGAGTGCACCGCTGATGTCATCTATGTCATCCCTCTTAGCTTTGGCCTGGAATGTATAGGACAAACTGGGCAGTGATTCAATGATAGGGCGAAACAGCACAGAACGTAAGTGAAGGCTGGATGTGGTAGTCACATGGTTACACACTGCAGTACGTGCAAATGTCACCCTGGTTTCTACAGAACCAGACTGATAACTCGGTCGAAAGATAGGCTGGAAATGAAAATAATGAAGGCAGACCTGATTAAGCAGTGGGGCCCCGTGAGCGTGAGTAAGCCGTCTATGTCCTCAACAGACGAATAGATTTCCTTTCTGCGCGGTTCTATGGCAGTTTTTTTTTACCTGCTTCTCCTTTCCCACACCGTCCGTGTTTTGTATATTTTTGTGCCTCTCCTGTGGTTTTGAGCGGTTCTTTCTAGATAATAAAATCAGTTGGCAGTTGGCGCCTGTCCTGTCTTTTGAGTGTTCCTGTCCCTGTTTTCTTGTGCCGTTGTATTGCATTTACGGTGTCTATTCACAACTAGCTCCAACTGAAGTCCTGCTGGATAATATGCAAGACGTACGCTACTGAGATTTCCAAGGACAGAGTCTAAGGCAACATCGCTTAACCGCTCGTGTTGTCTTTAACACTGTCCTTGCAAATCTTAGCAGCGCACATCTTGTATGTGTTGTCCTTTTTTACCCAGTGTAAGGCTTTTTTTGCTTCTTTTTGGTCGACGTCTCCTGCACTTCTTGCTCGTTATCATAGAGCTTCCGCTCTCAATACGCGTGGTCCTCTTCGACAACCTCTAGTTCTCGTGGCAGTCCGACCCGTCTTCAACTTCACGCGTTGGTTCTCGACCTTTATCACTTATTTGCTTACAAACTAAGCTAGACAGGTCATTGTGTCAACGCTGGGCACGGGAAATTTAATTTTTTATTACAAAGAGAAAGCGTGCCATAATTGCCAATACACTGCAAAGTCTGCCCACGTGACCGAGTACTCAGCGGTATCAAGACACATGGCAGGAGTGGTTGCGCTGTTGCACGGGAAGGAGTCGAAACTTTCGATATTAGACGTTTTTAGCGTACCGGAGACGTACTACCGGAAGCGTATACCGGTTTACCGGACCCCTCTTGCGCATGCGCAGTGGCATTGTTGGCGTGAGGGGGGACACTACGCATGCGCAGCCGGCGTCCGGTAAACCGGTATACGTCGCCGGTATGCTAAAAACGTCTATTAGTAAGAATGGTAGCGTTTCTGTCACTGATCCCTCTAGCACGTTTCATAGCAAAGGAAATTGATTTCTTGAAAGATGCTTATGAAGGATTTCTTTTTAAACTGACGGCTCTATATGCAAGCTATGCGTTTTCTCTCTGTCCAAACGTTTTATCGGGTTGCCCTTCTCTTGTTTTTGTTTATTTGCTTTTGTGATTTTGTTTTTAAATTTTACATTTAACTCTTTTTTTTCTACGAATGCTTCACACTTCTTTTCGGCGTCTTGAACCCTATTTATTTTCTCACATCTTCCATTTATCGCCGAAACTGTTTTCCATGCTTGATTTTCGAAAAGTTCATGTGCGTTTTTCATTTACCCGTTCCGGGTTTTGTTTCCAACGCAGTGGTTGGCTGTCTGTCAGGGACGCGTGAATTGAATTCCTGGCTTTGGGTCAATGGGCTACGTGACGCTGCTTCTGACGTATATAAATATGTGACTAGCTGCTTCAAAAATATAAATTTTTAGCTTGCACATGAAATGTCGTCAATCCTATGTCGCTTTCTTCGCGCGTTTTGTGGTATGAACAAACTGGATTCTCTACTGCATTTTGAGTGCCGAATTGTTACTTAACGCATTTGACTCGCTCCACTACATTGCAGCGCTTTTGAGTAGCTTATCACCATTAGGCGACAATCCTATTTAGTATTTCGAACAATCGCCGCGTTCTTCTCAACTGTTTAGCAACATTCAACGTCGCCTCTGAACGCAGCGAGTGGCCCATTCTGTTTTCAGGAATTTCGGCAATCGTTCCTCGAGTGAAAAATCTTCTTAACAAAAGACGGCAGAAGCGACTGCTGATGGCCGATGGGACTACAGAACTATGGAACTAAAGCGAATAGAACAAAATAAAAGGATATATTATAAAATGATGGTAAGTACATGGATGAAGATTACTAGCGTTATGAAGGCCGTAATATTTTTTTTGCGTTACTTCTATTGCTCCTAATCTAGGTTCCTTGCGCCTTAATATATTTATTAATTAACGAATGCGATTAAGTGGAGATTGAATAGTCCAGCCATCTAATATCAGCACAATAGGGTCTCCAGAATATACTGTTTCATCCAACAGTTCCTTTCAAAAGAAATGCCCTTTGAGGGGCTAAGGTTGAAAGAATACGCCAATGCGCCGTTTTCACAAAACACAATTTTTTTGTCTGAGTAGAAAAGACTGCTGCATAGAAATAATGTCGAAATACCGATGCGCCTAATTCAATCTAGACGCAAACACTCATGTTTTATTCCCTCTAGTTTTCTATGCCTTTGTGTCGCTTTCAGCAAACAAGAGGCATTTGTTTGGGCTCTCAGAATGTGTTCTTTCAGCCTGGCTCAAATCAATGGCAGCCTAGAAACGCCCGCAGAACACTGAACTCTGGCATGCTAATTAGAGCTTAGAGGTTGCAAAACTCCAGGAACGTTCAACTTTACCTGGTATTAATGTCGGACCGCATGTGAAATGCGAATGCATGAAATGCATTAGTACGTTGAGTGTTTCATGTCATTATTGGCTTTTATATTATTTCTTTTTTTCATGATTACAGCCGCAGGAGTAGACGAAACGAACTCATTTGAGGCGCGTTTTTGCCCTCATTTCTAGCCGAACGATATCGAAAAGCAAACGGTGAATTTAGTAGTGCTTGCATTGATATATTCTTCGATACCTCACACTTACATACCTGTTTTGTGTTAATCTTCTTGAAATATCGTGGGGAAATCTTGTTGCAATAGCTCCCAGAAACCAGAAACACCACCGAAGGGTTTGCCCGAAGCATTAAATGTTCGAAATAAGCTTTTAGGAGCAAATTTATGACGTAGCCCCTGCGGCAGCAGCAAAAAAAAGGAACTGCCAAAAAAAATAGTTCTGTATACATGTTACTGAGTTAGTAGTATGGTGCCTTATGTGAAAAAGGCGTGCTCGTTTATGCGTCCGTGCATGTGTGTGCGCGTGTGTGTGTGTGTGTGTGTGTGTGTGTGTGTGTGTGTGTGTGTGTGTGTGTGTGTGTGTGTGTGTGTGTGTGTGTGTGTGTGTGTGTGTGTGTGTGTGTGTGTGTGTGTGTGTGTGTGTGTGTGTGTGTGTGTGTGTGTGTGTGTGTGTGTGTGTGTGTGTGTGTGTGTGTGTGTGTGTGTGTGTGTGTGTGTGTGTGTGTGTGTGTGTGTGTGTGTGTGTGTGTGTGTGTGTGTGTGTGTGTGTGTGTGTGTGTGTGTGTGTGTGTGTGTGTGTGTGTGTGTGTGTGTGTGTGTGTGTGTGTGTGTGTGTGTGTGTGTGTGTGTGTGTGTGTGTGTGTGTGTGTGTGTGTGTGTGTGTGTGTGTGTGTGTGTGTGTGTGTGTGTGTGTGTGTGTGTGTGTGTGTGTGTGTGTGTGTGTGTGTGTGTGTGTGTGTGTGTGTGTGTGTGTGTGTGTGTGTGTGTGTGTGTGTGTGTGTGTGTGTGTGTGTGTGTGTGTGTGTGTGTGTGTGTGTGTGTGTGTGTGTGTGTGTGTGTGTGTGTGTGTGTGTGTGTGTGTGTGTGTGTGTGTGTGTGTGTGTGTGTGTGTGTGTGTGTGTGTGTGTGTGTGTGTGTGTGTGTGTGTGTGTGTGTGTGTGTGTGTGTGTGTGTGTGTGTGTGTGTGTGTGTGTGTGTGTGTGTGTGTGTGTGTGTGTGTGTGTGTGTGTGTGTGTGTGTGTGTGTGTGTGTGTGTGTGTGTGTGTGTGTGTGTGTGTGTGTGTGTGTGTGTGTGTGTGTGTGTGTGTGTGTGTGTGTGTGTGTGTGTGTGTGTGTGTGTGTGTGTGTGTGTGTGTGTGTGTGTGTGTGTGTGTGTGTGTGTGTGTGTGTGTGTGTGTGTGTGTGTGTGTGTGTGTGTGTGTGTGTGTCACCTTCACCTTCACCTACCTACCAATAGCCCATAAAACGCCACCGCCCACCAGAAGCACACGCACAAAGCGACGGCCCAACCAAATTTGAACACGCAATGGCCGAGCGATCGATGTAAAAGCGAAATCTACTGCCATTACTGCTAACCCAAGTTTGTCGCTTATCATCGCATGACTTCATTTGCAATATTTTTCCTTGCCGGATTTTCAAGTCCTTGTAGCACAGGGTGTTTCTAGGTGCGTAAATCCGGATACACAAGGTTACTCTCACAAGAGTAGCAAAAATATGGAACAGAGATGTTACATGAGCGCCGTTTACAATGGTAGCTGCGTGTCAGCACTCAAGTTAGCATAATTGCGTGAAATGTAAGTAAAGCACGCTCTTAAATTTAAGTGCTCTTATTTGGACGGCAGGTTGGGCGACTTGTTACTGGTATATTAGAAAGCATCACCAGAGGAACGAAAAGGAGACAGGAAAAAACACTGACTGCAAACTAGAGCTTTCCTTCAGAACATCAGTAAAAAAAACCACTCGGCTGCGCTAGCTATGCTGATGTCAGATGGAATAGACTTTTGTTCATGATTTTTTTTAAATGCGAGAGCATTATATGGCTACTGGCCAGCGAAATCCGGCTTCGGCGTTGACGAGCCGCATTGGTCCCGAAAATACCAGATGACGTCACCGTGGTATCAAAGAAAACTGATAGTGCGGCGAATTGAACCCAGGACTTTGACACTGCGAGGCAAGCACAGAACCCATTGGCCACAAAACCGCGTTGGTTCTTGGCGGACAGAGATGAACCTAGATTATGCTTTGCTTATGGCTGTATTATAATGAGTATTTGTGTCATTATAAAAGGATAAAAAGAAATTAAAAATAAAGTAGAAAGAAAACACTGCTTTATCATTGCAGCTACCTCAGCAGTCTAAATTGCCCTCCGTAATTTTTCATGCTGTTTTCTTTCCTTGAACGAGAACGCATCTACAAACGCCGCTGGCAGGGTATAAAATTTAAGTTTTGAGCCAAACATCTAGTAGGCATTCAGCGCTTCACTCATTCACATTTTATCTGGTGGTCGCTTCTTCGATGCTGCTTTTGCCTCGCAGAGCGCAATGGGGCACATTCTCTTAACACCGAAGTCGCACGCAGTGCGCGTTTGTGAGAGTTTCAATGATCCGGTTATCCGCCCAAAACTGCGGTCCTCAGTTCTCAACACGGCAAAAGGAAGCGTAATTAGATAAAAGAGCCCAGTTCTCCTTAGTTTTGACGCGACTGGTACGTGACGACCTTCCAAGGCCGCCTCTGCGCTTTAAGGTACAAGTGCTTCAGGCCGCAGTATACGCTCTTCAATCGCTACTGAGCACATAACGAAGCCACCCCTGTACAGCAAAGGGGCGCGCGGCCGACCAGGTCTGGTTCTCACTGAAGCGAGGAATCACGGTGCTTTTCGCTTGTTTCTTCCTCTCTCGTCCTCCGCGAAAAGCCGCTTTATTGGCCTCAATCCCTGTTCCCAGTGCCGCCGTTTCTCTCGCGACCATCTGGGGAGTCTTACGTATTTACGAAGTGGCCACTTAGGTGCCGAGGAGAGCGCCGGCTGCCGCGGCGGTGAGCCGCTCCGCGCTGCAACATTGATCAGCTGGAAAGCGTTCCAAAAAAGGCGCTGAAAAATATACCACCTAGCGCCGTCATAACGGCGGACGAGGAGTCGTTCTCTGGGTGCTAGAGGCAGGAAATAGGCTCCGGTAAAAAAAAAAAGTATACAGCGCGGCTCCACCGAAGAAGTAGGTCCGCCCCGGTAACGAGAAACTTTATTATCCCACCAGCAGGAAATGACAGGAAAAACGGTCAGGCCGCCCGTATATACACCACGTCACTTGGCGTACTGTTCCGTCTCAGGCGCCGGAAAAACTGTCGGTCATTAGAAAAACCGCTAGACTTGAGGAGAATGATGAGCAGTTATCACAAGAAAAAAATAGCAGAAGCCAAAGAACTGTACATGAAAAACAATAAGTCATTTGTCATGCCTTAAAGAAAAAAAAATGAATTTGACTCCCGCTTGATCATCATTAGTGGCACGAGCTAGAAAAATAAAATACTGGGGAGTTGTTTGTAGTTTACTCGATACAACATTAAAAAAAAAGTTCTGAAAGCACAGGGTGGTTTTCCTGAAGGCAGCATGAACAGTAGTCGAGTTGTCATTAGAAAAGAAGTTTCGAGTTATGAACATATTCAACTCCGTTAATTACAGCCAATTAATATAATGTTTTGCAGATAAACATGAACGTGTTACTGCGCTTAATGTTTTGCTCTCCGCTGCCTTCTTGGGGTTGACACGGCCACTGAATGCTAAGGAATTATTCGGAAAATAGCCTGATGGTTTCGCATAACTGAATATCTGTTTTTTTTTCTATATTATGCTATTATCATCATCATCACCACCACCACCAGCCTGACTACACCCACAGCACGGCAAAGGCCTCTCCCATGTCTTTCCAATTAACCCTCTCTTTTGGCAGCTGCGTCGACCCTACGCCTGCAAACTTCCCAATCTCATCCACCCACCTAACGTTCTGCCGCCCCCTGCTACACTTGCCTTCTCTCGGAATCCACTCCGTTACCCTAAAGGACCACCGGTTATCTTGCCTTCGCAGAACATGCCCTGCCCAAGCCCATTTATTCCTCTTGATTTCGACTAGGATCTCATTAACACGCGTTTGTTCCCTCGCCCACTGTGCCCGCTTCAGGTCTCTTAACAATACACCTAACATTTTTCTTTCCATGGCTCGCTGTGTTTTCCTTAACCTTTTCGTTAGCCTCCATGTTTTTGCTCCGTAGGTCAGTTCCATTAAGATACAGCAACTGTACACTTTTTTCTCGAGGGATATTGGTGACCTTGTATTCCTGATCTGAGAGAACCTGCCATATGCGCTCCACCCAATTCTTGTGCTTTTTGTTATTTTCCTCTCATGATCCGGATCAGCGGTCACTGCCTGCCCTAAGTGACATATTCCTTTACCACTTCCAGCACCCCTCTACCAATTACGAACTACTTTTCCTTTGCCAGACTGTTGAGCATTACTTTAATTTTCCGCATGCTAATTTTTAGACCCACCGTCCTGCTTCGCCTGTCAAACTCATTATTCATGTTTTGCAATTCATCTCCTGGGCCACTCAGCAAAGCAATGTCATCAGCGAATCGCAGATTATTTAGGTATTCTCCATTAACTCTTATCCCCAACTGTTTCCAATTCCGACCTCAGAATACCTCCTGTAAATAGGCGGTGAATAGCTTTGGCGAGATCGTGTCTCCTTCTCTGACGCCCTTCCTTATTAGAATGTTATTGCTGACTTTACGGAGGAGTATGGTAGCTGTGCAGTTCCTCTATATATCTTCCAGTGTTTTGGACCTAAGGCTCATCTACACACCGGTTCCGCAATGCCTGTATGACTGCTGAGGTTCACAGTGAGTCAAATGCTTTCTCATAATAATGAAGGCTATATATAGGAACTGGTTATATCTGGCGCATTTCTCTATCAGCTGATTGGTAGTGTGAATATAATCAATTGTGGAATATCCTTTAGGAAAGCCTGCCTGATCATTTTGTTGATTAAAGTCTAAGGTTGCTCGGAATCTATTAGCGATTACCTTAGCAAATACCTTGTAGGCAACGGACAGTAAGCTGATCGGTCTGTAATTTTTCAAGTCCTTGGCGTCTCCTTTCTTAAGATTTAAGATTATGTCTGCGTTCTCTCAAGCTTCTGGTACGGTCGAGGTCATAACGCATTGCGCATACAGGGCGGCTAGCTTTTCTAGCACAATCCCCACTCGACAGATCTGCTGTTACCTGATCCTCCCGAGCTGCTTTTCCCTTTTGCATTGCTCCTAAAGCTTTCTTTACTTCCTCTTTCGTTACTGGCGAGATGACTCTTTGCTGTGCGCTACTGTCTAGAGACAGATTATGCTATTGGAGCATATTAAATTTTTTGGTTTAGTTTATGATGTTTAATGCCCGAAAGAAACTCTCGCAATGAGGGACGCCGTAGTGGGGAACTCCGGAAAATTTCGACCATCTGAGGTTCTTTAACGTGTACTGACATCGCGCAGTACACGGGCATCTACATTTCCCCTCCATCGAAATGCGACCGCCGCGGCCGGGAACAATCCCGCCTCTTTCGAATTTGCAGCCCAGCACCATAACCACTGAGCCACCGCGGCGGCTGGCAATTGATGTGTCATCAAGCCCGAATAATGCTGCTGATCAGCTACAATTTTAGTCAAACTGTGAAAAAAGCCGGAGTCGAATATGTCTAAAACTAGTTCGGGCCGTTAATGCAGCACTCCCTTTGCTTGATACCTGTCGCTGTTACGGAGGACTGTTTTTTGTAATGGAGTGGTTAGTGATGATCATGACAGGTGCCACCAGATAGGAATAATGGCGACACATTAGGTATACCGTAGTGCAGAAGTAAAGCAATGAAGGAAACCGGAAGGCAAGCACTGGGACCGTATTCTATCAGCTGCCCATTTTCCATTGTGCATTTCGTGTCCATTTCTTGTCCATTTGGTCCTCTGTCATTGATCAATCAGATGGGCATTGTGACTGAAGTTTGAAGCTGTGGAGAACCAGCAAAAGTGTAGCGTAGCATTTTTTTCGTCATCTTAAGTGCTCTTGTTCTCTTCAGTTTCGTAGATAAAGCAGAAGATGTTTTATTACATGTTCTATTCTTTTTTCACTTTTTTACTGTGTCTGCTTTCTGATATTCTCTCTTTAGTTTGCTCTTTTTTTTTTGGCTCTTCCTTTTTGCGTAAAGCTATTTCTCGTTCTGAGTGCCACGTCATTTCTCTAAAAACCGGATGTATATCGCTATTTCTACTTCTGTTGTTTTCTCGTCAACAGTCCGAAAAGGATTATGGCGAGCACCAAGTAGATGATCTTTCGTTCATCCTATGTCCAAAGAAATACCAAAGATAGAAGTAGAAACAATAACTACAACTAAATACTCGCCTCTGAATAGGGACTATGAAGTAACACCAAGTGTCAGAGTAAACAAAGTAAATGTTTTCAGCACAGGAATGACAGGCTAATGTTACAGGAAAACCTTTTTTTAATTTGAGAAGTTCACAATGTCGTCTAGGAAGCAATTTAATGAGATTGTGGTGGTGTTAAAGAAGTAACTGTGCCTGCCTAATGCATTGATGAGGATGTGTACTAAGGTCTTGCTTTGTCTATCTGGAATGAAAATTTTCAGGGGTAGTTTTCTCAGCGTGTTCCTTTCCTGATAATAGTCTTAAAATGAGCAAAGAAGGCATGCAAGAGATATGAGATGACATAACGCGATTGCCGTCTACTCAAAAGTAAAATTCGCTAAACCGGCTGCTCTACGTTGCTAAGATCACATTTGTCGTGTATTACTCCTCTGTGGCTATGCTGTTCGCGTGTTGGCATAGCGCGACGCGTCATTTCATACCGTGGCCTGCTGCCTGCGGGCGAGAGGTGCAGGCGCGCACGTAATTCGCCACTGTGGCAGGCACTGTGTGCGATGTCAACCTGACTTTAATACATCGTGGAACGTCACTTGCGCGAACAAATTTAATTTCTTTGCATCCAGGATGCACTGCTTGAGATATTTTGGTCCACTGGGCAATTCCCACAATCACATCTAGACTAGGCATGTGTATATTTCGAGCCGTTGAAGAAAGTAGGTTTTTTTTGCTAGTACCGCCTTTCATAAAATTTTTACTTACGTTGTCCATTAAGTACGCGGACCTTTTTCCATCCTATAGACGAGGAGAACGAGCAATGTCGGCCGCTGGTTCTCATGTTCCACACGGGATGAAGTCTGGATAGTTGAAGATTCAGAAGGGTGACAACGCGCCGTGGTCAAGCGCTCTTCTCTGTCCTGTGTTGCTTGTTCGACTGGTTGTCGCTTTTCTGGACACGCTTCATCCGCTGGGATGTCATTCAGCCCTGCTATATGTGGCGACATGCAAAATAAAGACAATGTCTTGCGGCGGAAAAAGACTGTGAAAGAACGACGAGCTCCTAGTGGCGATGCCTGAAACTGTGTCATTATTCAGTATTTTAAAATGATTTTTTTTTCAGTAGCATCGTTTTATACTGTGCATTACCAGCACTATGCATAGCAAAAACCTGACTAGCAGTGGTTCAGGAAAGTATTAAAGTCAAGTTTTTCTAGTTCGTCGCTTGAAACATCTGTCCTTGATCCCTGCTCAACTCCACCACGTTTTTAGCAATTCTTATGCAAGCAGATAAAGAAAACTTGATGGCGGAACAAGTCGATCTAAGTTCGTGCAGTCTATTCATGAACCCCATCGTCACCATCACCATCATATTAACCACACCCATTGCAGGACAAAGGCCCCTTCCTTATACGGAGGTATTTACAAAAGGAAAGAAAATTTCGACCCGTGTCGGGAAAAAGAAGTTAGAAGCGTTTAAAAACTGCATTGAGCTCGTCCTTAAATGATGGAAAGTTCAAGTGACGACGAAAAAACACAAAAATTTTGAGACGCAATACAGTGAGCGCTTCTTGTAAATGTAAACAAGAAACTAGAAATAGAGGAATGTTTACAATTCCCGTAAAGTGTCTTGTCTTTTTCCAGCTCACCTTGTGGAGCCAAGATCTCCCATCTGTATGCAGAATATCTGCTGTGTTCAAGCTAATCTACGGACTATTAACCTAGTATTTCGACAGCAAAATGAACACGAAACACCTCGCTTAACCCTTAATTGCAGAAAGATTCGCTGCGCAGCGGGGTATTGTCTCCAGAAACAAATCGCTTAATTTCACTTCTTGTTTCAGAACTCATATCAGCCGGGGTGCCTTGAAACGCACTAGAAAATCACTCGTCAATGTACATCCGTTGAGAATGGGTTCATTTCCCGTTCGTGATTACCTCCTTTTTCCCGCTGGCATACCCAACAATTCCGGACAAACGCGTTTTTCAGCGGGAAGCCGTTTGTTTATAAACGCAATTTTTTCTCATAACGTATGATTTCATTACAGCTGTTAACTTATCAGTTAACCTATCGTAAAAACCGTTGCCAATTGTTTTTCTATGGCTTTCTTAACTGTTTGATGCGATCGATTAAAACACTTTAAAAGAAAGATTTTGCTCCATATCAGAAGAATGGGTCACTACCTTCTATATTTCCATAATAGTATCTTACAATTTTCGTATTATCAAAATTTTTGTCCAAGAAGGTTGGACATGTTTCCTCAGAGCTGAGATAGTGCACCTAAAGATACGAACATACTGTTGCTGTCATTAGAGTTCCTTGTGTGCTACTCGCATTTCGCACTGATCGTACGCAGAGGAATGTGGAAGGCAGTAAGTGGGCCTGTACCCAGCGCAGTAGCCGGGTGTTCACTGAAGACGCTTCTGCACGTTCCAACTATGTGAAATACGGAGGCCCCATTAAGGGAAAGCACGTTGCCATTGCTCGATTAGCAGCGTGAGCTCTTTTCACAGTGCCGGTAGTACCTCGCTTTTCGAGGCGTATGGTGCGGCTTGATGAAAAATGGTATCCAGTCAAAGCAACACCGGGTCTTTTAATTCTGTCTGAGGGTTCCTGCTGAGCGCCGAAGATTTCCATTTTCGATCCCTGCTGCGTTTGGGATATTATTCAGTAGGTAATAATTTGCAGCCTCTTTTATTTCTTTCGCACCGCAGTATGTGCAGTATCGTACCAGACCTGCACTACCCGTACTGCTTCGAATAGCTTAGAGAATACTACCTGATTGTGCTTACTATATGAGGGTGGCCTCTTTGCAAATTTTCTTTTCATAGTGTTTGCCTCGTAAAGAATTTCTACATCTCCAATTTTTCCCCACATAGCATTTGAAAACAGCTTGGAAGTGTATTGAATTGCAAATTTTCCTACCCACATGTGAGAACCGACCCTTGGATGGGAAAATACTGGGCGAAATGCTCGTCCGCTTGTCTTTGCCCATTGTTTTAGTGGTTCGATCAATCCACTCTAACCCATTTCATAAAATTGCGCACCACAGAACAAAGGTTAGCCCTGCGTGTTATGGGTTTCGTAATGTTCATTTAGTGTTGCAATTAAACTATAGCAAGGTAGGCGTGTCATGTCTCCTGCTCTGTAGGTGATGGTTACCTAAACAACATAAGATTAATAAAAAAAAAACCCTTCATATGTAGTTTTTCGGAAGCTTCTATCGACCGCTTTTTTTCTATCTATTCTCCATAGGCGAAGGTAACACTCTGAGAAAGAACAAACCAGATTGTTGTGACACGGCTTACATTATTTGTTGATTGAAGGACCGAGAAACTTACTGGTTATATGATTTTTAACAATAAGCTGATGCTGGTTTCGATTTGTTTTCGTTCTTTTAGCTCAATTCACAATTTTTAATTTTTTTATTCCGCACGTAAACAAATTTTTGTCTGTATCTTGTTTGTTAATAGCGTTGTTTTGCATCGCTATCAGAGAACGCGAATTAAGTAGAAGTAATTTATTAATGTATTGCTTATGTTAAAAAATGCATTGCAAGCGGGAAGAAAAGACCTAAGTGCAACGCAGCTGCCCGAAAAACCTCGCGTGATCTAATTTGAGACCCCAGCAAACGTATAACAGAACTCCATCTGGAAATGTCATGTCAGCTGAAGACCATCCCACCGGTATGTTTTTTTTTTGTGCGTGTGTGTTCCACCTACGAGGAAGTAGAAACAATGCATGGATGTAGTTCGAGGACCTAATGGCGACAGAAACAAAGAGGTCTGAACCAAAGATACTGCTAACAAAAAAGTTCATGGTCTGTAGATTTGAGAGAAATAAAAAAACGCGCGCACTAAAGCTTGACGAACGGTGTATAACTGTTCATGCAATTACAGAAAAAGGGGAGGAAAGGGGGAACGAAGGAAAGTTTTGTTGCTACTCGGAGGCAGCAACAGACGACGAGTACCCTCCACAAGAGCAATGTTCGTTCTTAGGTGTCACTGGCAGAAAGAGCAGTGCGCACTACCATTCCATTTGCTTCGTGCGTCTGGAAGCACTTTAGCCAAGATAGCCGGCGTAGCGCCGAACGCTGGAAAGCTCGCGATATTGCGAGTTTAAACTGCGGGTATGTTCTTGCGAGAAAGCATGCGAAGAAAACAAAAACAAAACGAGAATGTAGCCAGGTTGCTCTATTTCCTTGTGTACTTGCTTAGATGGCTTCAACATGGAGACCAAGAAAAAAAAGACGGAATGTTGTAAAGAAGTTTCGAAAATCAGAAACCTCCATCTTTTTATGAAGTGTGCGAAGCCTAGTGCGTATTCATATTTTCGCTCTGCATTTTTTTTTTGCAGCCGTGCAGTATGAGTCTAGAAGCCACGAGCAGGGCGGCTTCCCCGCCCTTCCATCATTCTGGTTGAAAGAGCGGTGACATATCAGTACCTGGACCAGCTTTTCGTGTGTGATAGCTTATCAAGTTTACCAGAAAAGAAAACATAGTCTTCGAAAAGATCTTCGACTATTTTTTTGTCTTAGCTGCTTTCTCTGCTAAATATTGAAGCAGAAAAAAAAAAACTGGCGCGTAGTTGACTCAGAAATATGGCGTGGGCAGCAACTTCAAAAAAAAAAAGCCTACTTGGAGGCTCTCTCAAGATCCCATTTCTATTTCTTATACGTTTGCTTGCCGTCTATCAAGCATCTTATATGCGCACGCATGGCACAACATGAAAAAAATCAGCACTCATGCATTTGCTGTCGAGCTCCACAAGCTCAGAGAAGGCGTTCTGAAGGCTTCTCAAGAAAAAAAAATATTTGACGCCAACACTGCCTCAGTGTTCGACTTAAGAGCGTTAGCTACACGAGCTTCAAGTGTTTGCAACCGTGTGCTCAGCAAACGTGGAAGTGACCAAATCCAAACATTCGCGGATGTTTCCTTTCCGGAAACATCCCTTCTGAGACACAAGCAGCGCCATCTACCTCAGAGATTTTGAACTTCTATTGCAATTTACAGCCACCTTTGCTTTATACGTATATTTCCTCGTTATATTAGTTAATAAAGTTTCTAAACGTGTTCATTACAACACGAGCAATTGTTTGACGCCATCCGGAATCCCCTGCGATAAATGGTACGGCCGTAATGGCTGTGTGAAGGTCCGCGGGATGCACGGTCTGGGGGCGGGAAGGTCGTCGTTTCGAATCCCATACTTACTTTGGGATTCATCTCAATTATTAATTTTATCCTCAGTAGCAAGCTAAGTCATTTGACACCACTTCGAACATTCTGCGTCAAACGTGTGGCTCCGAAATTTTATGCAAATTGTGAGAGTGGAAGGGGGGGGGGGGGGGTGAGTGTTCCCACTTCTACGGCTGCTATACTCGCACATATAGTATAACGGATTGAGAATATAGGTATCAACGTAGGCGCCACGCGCCCAGTGTTGCTATGCGATATAGTGTGGTCACGTGGTAACTGTTTTGGTATATTTGGCCTTGAATGCAGACAGACGCGTTCTTGAAAAAACGTAAGTAGTAAACGCTACCACTCATAAACAAGCAGCTGGGCATCTGGAGTTCACCCCTACCTTACTGAGCATTCAAGACAAATACAACTGACCACGACTGTCCGCCTACGTCGCACGGCACGTAAAAACCTGTCAAGATTGTTAGCGGCGAAATACGTACACCGACTAAGCCAGCAGGGGTTCTCAATTCAACCCCACCGCCTTCAAGACCTTTCCAGCCGATTGGCTTGGACCTCCTCGGCCTTTTCCTGACGCTGCGGCCGGAAACAGACAAATGTTGCGACTGGCTACCTGACCCGCCACGCCAAAGGAAAAACGCTACAAAACGACACACCAGAAGAAGTCGCAAAATTTTTAATAGAATGCGTATTGCTTCGACATGGCGACCCCCAGTTACTCATAACTGATAGAAGAACAGTGTTCATGTCAGACCTGGCGACAGCTATCCTGCTGTACAGTCAGGCGATGCACCGGAGAACAACTGCATGCCATCCGCAGAAAAACGGCCATGGCATGCGCAGCCATGTGGACGCAGAAAACAAGAGCTGGAGTGCCGTCCTCCCTTACATCGTCTTTGACTACAACACTGCAGTACAAGAGACCACCCTTATGACGCCTTTTCGGCTCGTCCACGGAAAGGAGACTACTACACTGGACGCTATGCTACCAAACGTAACTGAACAAGGTAATCCTGTCGTCGGAGCCTACCTTCGGCGTGGAAAGGAAGCCTGATAACTTCGTGTTAAGGAGTACGGACCAAGAGCGCTCCGGCGGCCGACTCTATAATTCTTTCGCCATCACATGGAATACAAGCTGGGCGAGTGTGTATGGGTGCCGATGCCACTTCACCGTCGCTGACTGAGTGAATAGCTTTTGCGCCCTACATGATCTCTCGTCGAATCGAATAACTCGAATACGAAGTCGTCCCGATGCACTCAAAGCATCCCAGTGGCGCCACCAGAAGTTGTGCATGTAGTGCGCCTAAAAGCATATTATGCTCGGTAATGGACGCTTTGTGTTCGCACTCTGTGCTTATTTTGCAGTGTTCATCTTTTTTTGGCTTCCTTTGTTTTCAGTAAAGCATCGGAGACAGCCCACCTCGTATCGTATCATGTCTATTCTACAATAATATAAAGTATTACATGCTCTTATCGGTAAAGAACACGATAACTCACGCATTAGGCTTCAGTATTCTGCTATATGCAACGACACTTTAAAGACGCTGTGCAGTTGACTGGAACAACAGAATAAACAATATATTACACTCCTTTTTACAAAACATTATCTTATGACTGAAGCTTTAGTGCTGACGTAGACCGTATCAGAATCATTTCGATGACGAATTTCAATATTCTTTTGAGGCAGGGCGTTGTTTAAAAGATTTTTTGTTACAAGGAATTCCTACATCATTATGTTTCCTCCCGTTGCTAAAGACCTGAATATCGTTTTAATGCAAAAGCATTAGTGGTTCAATTATGAAAAAAAAGCCGGCGACGTGTGTGTGTACTCGCACGTGGCACAGAAAGTCTCAGAAATGGCAAATAGGGCGCCGTCATCAAGCGGCCGTATGACGTACACAGCAAGCCGACCCCCGTCGCTTCATACAACCATATACACGTCATTTGTCTATATCTATTCACCACTGGCCGATCTCCATGTGGCTCCAGTTTTCCGACATTCTTACCAAAATTTTGGCGCTACCATTCGTGGTACAGCGTTTCGGGTGGTGTCATACGGTTTCCAGTTGCCTATACGTTACATGCGCTGGCCAAGTTGGAGGTCAGCTTGCGGCAGCGACTCTAACCGACGACATATGTACCGTGCATTCCCATACTTTCCTATCAAAATTGTGATGCAACTCTTCTCAGTACAGCGTTCCGGGAGGTGTCATACGAGTGTGTGTGTGTGTGTTTAGGCGGTGGGGCGCAAGCGTATAGGTCTTGCGTCCACGACATGCAAACTTGGCAGACCTCATCGCCGTGTAGCGAGAGCGTCCGAACGTTTGTTTGGGGCGCGTGCCAATACGGCAACACACAAACTCGCAGAAAAGAAATTTAATACATGTACAAACACAACGCGCTAACAATTCATCCAGGGACGGTAATGCTTTCACAATCCCACAAGTTAGCAGTCTTCAGTGTCTGCATGGTAAATAATAGCACAAGAAAAACAAAGAACAAGGCACCACATGGGTGAGCGCTTTCTCCTCTATCTGGTCTATTCAGTGTTTGAACCGAATATTTTTGGAGGCCACGATGATCTACAAGGTATGGTACTTGAACAAGCTCACATAACGTTCCAACCAACTTGAATAGTTTACCCCCAGCACCTTCTTTACATAAACGAAATAAAGGACCAAGTGACTGCTAAGACATACATCCTTTGTCCGTAAAGTTCCGAGACTGAGTCCGTTAAAAAAATGAGTTTAACATTGAAATCATTGGTGCAGCACCCCTTCGAAAAAGTCTTCCTTGCAGTCTATACACAGTTTCCAACGCTTCTTGAGGTCTTAGAAACAGTTGGAAAACGATTCTTTTGGCCGGCTTCTCAGCTCATTTGCCGTGGCGTCTTGAATGGCCTCAACGATTTCCATCCAGCGACATTTTATGGCTCTCTTCACACGAGAAAAAGAAAAAAACGCATGGGGAGAGGTCAGGCGAGTATGGCAGACGGGGGAGTACAGTAATGTTGTTCTTGGCGAGAAATTTTGTCACGCTGAGAGCAGTGTGCGGCCTTGCGTTCACGTAGTGAAGGCTCCATTGTCGAGATGCTCATAAGTCAGGGCGACGGCGTCGCAGAGCATCACGAATGTGTTGGACCACGCAGATATAAATCTCCTGATTCACCGTCTGCCCTTGTGGGACGAGCTTGTGGTGTACGGCACTTCTGGAATCGAAAAAAAAACTATCAGCATTGTCTTTGTTTCTGTCTTCTGTCGCCGCACCTTTCTCGACGCCGGAGAGCTTGTGGACCGCCATTCGGCGCTCTGCCTCTTTGTTTGAGGATCGTATTCAAAACAACATGTTTCGCCTTCCGCAATGATGCTGTCGACAAATGCAGCATCCTCCTCTGCCTCAGAAAGAAAATCAGCGCTCATTGATGTCCGCGTGTCTTTCTGGTCCTGGGTGAGGAAGTGCGGCACAAGTCTGGCATTTAGCTTTCGTTTCCCCAAGTTCTCTTCCAAAATTTGGTGGCATGTGGTCTTACTAATGTCGAGAGCATCTGATAACATGCGGACTGTAATGGTGCGGTCTTGCTGCAGAATTATCCTGATCCGAGCCACGTTGTTTTCGTTCCGTGAGGCTGAAGGGCGCCCCTGCCTTGTGTCGTCTTCCACCGACGTTCTCCTCGAAACGAACCTTTAGTGTCACTCTAAAATTCGCACCCGCGATTATGTTTCGTTGCCGTAACCTTCACAAAGGAGCTCATACGTCAGTGTGGCTGTCTTGACAAGCTTCACGCAGAATTTTACGTTTACACGCTGTTCGAGGTGGACGTCCATCTGTCCGCATTCACTGACAGTAGAATGCACAGACTAGTGACAACGCATGCATGCATGCATGCATGGATGGATGGATGGATGGATGGATGGATGGATGGATGGATGGATGGATGGATGGATGGATGGATGGATGGATGGATGGATGGATGGATGGATGGACGGACGGACGGACGGACGGACGGAGGGACGGACGGACGGACGAACGGACGGACGGACGGACGAACGGACGGACGGACGGACGGATGGATGGATGGACGGAGGGAGGGAGGGAGGGAGGGAGGGAGGGAGGGAGGGAGGGAGGGAGGGAGGGAGGGAGGGATGGATGGATGGATGGATGGATGGATGGATGGATGGATGGATGGATGGATGAGGCTGAACCCTTTAAATCAGGTGGTGGTTCAAGCCACTTAGCCATGACTTGTGAAATTTTACTCTTGTCTTCATTTTAGCCACCAATCAGATAACCTTCGTTTGCTTACTTCTACCCGCTTAAAATCTACCTTACCTTCACTGTCCTGAAACCCCAATGCCTTGGATAAATCAGCACCGCTGCTTTCCACTGTAGGGTGGATCCTTTTGCAGAAAGGAGCTAGCCGCCGCGGTGGCTGAATGGTTATGGCGCTCAGCTACTGGCCCGAAAGACGCGGGCTCGATCCCGGCCGTGGCGGTCGAATTTAAATGGAGGCGAAATTCTAGAGGCCCGTGTACTGTGCGATGTCAGTGCACGTTTAAGAACCCCAGGTGGTCGAAATTTCCGGAGCCCTTCACTACGGCGTCAACATAGACTGAGTTGCTTTGGGACGTTAAAACCCGCATAAACCAAACCAACCTTTGCAGAAAGGCATCAAGTTACCACACAGGTGGTCGAAATTTCTGGAGCCCTTCAATACGGCGTCAACATAGACTGAGTCGCTTTGGGACGTTAAAACCCCCATAAACCAAACCAACCTTTGCAGAAAGGTATCAAGTGTTCAGCCGTTTCCTCCTCCTCTCCGCACGCTACGCACAACGTGTCTATCTCGTGGTACTTGACTGTACGTCTCTTAGTTCGCAAAACTCCCGTCCTGGCCTCAAACAACAAAGAGCTTCCCCTACAATTATCATAGATATTTTTTGGCATGTAGTGTCATGTAGTTGGTAGTTTGGCATGTAGTTTTGCATGTAGTTCTACATTTAGTGCCATCTAGCTGCTGCCACAGCAATTAACATAAATAACTCAGGTGAGCCCCAAAACATGGCGCTACAGATACGCATCAACATTTGTGTTGGGGAATCATTTCTAGAGAATAAAATAAGGGAAGAGAAAAAGGAGGGAGTGAAAGAAGAAAGGAAGTGAGAGGTACCGTAGTGGAGGGCTCCGGAATAATTTCGACTACCTGGGGATCTTTAACGTGCACTGACATCGCACAGCACACGGGCGCCTTAGCGTTTTTTCGCCATAAAAACGACCGCGGCCTGGTGGTCTTTGAATTTGCAATCACCTTTGCATTACGGCACCATGAACGGCGTGTGCTTTTGTCTATTTTTCTTTTCACCATTCTGTCGGAACAGATTGCTACTTCTGTTTTCCAATAATTTTGTCATGCTGAATGAAAAATGCAATGTATAGACTACTCAGGTACTGCACACTGGTTCACTGATTTCTAATGTGTACGAGTACTGGGTTTGGTTTTGCTGCCTGCCGGGCGCTGCCGCTCAAGCCGCCAGTGGCTTTGGCAGTCCTGAATATATTTACTGTTTTTGTTAATGGTAATAAACTTGTTATTTTTTATTATTATTATCGGGCCGATACTTCCTTGGGGGTGGAGTAATTCCGCGAAGCTTAGCACGGTTTCTTTATTCACGCTCAAAGCCGCCGGTACGCGGCTTTATCAATTTGTTTCTGATGTGAGAACCGACGAGGTTTTTTTTTTTCACTTGATTGCAGTCACGCGCAGCGGCTTCTAAGTTGTTGATTGTTGCTGTTGTTGCTTTTGGCGCCCTACCTTCTAGCTTCTTTGGCAGCTTTAAATTTAGCGCGGCGCAGAGCGGTAGGCAACCTATTCAACGACCGCCGAGCATGCTTGTTGCTACCGCCGCCTTCGAGCTGTCCAGCTCTTTGTGGTCGCAGGTCAGCGCAGCAAATGGATTGAATTTTACCCCACTGTGCTGGTCCATTGTCTACGGCATTGTCCCCCCTACGGGACAATATGTATATTCTGCGTAAGCAATTCCTCCGAGTAAAAGCCTGGAACCTGCCGCATCGCCTTTTTGGCAAAGTAGCAGTCCTAAATGACTGAAGGGAGGTGAGCGAGCGGTTGGATACTTATTACGCAGCTACCTGTAAATGCTCCTACACGAGAACTTTTGCTGCTATTTGTTGTGGTTTGAGTGAACGTCAGACGCATTCCGCCAGTTCTTGAAAGAAAGACCTATCAGTAAATATGTTTGCTGGTTTTGACAACTAAATTCAGCTCCCCATAAATGCGTAATTTGGTTATTCTTCTGTCGCAGTAAAGTGCAATGTTACTTCCAACCCCGTGGCGTTAACGTAGCATCTTGTTATTAATATTCATTCTGCAAATTCTTGCTTAAGCGCGTACACACTAAACAATTTCTCACCCTTAGGGGTGTAAATCAGCTGTCCCCAGACGAGCACCCTTTTCCAATTGTTCGGTGCTAAAAAAGGGTACAGAGATCAGCACCCTTAAGGAAGGGTGCACTTAATAATACTGTAGAGGATGTAATGGTTACACCCTCATTAAAGGGCATTATTTTTCCATAACACATCTACGAATGCATGTTGGAAGGGTGCTCCACACTGATCCACCCATGATGCAAAAGCCTTGGACTGACGCGCGCCCTCTAAACTTTCATGTTGTGTACCCTTCCTGAAGGGTGCTGATCTCTGCACCCTTTTTAGCACCCAAAAGGGTGTTCGTCTGGGGACAGCTGATTTGCACCCTTAAGGGTGAGAATTTGTTTAGTGTGTACGTGCGCAGTCCTTTGTTTTCTTATTGTTTGCCCACCTGCGCGACGCAAAGCGACGGCGATTGTTTTGTCACACCACCGTCGGAGAACGTGCAGTGCCACACCCACTTGAATCCCTCTCTTGCTGGCTGCAGCAGTTGAATAATGAAACTTTCGCTTTCAACATAAAATGGTAACAACTTGCGAAAGACGTAAAGCTGTCAGAAAATTATCAGGCCAAAAAGCAGATCAAAATGATCGTTGGTTAGAGTGCAAAAGCACTGCCTTACACGGTGAAACTGAACCACGAATCGTGTGTGAATACTCTGAGTAACTCGTGTAAACTAGGGTTAGTTCGGAGGAGCGTCGCGCAAGATGCAGCCAATGGGAGGAGGCGCGGGAAAGTTCAGAGGAGCGTCGCACCAGCTGTAGCCAATGGGAGATCAGCTTAATCTCGATCAGTACTTAACCGGAATTTAACATCGTTGCCAGACATGCCGACGACGCAGCAAAGCAAAACCATGAGTGAGCCAGGCTAAAGACATGCTCTCTAGCACGCCTATTCGGTTTAACTACGTTAAAACCCTACAAATTTTTCTCTTGTTATTAAAAACAAAAATACTTTAGTCTTCTAACAACACATCTAAGACCTTTTTGACTTCAGTCTTGATTGCCAGAACCATGTCATCTGTATTTCATCCGCTTTTCTTAGGTTTTGTCAGGCTGCATCACTTGTTGACTGATGCGGGCTCGGCGACTGTTTTTTACCAGCACAGTTTACTACAAAGTTAAGTCAGAGGTGTGTTCCTGAATTAGCCATGCATTCAATTACACGCTTCAGTTCACCAATAGGTACGAGTCAAAATATACATGCTAACAAAACACTTAAACTTAAATGCAGGGCAGGGCTATGAAATATGCGGAAATCGGTAAAGATAACTTTAAAAGACAGGACCACAGCGCTCACAACAGCGCGAGCTTGACTATATATTATAGCTGGAATCAGAGGCAAAAATAGACCTGACAGGGATCCGTAATTCATAGAGCACAAAACCTATACTCAGGTAAATTCCAAGAACAAATGAAGATGAATTCGGTGAATTGTGAGTTGCCAACGGAGCGAATGAAGCCTGCACCGGCAGGAAGTAAGAGGCGAGATGAAATGGGGGGGTGGGGACAGCTCCTGTTATGAATAAAAAGTAGACGTCACAAAGAGAAGGCATTTGCCTTGCATGAGACGAAGGCTTCTCAGGACCTTATTAGTGTGGTAGTGATGATGGTGATACCTGTGAGACGAAGTGAAAAAAATCCCTATATCCAAGAATTTGTTTTCGTTTTTTAACCAGAAAAAAAAAAACGTGGAACGAAATTTTGTTCATTATTCCCTGCCCCGCAAGTCTGCGTTTTTGCAGGCTTTTGCCGACGGGCAGCTGCGCTATTAGCGTCCGAACGAAGTTTTTCTGCTGAATGGGCCTAATAACACTTTTTGTTTCGGAAAACTGCGATTGCAAGCGGGCATTTTGAGCGCTAACTTGCAGCATGACGCAAAGCAGAAGTCGTAATTTTTGTGGAATGCTGTTTATTGACGTAATCAGCTGTCGTTGAGCGCATTGTCACATTCTGTCCAAGTGATGGTGAAGCAAACAATTTGAGGAGGTTTCACTTTGCCTTTTCAAATCTGCCACCATGTTTACTAGCACTCAGAGCGCACGAATTTCAATGCATAGTTAGGTCTGCGGAACACCAGTGCAAGGTACACCGTTTGACTAAATTAGTTTGGGTTTCTTTGGGGTTTAACTTCCAAAGGCGTATCAGGTTATGAGCGACGACGTTGTAGAGAGCTCCGGATAGTTTCGACCACCTGACGGTCTTTAATGTTCGCCGACATTACAAAGTACACGGGATTCTAGCATTTCGCCGCAATGGAAATGCGGCCGCCGCGGCCGAGATCGACCCCGCGTCTTTCGGGCCAGCAGCCGAGCACTATAACGACTCGTTTACGCAGGAAAATTGGCACTCTAGAGCTGCATAACATTCTGCGACTCCTTGAAAGGTACGCTTCGTTTTGCAGGTACCTCGGTCATGCTCCGCAGCCAGGTTGGCCCAAACAAGTCTCGCATCGAAAACGACAGAAACCTTATGAAGAGCGGATACCTAATCCCAGTGGAGGACTCGGCCCTATTACGAGCCCTTCAGGAGAGATACATCGGCACTCAAACGAAACCCCCCTGCTCTCCGAAGCACACCGGAAGCGCTAGAGAAAAATTTGAACGTGCAGATCACGGAAGAGCTGTACTGCGCTGTCCAAGCAGCCAGGCAAAGTGCTGCTGTGAGAGCAGACAAAAATAACCAATGACATGATTCGGAACCTGGAAGGAAGCTACATTCGCGTTCTCACGAACTATGTCAACGATCACTTGGGGGGTATAGGTGAAGCACCGGCTTACTATAAACAGGTAGAAATAATGATGATTTAAAAGGAGGAAACGAAGACCAGTCTAGAGGCTCTCCGCCCAATCTCATTCACCTCGTGTATGGGGAATTATACGAGACAGGGATCCAGAAAAGGCTTCGAAAGTACATCAAAAACATGTCTCTTTACTCACGCCATGCCGGGGTTCAGGTCAGGTCTATGCACACAGGACGCCTTTCTCCTCCTTGAAGTAGAGGCCCTGCCTGACATACCCCGTTAAAGTGAAAACCTAATCATGAATCTAGACCTAAAAGGAGCCTTTGATAATGTATCGCACGAGGCTTTACTAAGCGTGCTAAGCTCCATAAACGGCGAGCAACGGGTATTTGACTTCGTGAAGGCCTTCCTGCTGGATCGAACGGCAATGATAGGGATGGCAGAAGAAAGGTGCGAGACTATATGGATGTCTAACAAAGGCCCTCCAGAAGGATCAATCATCTCTCTCCTGATATTTAAGATTGCAATGATAGGAACAGCGCGCGAACCTGAAAAAGCACAGGGATCGGCTTCAACCTATATGCCGACGACATGAACCTTTGGAGATGTAGGGAGTTCAGCAGTAGGCAGCCACCTGCGTTGAACAACACGCGATCAACTGCAGCCTCCGATTTGAACAGGGAAATGTCCGAGGTCATCAGGATCCAAGAGACCCAACGCAAAAGACCTGAGGAGATCAGCATCCAATTAGAAGGGGATTGCATGAAATTAGTACCCACAATCCACAATCTTTGTTTTTGGCTACAGAGCAATCGGAAAGGGGGACACGCCATTAAGGTCCTCAAAATCACCGCTCAAAATCACCAAAGGTGATCCGCAGAATCACGAGAAACTGTAAAGGAATGAGAGAGGGCGACACCCTAAGACTGGTCCAAGTGCTGGTACATATGGAGGACAAAAAACATGGCTGGTACTGAGTAGGATCTCCTACGGCCTACCTTACCAAAAGCTCACCAAAGGTGACATAAGCGGTGTAAGACAGTTATTCGGGGCGCACGTATTGCCCTGGGCTTCCCAAAAAGCACAGCTAAAAACCAGTTCGGATAGTTTGTGGTGACCAACAGCTTGGAAAGCATCAGAGAACCCCCGTCTTCTGACAAGAAAGCTCGTCTACAAACCAACAGGCCCGGCCAGGCCATCTTGGAACGAGTAGGTATCCCCGCGAACACGACTGAAGCTAACACTAAGACAGACTAAGGGTGGAACGCTTGCCTAAGAACATGCATAAATACACCCATGAAGGGGGGAGAAGGGTTCGCGACGATAACATACCGAAAGCAACAAGAAATAATACGGAGACGGTATAAGTCGATGCCGCCATATATCGAAGCACCAAGAACGTAGTAGTGATCCTCGGCCACAGCCTGAATGCGCTCACCGTCATCTCCATACCATACTTCACACCTGCGACAGCAGAAACGGAAGCAATAGCCCAGACCATCAGGCAGGGTGGAGCCTAAGGCCACGCCCTGCACGTAATCTCTGACTTCCATGGGGCCTGTCGAAACTATCTGAACGGCAGGATTTCAAAGGTAGCGGCTGCTAGACTCCGCGAGGTAGGGAAACCCACCACCTCCAGAAAGACCACATTACGTGGACCCCAGGCCTTGAGGGGCTCGAAGCGAAGGAGGCGGCCGATAGGCTAGCTCGAGGGTACACTAATCCTGTGGGTAACGAACCGAGCTTAACCCCGCTACCCGCTAAATATCGGGAGTCGCTCGGGGTAATCATAGCGAACAAGCGGCTATATCTCCCTGCACACAGAAAACTAAATGCAGAGGAGGCTAGGGCATGGCGCCAACTCCAAACAAATTCTCACCCAACCTCCATAAATGCAGTCTAATGTACCCAGAAAAATACGAACATCTCCCCTGCCGCGCACAGACGTCTACACTGTACCAAGTTACGTGGCGATGTGTAGGCTCAAGACGATTCAAAATAAAGACACATGTCTCCATGGAGCAGTTGGAGGCGGCACTGTCCAGCTGGAACCTGGAGGAGAAACGTAACCTAGTGACACAGGTCAAACGGGCAGCTTAAGCCACCGGCGTCCTGGAATGAGGATGTCGACCATCGGACTCTTCAGCAACCTCTTTTTTCTCAGTAATGCTTTTATATCTCTCTCTCCACGCGTTTCACAAGGAAATCTGGCGGAACACAATAAATTGCCGTTTATTTAATAAGAAATGTGGCAGAAGCGTAAAATGAAGCTTAAACCCTATTTACGCGATAGCGTTAAAGGCCCGGGTACGCAGAAAATCCCGGGTCGTCGTTGTGAGCGAAAAATTACGGTCACGGCTCTTGCAGGTGATCCCCAGTGAGCAACGTAGTAGGCAGGTGGGCCCCCTGGAACGCGTGACCTTACTGCGTCACCACAACGTTCCCCGTAGATAGTGAGCAAACTGCCTACCGTGGCGGGTGGCAGATAAATTAATGATTGAACGCTCGGCAAGAGCTACCTGGGCTACAAACTTGGGCCGCACAAGCGCCACTGCTGGGAGCACCTGCCATATCAAGACAATGGCGCATTGCTTAACCGTTGGAACACTGCGCCAGGAGGGGTAAGGGAAGTCCTAGGTATACGTATATGAATGTTAAGTAGAGAATGAGCTTCTACTTATACGGAACTTAACTCATTACGCTATCGCGCTAGTCCCTTAAGGCGGAGCTAAACTGTCTCCAATTTTTCTTTACCCTTTTTTTTCCAATATCGGCCAAATCCAGAAACCGAAACTAATTGGAATTAGTAATGGGAAGCAATGCCATGTATTATTTCCATGCAAAAACCATGATAACGGAAGGCGCACCGTAACGGCTGGATAACCTGCATGCAAATGTGATTTCAAATAAAAAATGAGCCACGTATAGGTGATGTACAGATGAAAATGACAGAAACCGAATCGTGACAGCCTTCTTTGTCAGCTTGAGCCACATGGCTTGGACTGTTTCGAATGCAGTTTCAATTATTCTTTCTCCACCGTTACCTTACGGTTGATTGTATAGAAAATGAAAACACCGGCGGAAGATCTGAACCCAGAACACAGCTATAACGAATGGATCATTAGGCCCGCCGCCGAGGAAGCAACGATGTACCTCTGCTACTTTTTGCTTACGCGTGTTTAGTTGGAGTAGTTGGTATTGTCTTACTAAATTAATTGTTACCACTGAAATGACAGACGTACATAGACAGGAAACGACAGGACTAGCCAATTGTCCTATCGTTTCTTGTCTTACCAGCGTCTCTCATTTCGCGACAAAAATGTCATTAAATTTTATAACCCATATATTCTAGCCATCTTGCTTTCTCGCTGCCGATGTGGAGTCATAGGATAAGAAGGCTATCACTTGTGCGCCCGTGGCAGAAGCCTGCTATTTATTTTTACTTACTTGCGTTGGTCACACAACGCAGTTCCACTCACAACACTTTATGAATGCTCCGATTGTTTTTCTGCTCAATTCAGAGCGTTATATTTCGTAAACATGCTTTAATTACAGAGTGCGAATTATTACTGCGAAAGTAAATTTTTTGGAACAAGGTAGGCTAAGATACGCAGTTTCACATCGCGGCGAGCCAAATACTATTTTTAAATGCCACTATTGAAAGAATTGTTCTCAAAACTTCTTAGTGTTTAATAGTCTACTGTTGCTCCAATTTACATGAAAAGTGATTCATAAAATAGGTTTGAAACTACTGCGGTTTATGCGGATAACAAACTACCGTGTTTTTCTCAATTCATTTTCAAATTGTATTTGGCTCACTTCCGAAAAAAAAACTACGCCATTAAATGTCACATGAAAGTTGTAATGAAGATTCCTCTTCATCATTTTATACGCGAAAGCATTGCAGGATAGACATCTCTTAACGTTGGCAAAGCGAGAACGACGAACCTGCGGCCACACTTTAGGCGGGCAGCGACTTCGTAGAGATACGCACTCGTCGATGCGCCCCTTTAGTTTCTTTCTGGCATACGTGCCTGTGTCGATTCAGCCTTGCATTTCGTAAGATAAAAAATCGTTCCCGAACGGAAAGCGGCAGAGTCCAGCGGAGGAAGTCGGGCGGCAAGCCCCGTCTTTTGCGCAGTGGCCGAAAGGGGGAGACTCTGCCGCGCGTTGGAAGAGGGTTCGGCTGGGAATGTGTGCACACTGGGGCGCGTAGGACGCGAGGATCTTCCCAGAACTTGCGAGAGGAAAGCAAAAACAAAAGAAAACAAAAAATGGAAGCGAAGGAAAAAGAACGGTATGCGTAAGGTGCTACAAGGGTAAGAGGAGTTGGGAAATGGGAGACGCCGATAACAAATACACAGTCCAAACCTGAGCGCAAGTGCAAACACGACAGTAGAAGGATTCCTCGCGATAGAGAGCGTTGCCCCCTTTTTTCTTTGCGTGTCTGTGTTCGTCAGCGCGGTGTATGAATCAGCGAAAAAGACGCAAAGCGCCAAACGGCAACTCTGGCCAAGAGAACAGAAACGAGCCCGCAGCGCGGTGGAAGCGGCGGCAACAGCACAAGTCTCGCAAGGGAGACAAAATTAGATTTAGTGCTCTATACAGGAAAGGAGGAAACGGAGGAGAATAAGAGGCGGACTCCGCCGAACCACATCTCTCTGTGTGGACACTGGTCGAAGGTGAGATGAAAAACAAAAGGAGAAGGGAAGGTGGGGGAATCGGAGGAAGAAAAAAATTGTCGAGCTTCCAAGAAGGAGACAAGTCTAAGCGCATAAAACGTGGCGATACAGAGTACGTACGCAGGACCGCCAGCAAGCACACGCCACGGAAAACGTGCATGTCACGAGCCGGCCGGCCGGTCTCTTCGTAGGGGCAAAAAATGCTCGTACGAACAGACACGAAAACGTACTAGCTACGAGCACTGCGGGAGAGCGTGATAGAACCAGACGCGATGCAAGTCGGAGAAGAAGAGGAAGGTTGAGCTTCGATTCCGCTGTTTCCTTTTGTCTGTTTTTTGTCCTTAAGGACGCTGGAAGAGGTTGCTGCCGGCATGGGGAGTGTGAGGATCGCCGCTTTACTTCCTGTCGTCTCGTTTCCTCTTTACCCGGCCCGCAGCCCCCTCTCCCTTCTCATGTTTCTGCTGTTGCTTTTTGGCTCGTGCTCAGCTCCATAGTACTTCCGATTTGCCTTCCGTCGCCGGTCCTGCCTGCCTGTCCATCGCCGAGTCGTAGTCTTGCCAGTGAAGGCAGCACGCACGCACTCCACGTCGTGCCTCTTTTATCCTTTTTTTTTTCCTGGACGAGTTAGAGTCGTCCTATCCCGGCACGCAGAAGCTCGCCAGGCTGGACCTGAGCGAAGTTTTTTCGCCTCTTCCACGTCCATATAGTTCCACTCGCGTCTTTGCTTTTAGCCGCCCGAAACTCTGTTCGCGTTCCTGTTTTGCTTCCTACCCTGTTCCCCGCACTGGTAGCGACTGACGCGCTATCGTGTGGCGTTTGTCGTCGATGTCTCTCCAACATCCTTCGCTGTTCCCTTTTTCGTCACCACCATGCTTGTTCGAGGGTATACCTTTATTTTTCCCATTTCCTATTTTTCATTTGTATATACCAACGCTCCGTACCGTTCTCACTTGGCGCTGGTAGTTTACCTTGTTGGCCCATATTCGTCGCCCATAGTACTTTCCCCACTTGTTCCATCTTCACGTTCGATTCTTTCTTCTGTTTCGACACAGACTCTTCTCAACCTTTAGAGCGGCGCGTCCAATCTAGGCGGCCTTGTTTCCGAGTTGAGCGGCTTGCGTGTCCAGGTTCCCTCCTTTTTTAGCTGTGGGCGAATTGCCTGCCGGTCACGCGACTGTCTTCTATGCTTGTCTTTCTATCTCTCTCTCCTCCGAACGAAGCTATTCTCTTTCACTTCCTCTCTGGTATCTCCCTTGTTAGCGACACGTCTAAGGACAAGGTACTAATGAACGCCTTGGAAAGCAAAACTAAACAAAAAAAGACCGGTAGAAGTAGAGCTGGATGCGTCTGGAAAAGCAAGCGAGGTCTGGAAAAGAAGAGGCAAGAGGAAGGCCGTGCTTACAAAGCGAGTCCGCAAACGACAACCGAGCCTCGGCAGACGGAAGGCAGCGGGGTAAGAAAGGAGGGTGTCGCGGAAGAGAGCCACCATGACCAAGGCGTCGCTAGGAGCGCGACAAAACTACAATTCCTCCAAGTCCCCTCCCCCTCTTTGTCTCATCCTCCCGTGTATTGGTTCCTTTCGTTTCTCTTTCTTCGCTGTCGTCTCTTCGTACTTTCGGTATCGTTTTTTTCTCCCTTAACGCTTCTCCTGCCTCGTTCCACTCCTGGACAGTTGGCAAACCATCGCCTACGCGTGTGGGGACACGTCCCCTGTCTGCTTCCATCAGTCCGCGTCACTTTTTCTGGGCCTTCCGTACCGGGAAGCGGCAGGTTTTCTGAGTCTGCGGACCGGGACTATAAGGAGGAAGAAGATGTGGAGCCAGTGAGGCGAGCCAAGGCGGCGAGAAAACAAAAGAAGCAGAGCACACACTCGCACGCGTGCCGGTAATTAGGAACGCTGACTCATTCCAGGCCACCGTGCGCTGTGAAAACGGTGTTTATCTTCGTTTAGCCTCGGCCTCTTCCTCCTCCTTCTCTGCGGTTGCCAGCGTAGCGACGCAGTGCCCTCGTGAGGGCACTGCACTTGGAACACTCCAGCTCCGCTTCCCTCCCTTCCCTTCACTTCACTCGCCCACTATGTGCTGCGCGTCCGTGTGTATCTCTATCTGCGCGCGTGTTTGTGCACGCGAGCCTGGCCTGTTCAGAGCTGGCGCGCACTGCCTCTTCCGTACACCCGGGCGATAGTTGTAGTCGTCAGGCGGCCTCGGTCGCGCGAAGCGTCGTTGTCGTCGTTGTTTTTCGCAGCCCCAACAGCTCCGCCTCTTTCCCTTTCGTCCCTGTACTTTCTTGCTTTCATTCCTCGTTTCCCTCTCTCACTCCTTTTTTTATCGCACCGCAAGTGGCGCACCATCCCAGTCCGGCTCCCGGCGCTGTTTCGGTAGCAGTTCTTCCCCAAACTTCGCGTTTCCTGCGGCGTGGTCGTCCCCGTCGCAGAAACGCGCGTCAGCCTTTCTGGTCGTGGGCAAGCTGCACATCCTTTTCTCGATTTCTTTCATTTTGCCTTCTTCTTTTCTTCTTCTTTTGCTTCGTCTATTCTCCTGGACCTCTCAGAAGGGTGCCGAGTAATGGGTTTCTTCCAGGGGTACTCTTGTCGTTTCTGTATCGGCGTTCTTCGCTGTGCCTGTAAATCGCGCAGTTTTGTTTGCCGAAGCCGGCAGACCAGCAGTGCGAGAGAACGCTGCGAACAGAAAGAAATATAAAAGTAGAGCGGCTTGAAATAGCCTGTGAGCCTGTGCCGTGCTCGACCGACCGCTAGAGGACACGCAGTGCTCCTGTTACTGCAGTCTTCGTCTCAGTTCTCTAACACCCCCCCCCCCCCTTCTCTTTTACCCGCCTCTTGCCGAAGTGTTTTCTGTCGAAGCAACCCGCCTGCGTGAGTTTCCTATCGTCAGCGCAAACAGGGTGCGCGGAGAAAGTGAATGAGAAAAAGCAATTAGCGAATTGGGAGGGGATCTTAACCACAGGGCATCGCACATCTGTGTCAATAAACAATTTTTCCCGTCGTACTCAGCGCATTCGCTCTTTTGCGCCTGCAGAACTGAGTGGTGTTGAATTCCTATTATTCTAACGCTGGTACTCCATCATTTCGCCCGCGCTGTGGGCGAACCGATGAGCTTCCGGCTGTTTTTAAACCCTTCTTTGGTTGAGAAGAAAGAAAACTAAACACAGCAGTGCAGCCATAAAAAATAATATCATGCCTGTGTCGATATGATTGAAAAAAAAAAGACCAAGGATGAAAATTGGTATTTAAAAGATAAAAATAGAGATGCGAAAAAACGTCGTGCGGGAATGGCCAACCATATAAAAAACCAAACTGCAGCTCCATGAAAGAGCGATATTTCGAAAGGAAGGGTACTTAAATTCGGCGAGAAATCTCTTAATAGTCCAATCCTTTTCCAATTACGGTAACAGAGTATTGACTATTAGCCATCATCTCGACCGACCGGAGAGGCTCACTTTATTCTCCCCTGAGCGAGTTTTTTTTTTAGAAGCCGACAGGCATGGCGTTCATATAACCTTCGATGCTAAAAACCTAAACCGAAAGAAGCGTCACATTCTACGTCCCTTGGTCAAAGTAGCGAAGCGTAAAGAAGCCTGCAAAAGACACCAAGAAGCGCCAAAAAATCTTGAACAGCCAGTCGAGGGGCAAAAAAAAACGTATTAAAAGTAATAAGAAAAGAAAAAGAAGCGCGCACTCTTCGAAAACATGGGCCAGCCATCGTGGCAGCACGTGCGAATCGAAGACACGCAGGCTGTTCGCGAAAGCTGGTGGGGAACATGCCTTCCCTCTTTTTCTCTTGCTCTCCCCCACCTCCGCACGCGCTCGCGCATTTCTCGACAAAGCTTGACGGCTGCTCCCCAGTCATCCCGCACTTGGGCTCGTGTTCGCGAGAGCAGCTTGCTACGCGGCGGCGCCGCAGCACCAAACGGCTCTAGCAACGAAGCAGCCCCGTGAGCGAATGAAAAATCGTTTCCCTCAAGCGGCGCGAGCCGCCTAATGAAGTAATAAGGCCGCGCACGCCCGAACGCACGGACTGACCGGCCGGGCCTGCAGCAAGACCAGCCAATTCCCTCCGTTCAGCTGCGTGAAGAACGCACCTCGGTCCGAGCACAAGCAAGCGCCGCCGGTCTTGTGAAAAAGGATGAAGAGGGAAGAAAAGGAGGATGGGGAACTGCCCAGGAAACGGGAGCATCGGCGGCAGCACCAAGGAGAAGAACGGAGCGAGCGAGCGCGCGGCTGATCGCTCGATACGTGTCCCACGCGCTTTGGCTTTATCGAGCCGTATTGACAAATGATTCGAGCCTCCTGTGTTCCATTTTCTTGCGCTCCGGCGTCAAACGCGCCTTGATCGACGGAGCTGCCGCCGCCGAGCTGCAGATGGGAAGCGAGCGTGCGCGAGCGCTGCCTTGTACGACGCCGACGCGCTTTTGTCTCTGCTTCCCCCTCCTCACCGCGGTCAATCCCCTCCGCCCTTTTTTCCTTATTTTCTTTTCCCTCCTTCGTTCCGTCACGAATTCACCCTCTGTCTATCCCTCATCTCCTTACTGACTGCTGGCGCTTGGCTGCTGTACTGTAAGCTGGCGTCGCACCTGGATCGATGTGTTGAGCTCCTTTCTTTCTATGCAGAGCCCTCTTAATGCGACGTAGTTAGCTGAGCACAAAACCGTCCGAGGCACCGGCCGCATTGAGGCTTTGCGAGCCCCACGAGGAGTCGTACGGTGCTTCCCCCTAACGGCCACCGCATGCTTTCTTCTATCTGGGTCGGGAACCTGCCAGATCAGCAACAAAGTGTTTCAAGCGATGCGGAGGAGGAACGGGGATAGGGAGGGCGCTTTGCGCAGCGCTTAATGCGCTTTGTATCTGGCTATCCAGAAGAGGCATAACTGACGACACACGGTAGAAGGCGGCATTACGATGATAACGAGCAAGGCCCTCTAACGTTGGCTTCACAGTAGTAAATGTACGCAGAGATTTGTGTGGTGGTCCCTTTGAACCGAAACATTGCACTTTATTTCATAAGGCGACGACATGCGTCCCGAGGTATTCTTCGTCGTTACGTCTTAACAGTGAGAGACACAATGGGCCGATTAATATGCACTGACGAATGTAAGCATGCGAAAATGTTTCGTGCATACATAACGGAATAGTACTAACGAGGCCATCCGCCCAAGCGACTCGTTCTTTATGTGACCAAAATGGTGACAGTTTAGCGTATCAATGGTAAGAAGAAAAAAGAGCCTGAAGGACGCCGAATGAGCTATACTATTTACTTTTCAAGCAACCAGCGCCACACAAAAGCTCTATTTTACCTTGATGTCAGTCTCGGCTCGATACAGAACAATTACATGTTCAAAAAAAAAAAAACTACGGTTGCTTACCTCAATGGTACGGCGAGCGATCAGTGCTAGCTCGCTCATGATTTCATCGACGTAATGATGAGGCAACGTATAAACAGTTTGGTGATTGCTGCTTTAGTGGTGGATTCAAGCTTTCCCAGTACATGAGAAGAATGCGTATTATTGCGCTCTGCCTCAGCCTTCATCGTCCCTACGCTGTTTCCGTTTCTTCCATCCTAATTATAAGCCTGCTTCAAGATGAGGAAAGTGCGGTCGTAAGGACGCAATCGATTTTACTCCTCACTACCTGCTTGAATCCATATTGTTGGAAATGTTTCTTGTTGTTGTCGACTGTTCTTGCCTTGTGTCAAGTGGGAGGTACCCTGTTGCGACGTCGATGATGAATTTCTTTCGGCAGAAACGTCTATTGGTGAAGTGTGGGGGGGGGGGGGGGGGGGGAGGCGGCAGGGAACCAAGAGGATGTTTTCCTAACAGGCGTTTCGAGACGTTTGGAGGCGTTTTGTTACGACAGTGCACCCAACGCCCACCCTGTAAACCTCGCTTCTCGTCAAACATTTCCGTTCTGGATAACTGGTGAACGGAATTACAAAGAGTGAAAGCATTGTTTAACTGCCATGAATAAGTATAGGCGCCGTTCGTAGAATCCAAGAAGTGCAAAGAAGGTGTGCTGATGCAGTGTGGTTGAAAATCAATATGATGATAGCGTCAACACTGAGCCCTCAGCACGGATCCACACAACGCTTTTCATCTGCTGGAGGCTTCAGATTCAAAACTATCTTTGAAAGAAGCAAGAAAAGTGAAACTTGCAGGAGAGCGCTCTAATATGTTGGGAACTACAGGACTGACGCCTGGGCTGCTTGGTCCAGCTTTACCTGAAAAGCTTTATTCAAGATGATAATGATGATGGGGTGGGGGTGGTGGTTGTCGGGGTGGTGTTCGCGAGGAACACTGCAATCTTCCTCTCGTGGTTGCGTTACATTGAGCCAGCCTCAATCAGATTTCATAGGTCGGTTAGAGATAGCGTCTACTTGGTGGCTTATGAGTAGCCAGAAATAGCATTAAAACGCCATGGTAGATGATATCCTGTGCGTTGGATTCTGTTTTATTGGCACTCTACACTACTCAAGAACCGAGCATTTTGCTTTGCGCGGGTAGCACGTTTATACCTCATTTGTATACGCATGCGTGGCGCTCCGCAAGCCGTGGAAATTCACCGACTAATCTGGCACCGAGTCCTCTTAGTTTCCATTTCTTCTGCAGGGATCCATTTTTTTCACTGTCTTCTTCAAATTTCGTTACTTTTTAATGTTGACCGGCGCAAATCCTGCCTATATATAAAATACAAAAACGCAGCCTAAAACTAAGGGCATCTCCGGCCAACAAAAAAGATATTTCATATTTTCTCAACACATTGTTAGGTTCAGAATACTTGACGGGAACGCGTTTAATTTTTTCACTGTCATACGCACATAAAAAACTTGTTCTTTCGCGACATTTTTATTTGTCACAGTGGGAACCGAGGAATACTGACTAGTGTGCGTTGTAGTTCTGTGTAAAACAATCTGAACGCAAAACAGAAGGCTGAGGACACAAGCACTTGATTGTTTTATTTCGAATCCTCAAATGTCTGCTTGTTCCTCTGAAGCATCTTTATCTGTAGTGTTTTTGGTTAAACTAAAGCTGCTGCTTTTCTCTTTTATCTACTTCGCGATATACCTAAAAGCGCACTTTAATGGACATTTTATTGCCGACACCAGTACGAAGGATGGTTCTTCGTTGTATAAGTGAATACATCTAATTACTGCTCTCTAGACGTCCTCAATGCACGGTCAAAGAAAATATTCACCATTTCTTTTGAGAAAACCAAGTCATAAGAAGTGCCACAAGAGGGCGAAATTGCTTTTGCGATAATTCAAAGCCGCAATACCTTCTGGTATAAGCTTAAAGCGCTGAAAGACGTTTCACGGGCTGCGCTCAATTTATTGAAGTCTTCACAAATCTCACCGCGGTGCTATCTTTCCCAAAGTACTCACGTTTCCGGGACGAAACAATCGCTCAGCTTTTATGCGTACGTTTCCTCTATTACAGCGACATCTACACCGCTCCTGGCTTTATACTTTCTTTCTTGTCTAGGCTTGTAGAAACGCGCCAATTTCTCTCAGCGGCAAAATTTACCTTCCTCAGGCAAGCTTTCTCACTCGACTTTTACTTAGCGCTTCTTGCCACCCACAGCACTTATTGTCAAAAGAGGAGGCACAAGGCATCCATCTTGAGGCATCCGGCGCTCACCAAGAAGAGCACTTCTAGCGTACCACAGCTGACATATGCTATTGATAGCGAACCCGCCGCGGTGGCTCAGTGGTGAGGGAGCTCGACTACTAATAAGGAGTTCCCGGGTTCGAACTCGACCGCGGCGGCTGCGTTTTCATGGAGGCATAACGGTAAGGCGCCCGTGTGCTGTGCGATATCAGTGCACGTTAAAGATCACCAGGTGGTCGAAATTATCCCAGAGCCCTCCACTACGGCACCTTTTTCTTCCTTTCTTCTTACACTCCCTCCTTTATCCCTTCCCTTACGGCGCGGTTCAGGTGTCCAACGATATATGAGACAGATACTGCGCCATTTCCTTTCACCTAAAACCAACTATTATTTACTAGAAGTGCAATATGGAAAGACGAGCATGTGGCTATAAGGTGTTCAAGAGCAAAATCACTCCTTTTAACATTTTTTTTTAATTCAACCCGAGCACACGCCTCCGGGTAACAATATAGCGAACTCGTCATTTCACCTCACAGAGTACCACATGGCGTTGAATAAAAAAAAAAGTTTAGAAGAGCAAAGAGTGAGCTGAAATTGAGTCATTTACCTTCGGGCGAGCGGTCTCGCAACATACTCGCCGAGGCAAGGAATGAACAAGCTTGCGGACCGCCGTGCCATTACCCGCACCCAGCTCTCTGCTTCCCAAATAGGCGTCTCAAATTGAGCGAAAGGCGTGGTGTATACGACGGGAGACGCTATTAGCTTCAACCGACAGTTGAAAAGGGCGGCCAGCTTCTCCATTCCGGAGCCAAGTGAGATTTAACTAGCTCCATTGTGCCGGGAAGCCGTTGTACTCCGCGGCCACGTTTCGCGCTATAAACGGCAGGGGGGGTGCTGCTGCGTTGGCGGCATTGGAGAGGGCTCCGTAACGAGGGAGAGGGAAGCTGATTCCTTCTTCTAATTACCCCTATTCACGGCTCCTGATTGGAACGTTAATCACACCCGAATGGGAGCGAATAGAAAGGAAGAGGGAAATGAGGTAGTGGCATGCGTGAGGGTGGAACTGGTGGGCAGTGGTTAGCGGCCCCACTCTGGGACTGATGGGAACAGTTCGTTCCGCTTCCGTTGAGGAGCAAGACCACGTTGCTGCTTGATTTTAGTTTCCGCAACTTCGCGAGCATGTTTTTGCTGCGTTATTTATCGTCCGCGGAGTAACGGGGCATACTTCGACGTTCTGATTCCGAAACGTCAGCCCATGCTCTCCAATTATGCCCTAAAAGATGGATGACCGTAATTTCTCGACCGCTGCCAGCAGCCGCCCCCTTCAAGTCGCGAAACGGTTGCCGGTTAGCATTTTATAATTTTCTGTTCCTTCACGACTGAAACGCACTTAGTGTTGATGAAGGAAAAAAAAAACTCAATATCAAGAACGGAAAGAACCGGAGTCATATTATTAGTTCCGGATTCGGGTAGCCGTGCAGCGAGCGTCCGTTGATTGCGCTGATATTTAGTGTAGTTCGACTTTATTTGCATTGTTGTGGAGCGGCTAATGGCTCGGTTAGATCAGAGGAAACTAAATTAGATTTCACGCCCTGGAGCGAAACGGCTGCTATCACTGAAGCCGATTAATTTTTATGCGCAATGACGCTGCTCTTCTCGCCTATATGTACTAACTCTACGCCATTACCTTCAACTCATTATTTCTTACCTAAATCAGGCCAAATACAGGAATATACTGAGGCTGGTTCGCCCAGCCTTTAGCATATGTTGAGCAGCAACTGTTGGAGAAGCAGCGAAATGAAAAAAAAAATGAGAGACATTAGCGAAGAAAAAACATAACTTTCACTTTTATGTAGGAGGCGGGTAGAAACTGTACTCGAATACATGAACTAACTGGGGCAGCATCCGGGTTAGAAACTTATCGAAAGTGCGTGACTGGAGTCCGGTGTGAAGAAATATTCAACTTATGTATAAAACAAACGCAAGTGCAATTTATTTCAATTCTTACTACTTTTTTTACTAAATCTGGGTATCTTATAACATAACAATTGTTTTTTCTCCTTTTCTGATACGTATTCACCGATTACTGACCCAAACGCCCGTTCACAGGGCGACACGATTACAAAAAAAATACAATTAACAAAATCGCTTAAATTCCCCACTACGGAGGTTCGTACACCCTCCTGCCTGTAGCAGTCGCCATCTAGGCACACTTGCTCGTTTCTGTATGCTAGTCTCTCAAGTATCTGCACTAGAAAAGGACATTCACTTGATGACTGTGTGAGCTATACTGATTAAAGAAGTTCAAAGATTGTTCGCACAATCAATGATTCGTGATGAACCTGGCAACTTCCTTCAATGATGAATTCGTACGAAAAGTTATCAATTATTTTTGTTCCGTCACAACCACGCACTGCTTTACAGCCGTATGTGATGTGCAACGTTCATTTCAAGATTATTCGAGAGCTGTTTTATGCTGTCCACGCCACAGTTATCTGGGAACAAATTTCAGAAATTTACCTCGTTCACTGGGTCGCACGCGTGGGTTGAAACATGCAGCAAAGGATTTCTGGAAGATTACATAAAGTTTTCTTTTTTTACTTAACATCTTAATGTGATGTTTCCCTTAGTCGAACTCACCGGCTTAATGTGTTTATTTATTTACACTTATCTGCCAGGGTTAGGATATGCAGCATATACGGGGTCCAGCTCAATTAATAGACTCGATTAGACTCGCACTCTATAACTATCTTTTCCCTTTGATGCAATCTTTTCCTGCGCTGTAATCGCACTTCGCGTCGTGTTTGCGATTCTGCCAAACTACTCAATTCAGAAAATGCCATTGAGTGTGCATCATTCACTGATCCAAGCTTTTAAAATGCTGGAGAGCTGCCTGCCCTCAGTTTATTTGCCTAGACTCTAGTTAAAGTAATAGCGCTAGAATTTCAATATAAAAAAGATACAAATGAGGCTACCGTTTTATCAGAACGTTCACAGAATGCGCGTGTGCAAAACTGTTTACCGCGTTCTTTTAAATGGCTCTGCAATGATTGAACGGCGTTATTTATCTTTAGCCGAAACTATTTTCAAACTAATATTAAACGAGTCTTGTGTGAAAAATTTCTAGTTTTAATTTCTCTTTCTTCTGGGTGCATGTTGGTTTTTTTTTTAATTCCAGGCCTTCTCTTCTTAGATCTCCCTAGACATTTCTATCCATCTGCCTCTTTTGCCAGCGTCCTGCTACTTCCGGGGTGCATAAGTGGCGCAGCTCTTTGCATAGTTAAGCTATGAATCTCTTATCTTTCAGCATCAAATTTTTTGCTTGCTTAATTGCTTCAGTAAACGATGTTCACTGCGTTAAACTGTTTTTCATTCTGGGGAAATGGCTGATGTGATAGTCATAGTATAACTGCGGCATAAGTGTTTTACTTTATTGCTTTTTGTGGAATAGCGTAGGGTGCGGTTGGATCTCACAAATGCTTTAAAATCCATTATCCTGACTGGTCAATATGCAAAGCGGTATCATACATAAACATTATGCAGCTCATGAGACTATGCTAGTTGGAGATGAACTATAAACGTTACCGAATATCAGAGTACACCGCTGGCGCAGAGCTAAAGCTTCAAGGTAATATTAAATGTTTTTGATGAATACAGTGAAAGTCCACTTATAGATTACTCAAAGAAAAGGAATGACTAAAGGGCGAAAGCTCGAAGACGGCTAATTTTAGAAGTTAGCCACTTTTTGTGAGGCACCACGCCTAACAATGCGAACAAGCTGCTGATAATCATAGTTTTTTGTTCGGTTATTTTTAGTTCCCTTTAGGGCATTCAGATCACTTTATTTATTTATTTATTTGTTTATTTATTTACAAATACTGCAGGCAGCAGTGCTGCCCGGGAAGGAGAGGGTTACAAAAGGTTAGTTTGCCAAGAACGCTCAAAGGTATTAATGTCAGCACATTCAACAATCGAAGCAGGCAGGCAATTCTATTGTTCGATTCTGCGTGGGAAAAAATATTTTTGGAACTGCTTAGTCTTGACATTGCACGGCCTTATCACTTTTGTGTGGTTCAGCCTTGATGATATTTGTGGTGCGGAAAGTAAATACGATTCACGTGGAAATCCTGTTGTGTTATGATATAGTAAGTGCAAAAATTTTAACCTGGCAATCTGTGCGCATCTGGAGCGGCTCCAACGTATGGTGCCTCAGCATATTAGTACCGGAAAATCGTTTCCGGTAATCGGAGGAGATAAGCCTGGCTGCATGACGTTGGTTACGCTCCACTTGCTCGATGTTTTTTACTTGGTACGTATCCCACACAAAAGAGGCGTACTCTAGGACTGGTTGATTCATAGTGCGACATGCTACAAGGTTTAAGCTGGTTGGGGACCCTTTTAATTTCTTGCGTAGGTAGCATAATTTCCTGATTTATTTCGAGCAAATATCATTGAGATGCGTATCCCATTTAAGTTTGGTAGCAATTTTCAGGCGCGGATATTTAATGAATGTGACTGCAATTATGCATTGGTCTCAAATTTTGTAAACATATTGTAGGGGATGGTTCTTAGTTGTAATTGTCACTGACGCTGTTTTAATAATAATAATAATAATTGGTTTTTGTGGAAAGGAAATGGCACAGTATCTGTCTCGCATATCGTTGGACACCTGAATCGTGCCGTAAGGGAAGGGATAAAGGAGGGAGTGAAAAGAGAAAGGAAGAGAGAGGTGCCGTAGTGGAGAGCTCCGGAGTAATTTCGACCACCTGGGGATCTTTAACGTGCACTGACATCGCACAGCACACGGGCGCCTTAGCGTTTTTCCTCCATAAAAACGCAGCCGTCGCAGTCGGGTTCGAACCCGGGAACTCCGGATCAGTAGTCGAGCGCCCTAACCACTGAGCCACCGCGGCGGGGCCCCAAAAACCAGAAAAAATTGATTTTCAATGCCCTTTGTTAGCACCAGTCCGCGAGTTTACATAAATTGGCATTCAGTAGTCGCTGACCTGAAGAATTCTTGATGACGCAATAAATCACGCAATCATCGGCAAACAATTTTACAGTGATATCTTCATCAAAGTTTTGAGCAATATCAATAATATATATGAGGAACAAAAGCGGTCCCAGCACTGATCCCTGCAGTACACCGGACAGAACACTCAGACCTCATTCCACCACTTTCAACAAACTGTCTGCGATTCTCTAGGTACGCTTGCAACCAACTGATAAGAATGTCCAGCATCCCGATTTATTTTACCCTCCCAATCAGCAAGATGTGCGGCACACAATCAAATACCTTAGATAAATACAAGAAAATTGCATCTATTTGTTCACGATTATCGATGACCAAAGAAAAGTCACGAAATTAGCTAGTTCACTTTTTTTTTACTTTCTCATGCTGTTAAAGTCACGGTGGCATCTACGACCGAAAATTATACTTTAATCAGCAGTTCTTGCGCACGCAGGGTTCTCACGAAGGCTTTGGTGTAGTAACGTTTAAACAGAATTCCTAAAGTCTTTAATTCGTTGGCGAAACAATAGAACCACTCCGTTTCTCTTCCTATTAGGAGCAAAGCTTGCAGCAATAAAAGCAGTGCACTTTCAGAGACGGAAGCGGAAACGTTGTCCCCTTTGGAGATTGCGCACTACTTCTGAAGGAGCGCAATAGCATGTTTGTGGCTCTTTACTTTGAAATTCTTCTGACAGCTAAATTACTTTTATGAAGGCGTTTGATGAAGTTAAAAGTGTTTTTGTTACTTTCGTTTCAGATCCAAGCGGCGAGTCGTTCCATCTGCGTTCATGTCCTGTTTCTCAGCGCATTCAGGCATAATACAGGAAATCCTGTATGCAAATTAGGGAACTAATTCTTAGCTTCCCAATCAAAACGATGTTTCTATTAATACGCTACTGCAAATTCCCTCAACTCCGCTTCATTCTTAGCCTTCTTATCAGCGAGTATGATGTCAGAAAGAATAGCTTCACTATTTCAGCCTTCGCAGTGATGGGAGCGTTCATGTAATTGTTTAGGCTTAGCGCGGGGGAAACTAGTCTGCGGCATACACACTCTAGAAAATTGGCAGTGGCTTAGCTCTGCTATGCCAGGATATACGTAGCGAAAGCAAAGGCATAGCTTGGTTATCCTTGGTTAATCTTGATTGCAAGTACAGGTTAGTTTGGTTGTCTAGCTATGTTGATGTTGCATTAAAGACGACACATAACGTGCCCGTCTTGCGGCGGCATATTCACGGCGCTTAGCCAGTCGTTCGGCGCGCTGTTCCTCTGTTTCCTGGGCGATCCGTTTCCTCTTCGTCTCGTTCCGATGTCGATTCCAGGCCTCCTTCTGCTTAGCAGACTTGTCGCCGTCCATACTGCAGCCTCAACTGCGATTGCGGCGCACGCGAGCTCTCCGTTTCATTCCTCCGACTTGTTATCAGGCATGCGACACAGCTGGCGAAGCGAGCGGAGGCGAGCGCTACGAGGAGGAAGGCGGTGTGACGTCATGCCAGATGGCGCCGCGAGCGCGCGGCATCTAAATCTTTAGCGGCGTCTAAATCTTTAGGCAACGGCTCAAGGTCTGCCTGTGCCTCCTCGAAGCACCGCCACAGCGAAATCGCAAGTTCGTGGCCAATGTAGCTTACGCTACAAAAATAACACTCTAGATTCGAAACCTATCAAGGATGAGCCGCTGTCCGCATAATGGCGCAAGAATGTACCCTTTCTGGTAGCCGTCAGATGTCGCACAGCACTTTCATGGCCCGCCGTTGTGGATACTGCAGTGCTGCAACTTGGCTGTGCTAAGCTGGGTTCTTCAAAGAAGCACCAGTGTCGTCGCTCCACTTTTAGCAAAGGAATTTTTCTTGCCGCTGTCGGAACTAATCATTCACCGAAAATATGCTTGCGCTTCTTACAAGACATCTCTTCTTGGTGAAGAATGCCGGCTAAGGAATCTAATCGCTTGCGGTGTGGTTATCGAAAGAAATCGAAAGTGCTTCTTACAAGACATCTCTTCTTGGTGAAGAATGCCGGCTAAGGAATCTAATCGCTTGCGGTGTGGTTATCGAAAGCAATCGAAAGTGCTTCTTACAAGACATCTCTTCTTGGTGAAGAATGCCGGCTAAGGAATCTAATCGCTTGCGGTGTGGTTATCGAAAGCAATCGAAAGTGCTTCTTACAAGACATCTCTTCTTGGTGAAGAATGCCGGCTAAGGAATCTAATCGCTTGCGGTGTGGTTATCGAAAGAAATCGAAAGTGCTTCTTACAAGACATCTCTTCTTGGTGAAGAATGCCGGCTAAGGAATCTAATCGCTTGCGGTGTGGTTATCGAAAGCAATCGAAAGTGCTTCTTACAAGACATCTCTTCTTGGTGAAGAATGCCGGCTAAGGAATCTAATCGCTTGCGGTGTGGTTATCGAAAGCAATCGAAAGTGCTTCTTACAAGACATCTCTTCTTGGTGAAGAATGCCGGCTAAGGAATCTAATCGCTTGCGGTGTGGTTATCGAAAGCAATCGAAAGTGCTTCTTACAAGACATCTCTTCTTGGTGAAGAATGCCGGCTAAGGAATCTAATCGCTTGCGGTGTGGTTATCGAAAGAAATCGAAAGTGCTTCTTACAAGACATCTCTTCTTGGTGAAGAATGCCGGCTAAGGAATCTAATCGCTTGCGGTGTGGTTATCGAAAGCAATCGAAAGTGCTTCTTACAAGACATCTCTTCTTGGTGAAGAATGCCGGCTAAGGAATCTAATCGCTTGCGGTGTGGTTATCGAAAGCAATCGAAAGTGCTTCTTACAAGACATCTCTTCTTGGTGAAGAATGCCGGCTAAGGAATCTAATCGCTTGCGGTGTGGTTATCGAAAGCAATCGAAAGTGCTTCTTACAAGACATCTCTTCTTGGTGAAGAATGCCGGCTAAGGAATCTAATCGCTTGCGGTGTGGTTATCGAAAGCAATCGAAAGTGCTTCTTACAAGACATCTCTTCTTGGTGAAGAATGCCGGCTAAGGAATCTAATCGCTTGCGGTGTGGTTATCGAAAGAAATCGAAAGTGCTTCTTACAAGACATCTCTTCTTGGTGAAGAATGCCGGCTAAGGAATCTAATCGCTTGCGGTGTGGTTATCGAAAGAAATCGAAAGTGCTTCTTACAAGACATCTCTTCTTGGTGAAGAATGCCGGCTAAGGAATCTAATCGCTTGCGGTGTGGTTATCGAAAGCAATCGAAAGTGCTTCTTACAAGACATCTCTTCTTGGTGAAGAATGCCGGCTAAGGAATCTAATCGCTTGCGGTGTGGTTATCGAAAGCAATCGAAAGTGCTTCTTACAAGACATCTCTTCTTGGTGAAGAATGCCGGCTAAGGAATCTAATCGCTTGCGGTGTGGTTATCGAAAGCAATCGAAAGTGCTTCTTACAAGACATCTCTTCTTGGTGAAGAATGCCGGCTAAGGAATCTAATCGCTTGCGGTGTGGTTATCGAAAGAAATCGAAAGTGCTTCTTACAAGACATCTCTTCTTGGTGAAGAATGCCGGCTAAGGAATCTAATCGCTTGCGGTGTGGTTATCGAAAGCAATCGAAAGTGCTTCTTACAAGACATCTCTTCTTGGTGAAGAATGCCGGCTAAGGAATCTAATCGCTTGCGGTGTGGTTATCGAAAGAAATCGAAAGTGGTCGGTCCCATAATCACTTTTAAGTGCAGAGCACGTGCTTCAGATGCATGCACGGCGGACGTTATGGCTGCCTTCATTCCCTTCTCCTTTACCTTTTTATTTTTTCACTGGGACTAGCGTAAGCTTAAGTGACTCTATTCACTTGCACGTTCGCAAGAGTGCTTTTCCATACTTTTCTTTTCAACGGAATATGAAAGAGTTTTGTGTTATGATTTTTTACGACGTCAAGCTTCGGATAGATTGAGCAGCGCTACCACTGATATAATAATTTCGGTAATTTCATGTGCACGTGCTTCGCATAACTATTTTTTATATTACGCTCTCTTTTAGCCAATGTACCCTTACGTTTAATTTTTCATTGCTTATATGTCTTCTGGAGTTCTGCATTCGTCTTTCGTATTGCTCCGCGGCTAGTGCAGGAGGAGCAATACCAAGGCACACACACACGCGCGCTTTGCGGAGCTGGCAAATGGCAGTTGCAGACAGCATGTTTCGTTCTTCCCTTGGTTATGGCATCACGGTTACGACTGATGGCGTGTGTGAAAGAATCACACCGTTTGTCTTTGATAGAAAATAAACAGCGCTCTTATTAAAGGAACTTTTCATTGCTGCACCGCAAAATAATGCGAATGGCTGTAACAGGTATCGAATGGCTGTAACTGGGCTTTCTCACTTTGACGTCTTTACCTCGCAGTGAATTCCTTGGAATACTACCAAGTGCTTAGAGGCATTGCGATTTTCTAGTAGTTGTACTAAGCGGGCACTTTCGCGTAGTTGAGAAATAGTTACTTGCTAGCTGTAAGACAAAGAATTGTATTAATTTTTTAAAGAAAGCAAGAGTGAATTGGAGCTACGCTGTCAACGCAAGGTTTTCAGCCAAGCCAACAGCCCTAAGGAAAGCGATTAAGCGTTGTTTCTTGCTCACTTATCAAGGCGTCCCGAAGCAGTGCGCAGTGAGCACGAGAGAAAAAGAACCAGTTAGCAGCAGGAAAGCTGCTAAGTGCAATAAGCATTATCCGCTCTCTTGACGTCATTTCCATCCAGGCAATTGAAATTATCCGCTACTTTGGCGTCACATTCTTCTAGCCAGTGAACGAATTTTATGACCGATGAAAGAGTCGATAGCGCTTAAACATTAGGCAAAGACGACATACACAGTCGCGCATGCTCCATCACCATGCAATCACACTGCCGCCTACGGACAGATTCCCAGAGATAACGAAAGCACTCAGGCTAAAACCAGCGCGACCAAAGTGCAGGGTTCGACAAGCTGCTCTGAAATGACGAAGTCACTGCATTTTGCCTTCGACTGCGCCGTGCAGCTGCTTGAACGTTGCCAAATAAGAGAAGAAACGCCTAAAAGAGTGCACAGGAGCCCCTCGTTCTAGACTCGTCCAAAATTTAAAACGCTTGTAAAGTTTCATCTTTCTCTCTGATGGTTCGCATTCGCGTGGCGGTACAGAGCCGCTATTGACTTCGTCGACGTTCCGTCATTTCAGGTTAGGTTGCCCAGCCCTGTACATCTATGAAGTGTAGTTACCGGCAGAAGCAAGTTTGCAGCCTTCTATTTATATAAATTTTCTTCCCCTTGCATCATTCCCCCGACATGCCGTAGAAAGCGGGCGACAACAAGCGACTATTCACTCTATGACTAATGGCAGTGGCTCAGTTCGGCTATGAACGCGCACGCGCGACTTCGGTTGAAATCTCTGCCTTGCGTGTGTATGAATGTCAAGTATAGTATATTAAATCGCTCAGACAGACGCGGAGGTAAATGGTTTGAACAAACCGAAGAAGCAAGAACCCCGAAAAACAGTAGCTAACGGGTTGGTTATTCCGCCAGTCTTCATTACTTTCTTGCCTCTCCTTACAAACGCTACAGGTGCGGCCTGACGGAAGCAGGAGCCTGCACTTGGAAGTAATCAGTTTTGATTATGAACCGAAGCTGCATGCTCGCGTACTTTCTCTTGGTCTCTCCGAGCCATCGGTTGTGGTTAGTGCGCATATATAGCTTGCGTGTTACTTGGAGCGCGTTCAAGAGAAGTCGAGATATTTACTGTCTGGAGAACGCAACGTGCTGGCAATAAACTGCTTAGCTATGCGAGAAAAATGACGCGGAACACCGTCCTTCCCACTTCTGAAGCACCAGGTCGGGAAGCACTTTCATAAAGTACTATTCCTTTTTGCATTCCTTATTCTCGGTTATTTCTCTCGTTGTGCACGGCAAACCAGGATATATGTAAAGGCGAAGGCGGAATGTGAAATGCGAAAATTCTTACTACGCTATTTTAGTTAGATGGAATGAGGTCTATAGTAACAAGATACTGCTTCGCCACAAAAACACATCCTTTTTGCAAACACTTTTTTACAAATACACATCATTTTTGTCTAGACGTAGGAGCGGTAGCGACCGTTGTTCTTCGTCGCAGGTAACACGCTAAAGCAGAAACAAGTAGGAAAGACACTTTGTGCTCGGTCACTAGCTGGTGAATTGCTTCCACGTGCATCTCTGACGGCCTTTAAGTAACTCGTATGCATGTGGCCGAAAATTACACCGGTACCCCTCTTTCTCCTTTCATCGCTTCCTTTCTCTCCGTCTCTCTCTTTTCTCTATAAAAGAGTGCAAATGCTCCTTTTTTTAACTTCGTTTCAAATTTTCTCTCTAACCTCCTTTTCTCCATCCGCCTCCCGCGCGGTCCCCATGGGGAGCAAAACGTCCGAAGGGCCGCCTTCAAGCTCATTGACAAACGACGTCTCGCGGTCCGGCCGCTGCAACCACCGGCATCGGCTTTACAGCGTGGCACCTTCCATTCTGGACACGAGCCGTCCGCTCTCCAGCGATCTATATACACACGTACGGACACACGCACACCAGCACATGCACGCACCTTGCGCAGAGGGACCACACGAGAGAGGGAGCAGAGAAGGGGAGAGTGTGCGGGGCCTGGGGAAGGCGGAGAGGAATCCACGCTTTTCTTTTGACCCAGCAGCGCGGGCACTTTACAATCGACTTTACGCAGCCTCAGAAGCTTTCGCTGAATAAGTAATCCGATGCATATTACAGCGCGCGCCAGGCAGCTCGGCCGGCCCGCTGCTGCTCCTGCTGCTGCATGCGTGGTTCCCATACCGGTGGCCCGTGGCTCGTGCGCCCGAGCGGCTTTTGTGGCGGCTCTGGGGCCGCTGCTGACGAAAGAATATAAGGGTTCATATTTTAATGCTCGCGCCGGCCATCGCACCAAAGTACAGCGGACCAAGCCTTTCCTCCCTCTCTTTCACATTCGTTTCCTGCTTTCCCCGCGCACAACGCTTCACAGAGAAAGCAAGCCTTCTCGCCTCAAGCGCGGAAAGCGGAGGCTCGAGCTCCCAAGGTGTGCATGTGGCGGGTGCCCAGCGATACTTGGGGAGAGGGGGAGCGCGAAGAGAAATAAGTGGCCCCGGGTCGGCTTTTGCGTGCGCATACAGGAGATGCCTGCTGGATGAAGGGAAGGAAGGAGAAAAGAAAGCGCAGACGCACATAAACGCAGACTAGAAACAAACAAGAGAGTACGAAATATTTCTCGTTTCTTCGCGCCTTCGGGGCGGACACGGGCGGTATGTATGTTTCACGGAACGCCGGTAAATGAAGATAAATCGACCGCGGCCAGCCGCCGCAGAAGTCCTTGCTTCTGGGCAAGGCATCGAAAATATTAAAGGGAGCGAGGAACTAAAGGAGTTAAGTCAAAGGGAGGAAAGAGGTGGAGAGAGGAAGAGTTCAAAAAATAAAGCGAACAGGTATCGAGGAAGGGGCAGAAGGAAAAAAAAGAATGCACAGCGCGTGTTTTATGCGCGGGAACAGTAAAATAGTGGCCGTATAGCAAGTAGCGCATCTAACATGAAAGTTGGGGTCCCCGTCAGGAGGCAGCAACAGCATGAAATAAACTAAGCCGGGATGTATCTGCGGTTAGTGCGACCTCTCATACGAGGTGGCCACCCGCAAGGAGACGCTTCAGGAGCGGGCTAGTGGGAACGCCTCCTCAAGCGCCGCATGAGATGCTTATCCCTCGTTGCGGTGCTTGGCCTCCCGGTCTTCGGTTAAAAGGGAAGCGGGCAGCTTGCTTAGATCCAGCCCACCCACGAACACTACTAGCACAGGCGTACTCTCGAACCACGTGTATTCTATGGGGCTCAGCCCTCGAATCCAACGGCCTTTTTCCTCTCGGGTCAGCTTCGCAACATAAGAGAAACAAAGAACAGGACCGCATCTGCTACCTCCTGGCTTGCGTCTGCAGATCCTTCCGCAAGGCCCTTCTTAAGCGTTAGCCTTTACGTCCACATACTCTCTCCTCCTTCTCGATCTTTTCTTTTTGCTGCGCTGTGGTTCTTACGCCGCTTCGTCGTATACATGCCCGCCTTGCTGCGAGGGGCGCCGCCTTAAATGCATTATATTTTACGGTTGCTCGTGCAGTTTATCTGGACGCAGAACCCACACTAAAGACCAATTCTGCCTCCTCGAAAAAATGTTTCAAGAGAAAAATGAATAAGTAAAAGGGGTCCTTTAAAATGCAAGCTGACCGCATTTGGTCCCAGTGCTACAAGAAACTCTTCGCAGCTATCGCAGGGCCTGTAAGGCGGCGAAGCGTTCCCCGAGGCCGCGCTATGGCCCAACAAAACTCCCTCCAAGTGCGATGCCCGAGCGCCGCTCTCGCCTTCCCGAAGCGCTCCAGCGGCGGATGCCCGCCTTGTTTTCGTCTCTCTCGTGGGTGTGTAGTCTTTCCGCTTTATTTCCCTTCCTCCCCCATTTTCTTCCGGGTTTCCCCCTCCTTCCCCGCGGCGCACGGAACCTGCGTCCACCGTGCACCAATGCCCACGAGCCCCTCCTAAAAGAGAATGCGCGCGCCGCTCGGAACGCAGAACCAACGGTGCGGACTCATACTCGACCACAAGAGCACGCGGGCTGGACGGCTGGTAATTTCGAAAAAGAAGACGTCGGGCACACAGTGGGTGGGCGCTCCGCTCGCGCCACTTTTTCCTGCTTTACGTGAGCGCGCACTCCGAGCGTGTCCTGCCAGAACAGAGACGTCCAGAACAAGAGGAGAGGGGAAGAGAGAGAGAAAGGCCCCGAGGAGTGCTGCGGTACGTAGCTCCGCTGGTGCGTGGCTACCACCGTGCTTCTCTCTGGCCATGATTCTGCGGTGATACCAGCTCTTGGGGGTTGAGGGCAGCCATATATGCGCCAGCGAGGAGGACCCTCGCACGCACACGGCAAAAAAAAAAAAAAGGCTTCCGCGTACGGAAAGTGGAGGCGTGTTATGAAATATTCAGACCGGCCGCTCTCTCTACGCCTGGTGGCTGGCGTGTTGGTTTTTTATTGTCCCGAGACTCGGGCCAGACAGCAACATTCCGCGCCGTTGTTTGCTTGCCTGTCTGTTCGCTTGTTTGTTTATCTCTGGGCGTGTCTGCAGCATCTTCGGCTACGTGGGTATATCTGTCCGCCCGCCAGGAACTTCTTCTTCCCCTCTTTTTATGTTAGCTTTCCTGCTGCTTTCGAGACCTGCCGCGCCAAGAGGCGTCCTTATGTATGGCTCCACCCACCTCTTGCATTGGGAACGAGGCTCCCGCTCTGGGGACGATTCTTTCACTTCTGCTACTCTTGCGGACGCCGCTCCTGCTCTTGTGTGCGATTTTGCTTCTGGAATCCTATATCACCCTTCTTCGCTCTCATTTGCGGCTGGCTCGCATGTTGACCGGCTGCCTTGCCATAATGCAGGTGCATTGCATGCCGACACCAGACGGGGGGTCTTTCCCTTGCCGCGAAGGAGCGCAAGATCACGGGGCTTGCGATGCCCATCGCTGAAACTTTTTCGAGCCCCCGGGCAAGGCTTTGTTTTTGCGTCGTTGAGCACAAGCACTGCATCGATGCTTCAGTGTTTTCAATTGTTTTTGTGTTCCATCGTCTTGGCGCAAGGACTTCATTTCAACTCAATGTAGCTTTGCTTCAGCGTGGTTTGTAGTTACATAAAATGTCTTGGAGGTATTGTCGTGCGTCTCATCTGAACAGTGGCCTCGCCACTTGAAGCGCCCTTTTTCCATCATTGTCCTCGACTCAGTGTTACTAAGAAAACAGTTCTAGCGTAAACCGCCGTCTCCCCCGCTACCTCCCCCCCCCCCCCGGCCCTGCGCATCTTAGCTAGGTGGCTGCCTTCACACCTACCACCACGCTAGATCCGCTACCCACCCACTCACCCAACTCTGCCACCCAGATGCACCACCCGACAACAACCACCTACCACAACCCTCCAAAAGATCTACAACAACCATAAGTCCAAATCGAATTCAAAGACGAGTGGGAAAGTCAGCTGCTCACCAGAGACACCGCCCACCGCCCCTCCCCACTGTACCACCTCCACCCTCCAGACCAATTCGGTCGTGCGTGTGAAGCCTACGCTTAGACTAGTAAGTGTATTAATTAGAATAAAAAGGTCAAAATAATCATCAAGGGCACATCGAACTGTTTAGCAGAATTTCAGCATCCCATGTTTAAAATTCCCGTAATTATTTCACCATACACTTCATCGCTGTCAGTCAAAGCTGCGTGTCGAAAATTGCAAACCCGTCAAATTCCTCAGTGCATGTAGTCGGTTGTGTAGTCTTTCATACGTGCCCGGCACTGCAGCCATAACTGCCCCTTAGGCTGGTGCAGGTTTTATTGTATGCTTGTCTCCATTACGGCGAGGTGTTATGCTCTGTAACAATATTAACGGCTAGCATAAACCGCAAATGCCGACCAGGCTCCTATAGACGCTTTAAAGCGCCATATCATGGGGGCTGCCATCTTTGGTCACGTGAGAACGCCGCCATTACACGCCTCCTGACTGCTCGGCGCGTGCTTAGTGGCGACGGCTGCTGCGTCTGATGGTGCGGTTCCGACAGGTAGTGTTTCGGCTGATACGGTTGTAAAGGAGTGGGAAGACGACACTATGGTTTGCCCAACGAAGGACATGTCAGAACCCAAATTTTATCACCTGAGGCGTGAAAACATGATAGGTCTTCACGTCGCGGAGAGCCACTCAGCTCTCTTCGAGCCAACAGATGGATCGTCTGAATGCTTATCTGCATCCGCAGAAGGCTTTGCTTAATTGTTTTGTATTGTGATTATCTAAAACGACAAGATTTAATGCTCCTACGACAGCGCAGGTCATTGTCGTATTGTGCACATGCATGCAGACACCGCTCTAAAACGTTCAATTGGACGTATTTGTTTACAACATGTTAACGGTGCTTAGGAAACCAAAAATATTTTCTGCTGGTTTGTTAAACACAGAAAAGCGACAAAAATAAATAGACACAAATGTTAACTATCATGGTAGCAGTACCATGCATCAAGACGCCTTCACGAGCTGGCGTGCAATTGTTTCGAAGGATTCGCGATATAATTAATTGTCATAACACGCGCACATCAACGCGTTCATACTATACCAAGTTCACAAATATGTCAGCCTCACATATAAAATCGCGGTACCCTCTACACTCGATATGCGACATGAAAATGCTTGATGTCTCGTTGATGGCAAGTAATCAGCTTCACTCTGAGCACTGGCCTGCGACGTGGCATTTAGTGACTGTATCGCTGTGACCGTAACTGAAGGGACAAACACACACCACAGCAGCCGTAACGCAAATGCTTTATTCGGAATATAACGAAGTTCAACAGTATCATCCAAGACGACATGTAATCACGGACTGACGGTACGCATTGTCCGCTCGCACGGTTCTGCGCTGAACAATCTGTAGTAGCGGCATCTAGGAGCTTAAGTCGTCCTTCTTTTCCGTACCTAATTCGTCCTCTGGCACTCTTTTTACTATAATGGCCGCACATCTTAGCTTACGAGCATTGGGGTCTCGCAACACACGCAAACGCAACTGCACAGCAACTGAAAGCTCGAAGTGACGGTTTCAGTGGCGGATCAGCTTATTCCTGCATTTACCCTCGCAGATTTTCCAAGATCGAAACCTAGCTTTCTTTCTATATTGGCTATCTAACGCTGGCGAACGTGCTTGTTGCGTTCGCTCGTTCGGAAAGGGTGCATGGCGAACGGGCGCGAACAGGGGCAGTACGTCCTTGTGCAGCTCAATTCATCGAAGCTCGCAAACAATCGCATCCCGCACCTTTAACTCCCTGTCGCAGTTCTTGCAATCCACAACACAGTACGTATTTCTTCTGCCTTTCCACACCATCGTAGAAAGAAAACATTCGTCAGCCACCAGCGATATGTCCATTATTGTGTTGAGGCGTACACGCCGGCGACTTACGAGGACCGTAATGGCGCCGTGTTCCGAGCGCGATTGTGGCGCCATCTGCTCTCAAACGGAAGAACTGCGCGCTGTAAACGGTCTATATGGGCTGCACTAAACAGAACGTCTGTCGCTCAGTTTGTCTGTGCTAAACTAATCGCCAAAGCTACTTTTAACATTTGCCTTTTTTGGGTTCAGCCATATTTCCACGGGGCTGTGCGAGAGCGTTCTGGTTGACGGATTTCATACGGGCATCTACTGCGCATGCGCAGCACAGCCCAACGCGCACGCGCGCTCGAACAAGCTGTAATAGGTAACAAGGTCTCTAATACGTCATCTGCATGGACACTGTGCAAATTGGGCTTCTGCTTCATGTGCGTTCGTATGAAAGGAGCACAGAAACCTCTAAAGCAGCGTCAATGGCTTTCGTTTTTCCAGAAACGTAAATCTGGGCAAAGACCTATCACTTCATGTGAACCTAAATGGTCTCATCAGCAGACTAAACCAGCTTCGCAACTGATGAACGACTCACCACCTCAGAAGAAGCGAACATAGATGCATTAGTGCAGGCGGGTAATCAGAGCTGGATTTGCCTCTGTGGAGGAGTGCAAGAGAGCGGGCAATGCAAGGGAGGAAAGCGTCTTCTGCAATGATCCTCGCAGAGGCTGGCAGGTCGGTCGCAACGGGATGCGCAAGCACGTTCACGTCGTTCTCATTGCGTGCTGCATGTTCTCAGAGGCCCTGGCGGCGGCTGCATTGAGCCATAGCCTTAAACCTATCTTCTCGCCAGCGGCAAGTTAAGACAGCCTTATGTGATAAGCACCACTTCATTTCCGTCCACATACCGCGGAAGGTTACTCACGATGAACAGGGCGACCGGCTCAGCGGGCTTCTGTGTAATGATAAGACTCTCTACCTGGAATATTAAGAGCATAGCACGGCGAACGGGTCCGCATGCGCGCACAACAGAGAATTGCGACAACGATGGCGCCTGGTATGCGGCATATCATAAAGAAGATAAAACTGCTGATCTAGGTACGACAAATGTGGGTGTAGTAACATTGCGCTCGCCAATGCAGGCAAGCGAGTCATTCAGAAACCCACCAGTTGCATCCGCTCGGTGTGGTACCTAGATTACGAGATAGCCATGAAAAGGCATTATCTGCAGTATGGTTTCGCTTGTGTGATTATAAAACAACCTCAATTAAGAAGCAGCTTCGTCTTAGAACGTGCATTCCGGTTGTCGCCCAGGATATGATCCGTGAAATCAAGTGGGTCTCGAGTGCGGAATTCGAGAACAGTGCCGATAAAATAGCGGGATGCCTTGTAAATCTACGGTATATGCATGGTATGATTTAGGCCCTTTAGAAAGGAGGTGAAAGCAGCCAAGTCATCTTTACATCCGTTTCAGATGTGAGCAAAAGTTCGCATTTTCAGCAGTATTCAAGTTATATAAGTCTGAGCTACTCGCTGTTTCTATGAACCTGCACACAGGAAACAAAAACAAGACAAAAAACATTTCTTATTCCCCTGGACTAATTTCTCCAATCTCAACTTTGCGGCTCTCTAAGCCTTCAGGGGCATCGAACAAGGCCTTTCGACGTATATTTAGCTTAATACGAACATGTCAGAGTGCATATATAACTAAAGATAACAAAAACTCTCTTAATGCGTTAGTGGCATTGTACATATTCAAATCAAAATTACATATAATGTCAAGGTGGAAAACGAGAAACTGGGGAGATACTATTCGACACTGTGCACAGGAGGCTGGTTTCGACAACGAAACCAACTTGGAAAGCTGCTCAGAGGACGCATGTCGATGCCCGTATTACTTCAAAAGAGAACAACGTGCGGGCAGAATCAGTACACACTTTTACTTACAATGAATTCAATAGCAAAATTCATCATTTTGTTTTTAAATGTTGTGAAAGGAGGCATGTTCATTACAATTTATAATGTACGGGGCGCACGGTGAGACAGTAAATGCATCCAGGCTGCTGCTGTGCTGTTGTCGCCGAAAAAGCTATGGGGTCTGTTCGATAGCTCGAACGATACCACTTCCGCCCTTTTCTTGTTCTTCAAAAAAGCAAGATTGCTCTCAAGTTTGGTGCAGGTAGGTCAAAAAGCAGGACATTCGAGGAGCAGGCGCGACACTAAATCCAGCAGAGATGCAGTATTTGCGGGCCGCCTCCTGTTCATCTTGCACTTCTCACTGTTTTTTGGGTTTTCCTAGTCTTTTTACTAAAAACATTTGTCCCAACTTGGGCCATAACATCAAGCTGGTGATTGGTGAAAAGAATGGATAAATAAAGGCCATGCATTCAGCTACCAACATCCAAAGGACTCCCAGCAAAGGACGCTTGAAGAGGACATCGCCTTCAGTAGCAAAACTCAAAAACAGGTTCTCTCTAATCAACACATTTTACAAAAGAAAAGAAAATGAAAACTTTCAGCTTACCAAAACATTCTCTCTCGCAGAGCAGATGGCTTTTTGTGCGGGACAAGTGAGCGGCGCCATTTATCTTTCCAAAACAAAATATGAACCCAAAATTTTATTTTGCATCTTTACCATGGAAGTGCTTGCAGTAGCACTCTTGCGCGGCTCTCAATTTTGCAAGAGCGCCGCTCATTTTTCTAAAAGCCCGCCGCTTCGAGTTACAGCAGTGGTGGCGTGTGTTCTCGTGCGGGTCGCGTGCATTTTTTCCATCGGGCCTGCGGGAAAGAAATCTGGAAAGCAGCCAACAGAAGATTCGCCCCGCTGTACAGCCTGATTGTGCAAACATCACCCTCGGGTCGTTTTCTCGTTACTACAGCATGTTGCATGCGTCGGCATTATTGTCTCTTTCGGATGCGCCAGATATATCGAATGGATTTCATGTTAATATTGTTGAATGTGTTACTGGATGGGACAGAACTAGAGGACAAAAAAGACGCGCTTGTATAAATTGATGGTAACTTGCTTAATCTGACACTGCAGTGCGCTATAGCGCATGCGCATTGAACTCGATTTCCGCCAGCGCCTTGGCTTGTGTCCCTGTCCCATTGCAGCCGATTTTAGAACCGTTTACTAAGAAGAAGTTTTAATGCAGAAGCATTACATTGCTCATCGGCAGCGAAGCACGACATTGTAGACAGTATGTTTATGTATTTCGGGAGTTTTATGTTTATGTGTTGTTTCTATTGAAATTTTTTCTCAACCATGCGTTGCTAGTAGAACTGTATAATTAATCTGGTTCGTATTTTACGCCTGCAGAAACTTTTGATATGTCAGCGGTATATTTTCTTTTCCTTCGGGAGTGTTTTGTAAAACATGTTTATTTTGTTTCTCATCCGTTTCCAAACAGTGTCTCTTTTTCTCTTTATCTGTACATAAGTGTCAACCGCTGCTTGCCACAGGGTGGCGTGACCGCGTCAGGCAGTTTTCCGCCTTTAGTGACGTCCCTAGAGACAATAATCTATTATTGTCTTGAAATAAAAAAAAGGGAGGTCACGAGAAATACGAGATGACGTTACGGTGTTGTCAGAAGAATATTTTTTCCGAAAGTGCGAGGAATCGAATCCACGTCTTTGAGATTGGGAGGCGAGCACGCCACCCACTGTCCGCAAAGCCGCGTTGCTTCTTCGTGGATGAAGATGAGGCTAGTTTACGCTTTGCCTTACGACTGTATGGTAATAAGTAGGCGTGTCATTAGGAAGATAAAACATAAATATTACAAAGATTAAAAAGAAATAAAACGAAACAATTCCTCCGCATTCAAATCACGTAGTCTTTATTAAGTGGCCTCCGTAGTTTCTCAAACTCGTTGAGCGGCCTGTTGCTTTGCGTCCTCAGGCGTGTTGCCATTGAGTAGATTTCACGACAGACACTGTCCATAGTTCACTGCACAACTCAGCGGTGTCTTCAACAATATGGAATACATTTGAAAACACAGGAACACCTAATTACATAATGTGTTGGCAACGCGACGGCATTCGCAGCTGTTCATTCCTTTGGCGGGAGGGACAGGTGTAACTTCTGAGACCCAGGTTGTTTTTTCAGAGCATTGTGGGGAAGGTATAGCTCCCGCAATCTCCTTTTTGATCATGACGAATTTATATGGCACGCGGGCTGCTGTGACCAAAGATCTCAGTGCACAATTTTTTTCGTCTACTCAAGCGGGGGGGTCAAAGACTCATTTCCCAAGCACTTCACCCCGAAGAAGCTGAGCACAAAGCCAGGAGCAAGCTTGTAGACATTGCATCACCGGTGGGTGCAAGACCGCACTGGGGATCGAACCCCGCACCTCGGCATCTGTGTAAAGCCTCCACTTGCTAGGTGTGTTTAGGAGATGTGCCTCACTTCGCCTCCCACCTGTCAACCCACCCCCTGACCTCTTGCCCCTCTCCCCTTCCCCCTATCCACTTGTAGGGGAGAAGAGGAATGACTCAGCAAGAATAAAAATGACTACGAAGAAAATGATTTACACATCGGCAGGCCAACGCGCCAAATATACAGCCTCTCGAAGAACTCATCATCATCATCATCAGCCTTATTACACCCACTGCAGGGCAAAGGCCTCTCCCATGTCTCTCCGATTAACCCTGTCTTTTGCCAGCGTCATCCACCCTTTGCCTGCAAACTTCATAATCTCATCCTCCCACCTAACCTTCTGCCGTCCCCTGCTACGCTTACTTTCTCTTGTAATCCACTCTGTTACCCTTATGGACCTGCGGTTATCTTGCCTTCGCACTACATGCCCTGCCCAATCCCATTTCTTCCTCTTGATTTCGACTAGGATGTCATTAACCCGCGTTTGTTCCCTCACCCACTCTGCCCGCTTCCGGTCTCTTAACGTTACACCTATCATTTTTCTTTCCATGGCTCGCTGTGTTGTCCTTAACTTAAGCTGAATTCTCTTTTCGTTAGCCTCCACGTTTCTGCCCCGTAGATGAGTACCGGTAAGGTACAGCTGTTGTACACTTTTCTCTTGAGGGAAACTGGTAAACTGCCACTCATGATCTCAGAGAAACTCTGCCACATGCGCTCCACCCCATTCTTATCCTTCTAGTTATCTCCCTCTCATGATCCGGATCAGCTGTCACTACCTGCCCTAAGTAGACGAATTCCTTTACCACTTCCAGGTGCTCACTGCCAATTGTGAACTGCTGTTCCCTTGCTCCCGAAGTACTATCCGTACAGAAGTTAAGCTTGCCGGAGCTACTCCTTCTAACATTGCTCAGGAAGAGCAACCTGCGTCTCACAACAAGCCCTACCGGTGGCTGTGCTCGAAACAGCCACCTGCCAGTGCAGTGGTGCATCGCTTAACCGCCGCGCCATTGCGCTGGTAGCGGTTTGAGGACTCGGCGCGATCTATGAATGCGGCACATTTTGCCAGTTGCGTAGTCGAAATTTGAAGATAATGAGAATTGAAATATATTGGTGACTGAAAGCCAATGAACTCAGAAGTGCAACAGGGTCGGAACTGGAATTGACTGCCGAGTGAAAGAAGCATGCTACCGGATTTCATCCGCGTCAATCAAGCTCAACGTCACTAAGTTTTCTTCTTAGTCCTTAGGCAAGACCACCTGCCACCTGCTATGGTTGGCGAATGAAGGCTTCACATAGACGAAGCCTGTCTCGTGACGTTCCTTCCCTCCTTGCAATGGGAATTCTTCCGGCGTGCTTAGTGACGTCACTGTCAGTCTGGCGATGTCACGTCCCTCTAGCCAATAGAATTGCTTTGGTCTGGTGGCATCACTGATGATGTCATATCGCACCAGCCAATTAGCGAATTTTGCGACAGTTGACGCCGGATGTCGTCGCATTTTTTTCTCCGAATGGGCTTTAAATGCCAAATCATTATTATATTTTCCCTTACCTACTAAGAGCGTTCAGCTGTATAGAGAGTGCCGTTCCCCTGCTCACTCAGGGCTATGGCCGGTAAGCGGTGGAATGTAATTCGGAGGTTACTTAGCTGACTTCTTTTGCTTTCTCGGATCGATTGAGAAATAAAATGACGGCAGCGTTGCGGCAACCTCGGAAATTTTCTAACTCTTGGAGCACTGGGCAGTGGACTAAGTGCACCACGCTGAGGTTATTTTTGATCGCCAGTAGAAGCGGCGCTAGTGTATATTTATATGCATCAACGAAGGCAATAGGTTTAGCTCACTTTCTCGAAGTGGAGGGCGGTGCACCAGTTCTGTAATGGACTATTGATGCGCACACATGCACACGCGCACGCTCACTCCCCCCCCCCCCACACACACACACACGCGCACACGTACACGCGCACGCATACGCACGAACGCACGCGCGCGCGCAAGCACAAACATAATGTCACTGGTTCTTTGCGGAAACCCGGGAAGGCAACCGGGAGATGGGCCAGGCCGTCCTGAACGTGAGGCTTAGCAAGAGCAGGAGCCGGGCAAAACGGTCGGGACTCAGTTCACGCGCACTCCACACGATCCTCTACTTCTCCGCTGCCGATCTGCCCCGAGCAGTCGGCTGCAGGGGCAGGTGCCACGCAAGACACTACTCTCCTCCCTAAAGACGCATCGTCCCGGTGCGCATACAGCCGTAACTAAAAAGGGTAAAACGTAAGTAGAGCCCGAAAGAGTTCGAAGACGTGCTCTTATCGGTCACAGTAAGCTTTGAGGCGCACCCCGTGAACGTCAGACTGATGGGGCCGACGGGATGTTCGTGGCAGAATCGGAAGCACCTCGTAATTTACGTCGACTATACGGCGAACCACCTTGCACGGTCCAAAGTAGCGGTTCAGGAGCTCTCGCTGAGACCACGACGTCGAACTTGGAGTCCACACCCGCACTATATCGCCAGGTTAGAAATGAACATCACGGTGCCGGAGGTTGTACCTGCTTGCGTGGTTGTACCTTGGATGTGAAATCTTGCCACCTCTGGGGCTTCTCCCACAGGCTGGGTAACGAGTTTAGCATCATCGTAAGAGTAGGCCTCTGAGTCCTGGGACAGCATAGCGTCGAGCTTGTAATTACCTATCTTCCATGCACAAAGTGGAACGGCGAAAACCCAGTGGTCTCTTGCAGAGTGGTGTTATAAGCAAAATTAACGTAAGGCGTAACTTCGTCCCATGTTCTGTGCTCAACATCCACATGCATAGAGAGATGTCTGCCAAGGTCTTATGGAGGCGCCAAGTGAGCCCGTTCGGTTGGGGATGGTATGCGGTAGTTCTACGATAGTGGGTGTGGCTTAAGCGCAAGATCTCTGCCATTAGTTGAGACATAAACGCGGCACCACGATCAGTGTACAGGACCTCTGGGGCACCATGACGAAGGATGATGGACTCGACGAAACACTTCGCCACATGCGCAGCTGTCCACGAGGGCAAAGCTCGCGACTCGGCGTAGCGCTTGAGGTAATCGGTGGCGTCAGCGATGTAGCAGTTCCCCGACTGGGACATAGGAAAAGGTCCAAGGAGATCCACACCTATCTGCTGGAACGGAGTCACCGTCGTGGGGATAGAGTGAAGATGTCCCGCAGGCTGCACGGGTGGAGTCTTACAGTCTTTGACATTCACGGCAGGTCCGGCAGTAACGACGAACCGTGTTAGCTAGTTGCGGCCAGTAGTACTTGGTGTGAATTGGAGCAAGTGTTCGACTAGACCCCAAATGTCCGGATGTTGGGTCATCATGGCAGGCCTCTATAACTTCGTTGCGTAGGGCAGCCGGAAAAACTAGCAGCCACGACCTGGCACTGGCTGCCAAGTTCTTCTTGTGCAGAACATTATGGCGTAGGCTTATGTACACACGAATAATTAACATAAATCAGTGGCTTTGGAAGAGCCACAATGATAATGGAGGCAAAAATGCTAAGTGCAACTCTTCTTTTCCTAAAAAGGCTTGGGCAATATTTTCATGAACGACTGGAGTCTGCACGACAAATTCTTTTCTCTAATTAGCACCTGCGTTACTAATAACACGTGCAATCAAAGCTGCGCTGTGCATATGTACCTAAATATCTCCTACATAAAAAGAAAGAAAGTTTAATTAGCTTTCACGTCTACGAGTCAGTGAACACGCTTCTGGTACTTAGATACTTGAACTGCCCTTGATGACAATATATTGCCCTCTTGCGCACCCTGGCTACAAGAGATTTTTCTTCCGGCCGGCATTTCTAAATTTAGTCATGAGTCAACGTCGACACGCCGCCTGCCGCGAAACTTTACGTTCTTGATGTCGGCGACAACATGCCTCACGCAAAACTGCCGCTCAGTCTCAAGGCGTGCTTGCGCTACGTTTTTTTACTGCTTAACGACCACTAAGCTGTCCCAGCTACCAGTGCTGTAATAGAGACGAATGGGTCGTAAATTTGGGTTCGAGTGGCCGGAGAAACCGCAGTGCTCCTGTTTGCACCCATATAACCCCGACGCGACCGAAGAGAAAAAAAAAAGAAACCGTGACGCATGGAGCAATTTCACAAGAGCATGGAATGTTAAAAGCAGCAAGACGAGAGCTGAGACGGGGCCCCAGTACGAAACGGGCCCTCAAGGCCCAGTGCGGGGCGGGGGGGGGGGGGGGGAATTTTCTTTCTTGCTAGACAAGTTTTCCCTATTTACTTTAGCTTCTCCTCTCCCCCGGTAGTTAAGGGGTAACCGATAAAGGAAGTAATAAGACAGAAACTATGGTCACCAGTTGCGGGCCGACAGCCAGGAAGGTGGGACGAGCTGACGTGACTATAGAAGAAAAAGTTTCCCGCATCACAGCCAACGTTCAGGAGCAAAGAAAAAGCTGTTCGTCTTGTTGTGAAGATTTTAGTCGGTCATGTTGAATGCAAGCCCTCGATAGGAGGAAGGGTGTACTGGAGTGTTTCTACCGCGGAAGAAACCTTGCGCGCTCAGAATGACCGGACGAAACAAAGAAAGAAGAGAAGGCCGCGAGGGGGAAAGCGATGCATGAAACCCACGGACAGGGCTTGACCATAAAGTTTACGGTTCTCCAAGGAGGCCCCGCTGTGGAGGGCGGTATAGGAAGCCGGATGGAATGAAGGCGCTGGAGGGGTTGAGGGTGGGGGCGAGGATGCGGATTCTTGCCAGCCTCTTCCGCCTATCGTCAGCGGGTAGGAGGACGTCCATGCTGGTCAGTAAACAGCAGGGGCGAGGCGGCCAACATTCCCGACCGTTCACTCCTCTCCTTTCTGCCCCAGCGAGGGGCAGGCGCAAGTCTCAGGCCCAGATATCCGCCGTGCTTCAAACCGGACAAACAGCGATGGAAACGGTTCGAGATGCCCCCTTCCCGCATGCGCTACGCCTCTCGAGCGGGCCAGCCTCCTCTGTCTTTTTTTTTTTTTTATTCGATGCTCGAGGAGAAGAGAACGCGCGTCCCTGTCTCTCGAAGCGGACCTGTGTATGCTCTCGCGAGCAGAGATACACCTTTCGATTGGTTTTGTTTCTCGGAGCAAAGAATTCCGGGGAACACAAGAAAACGAACGAGCCACTGCGATGCGGAAGACGACGGGAGCCTGAGCGTGTGGGGCTTGGACTGGAGGCAACGACTCCCGGAGGACCTGGCGGATCGCCGGCTGGACCGGAGAAAGAGAGCGCCGCGTATTGGAGGAGAGTCGAAATTGGCCATGGCCCATCGCGACATTATTCTTCGCTTGCTTGCCGGAATGCGGCCTTGTTTTTATTTCTGTTCGATTTGGCTCGTATTATTTCGCCGGAAAAAAAAAGGGGGGGGGGGGTGTTGCGAGGGAGGGCTTGTTCGCTTTGTCGTAAAGCGGGGGAGACAGGAGAGCGTATTCGAGCTCGGAACAGAAAAAAAAACACGAATAGCAGCGGTCATGCCTGTCTCAAGCGCATGGGATTGTCCCGAAAATAAGGCCTGTCCGCCGTTGTACGTGACTCCTTTGACAGTGTGCCCATCTGTGCAAGCAAACAGGCGGCCTGAGGGAAGGGTGATGAAGTATCATGGCGTTCAGTAGACACTGATGACTATATAATCATTATTTTCTCCTGTCCGAACGGGGATACAAGCAAATGTAACAGCAGCATATTAGCAAAACACAAGTTAGCTACAGGGCTGGTGGGAGACTTATTGGGTATAAATAAGAACTCGACATTTGTGAGAAAAAAAAACACCTTTGTGGCTAAGCAATCACACTACTCAAATCGCGTATTTAACAGAAGTTTTTATTATCAGTTTCATGCTTTAAAAAGACAACAATTATCCATTTATTCATACCCATTTGAAGCAAGCCACCAGCCTTTGAAGACATAAAATTCATGAGGGCATGTTGCGCTTCTTTTTGGGTGTTTGCAGAGGATCGCATGAGACATGCGTCGGTTTATACGCTTTCCACTAGGCTCAGCGAAATTATCCATTATCTGAAGTGGTTGCTCCGGTAATAGCTTTCTCTACTCAACACCGCCGCAAAATACAAACCAAAATGGTAGCACTTCGCTATACTTCTTGCATTCAAAGAGCATTGCGTCTATGCTCTACATGTGCTATTGTATGTTCGTTGCTTTATCAACCCCAGGAACAGTAACCGCATGTATGGGCATGTTTGAATACATGCAGAAAGAAAAAGGTAGTGTTGTTTTCAAAACTACGGTGTTTCAGTAGATACTCTTTTTGGCTTCGCAGCACATTTGTTTATTTTTAAAACTCATTTTTTGCCCAGGAGCGTTCGCGCTTAAACGCCTTTGAAAAAAATTTAAAAAAATATAGTGCGAACCTAAAAGACTACCCCCTGAAGCTTCAGCTTTTACCTTAATGGGCATGCGCAATAGCTGTAATTCTTTTTTTTTTCTATATTGGGTTTTTTGGGTCCGCTACCGCTGTGTTGTACATAGAATAAGAAAAAAAACGACGGCCTTCTGGAGCGGCTCCCATGCCAGGACATTCCAGGCGAAGCATACCTCTGCTAGCAGCAGGTGTAAAACAAGCAGAGTACACCAGCGAGCCATCGAGACGCTGTCAGAAACTAATTGTGATTAAGTAGGCTGCCGCCTGCAGAGAAAAGTTCGAGCCAGCCGCATGCCCTTCAGGCCGTGATTCTGCCAGCCCGAGAGGCGCTGAGGGTCGTCGGCCGCATCGAGGTGCAATCTATTTAATTGGAAAAGCAGTGTTACCGGCGCCCTTTTCTTCATTCCTCTATCCGAATCCCATTCACCTTATGGGCCACTCCCAAACGATACCTTCCCCGTAATGCTAAATGGAGGTCGGGGCGCAGGGCAGCGAGAAACTATTGTCTTTCTTTTTACTGCTACTCCTTCATTCGTGCCTGCTTCCCCTCCAGTCCGCTTTTTTTTTTCTTACGCGGTTATGCTTTTTTAGCCCTTATTCTGAAGCCTTCGGGGCCGAGATTGGACGGATTTGGGGTGCGGTCGCACGGGGGTCATCGAAGTCGCATGCATCAACGTCGTGATGGTGGTGGTTCTTTTGCCAGTATGGCAGACGCGAGTGAAGTTATGCCACGGGTTTCCAGCTTGATTTTATGAGATAACGTACATAGCCATTGCTCAAGCTCGAAATTCCTTACTATTGGTGGTGCACTTGGCGGTTCTATTCGCCAACATTCATACTATTGAAGGCTCCTTTGGGTTTGTTCGTTCTTGCTTTCTTTCTCTCGTTCTTAATTTCTTTCTTTCCTTCTTTTTACTTTCTTTCTTCCTCCCTTTCTTTCTACTGTATTTCATTCTTTCTTTCTAGCGATTCGTCTGTTCCTTCTTTTTCTCTCCATTCAATTATTTCGTTGCATCCTCTTTTTATTTCTTTCTTTGTTCTGCCTTTCCCTTTCTACTTGCTTTTTTTCAAGGGAGCAAAGTTTCATATTACTGCGTATGATGACGTGTCTGAAAGCACGTAAAGGCTGCGTAAATGATAGGTGTAAGGTTAAGAGACCGGAAGCGGGCAGAGTGCGTGAGAGAACAAACGCGGGGTAATGACATTCCAGTCGAAATCAAGAGGAAGAAATGGGCTTAAGCAGAGCATGTAATGCGAAGGCAAGATAAACGCTGGTCCTTAAGGGTAACAGAGTAGATTCCAAGAGAATGCAAACGTAGCAGGAGGCGGAAGACAGTTGGGTGGTCGGAGGAAATTAAGAAGGTTGCGGGCATACGGTTAGCGCAGCTTGCAAAGGACAGGTTTAATTGTAGTGACACGGGAAAGGCCTTTGCCGTGCAATGGGCGTAGACAGGCTGCTAATGATGATCACGAATTCAAGTCAGTTCATTACGGGCAAAACTCGCATAAAAACGCTGGCGAAACTGCGCCTAATGGTACGCTCACCTTTCTGTCTGCATAGCTGCACAGACTCATATACATGCGTGCAAAATAGACTTGTTATAAAACGAAAGGAGGAAGTAAGGATTCTCGATGCAGTTTTATTTCTTACTGCATTCTTTTCCAAAGGGGAAAGAAATGTTTCCAAGAGTAGCTGATTTGCACACTGAGTTTATCAAAGTAAGTGAGCGGAGCGTAACAACAAAACAAATTCCGTCGCGCTATCAGTGTCGGACCCAATTTGCGACTACAATAAATGATCCAATGGGCGTGCCACGTGGTCGAGACTGACCCCACTTGTGTACATGCACCGCGGGTTAGCTGCCTAAACTGAAGTAGCGCTGTCTCTCTAAGTAAAAAAGGCAATGACAAAATCATGCAAACACGCAGAACTATATCCATACATTCTGCTGGTACTGAAATAGCACCCACATTTAAGACACTGGGTGCCGTTTTCCAGAACAGTCTTTCTTGGGACGCACTTATTATTTACTGCGCAACAAAAGTGCCCATGTTGTAGGTTCAACATACTGTTATTTATTTAAAATGCGCTTTTCTTCTCCGGACTTAATTTTTGCCATTAAGTATAGGGAACTACGACTAAAGAAAATTTTCAAAAGCATTACAGAAAAGGTTTCACCCAGCTGCGAAAAATGTGCATACCCGTTACCACACTCACGAACAGTTCAATAGATACAACGTTATGCCAGTGATAAGGGCTTCTGATTACAGGTTGTGTAGAACCTTCACAGAAAAATAAAAAAGGAAGCTTCTTCTCTTTTGCGGCACCTATGAGACCTGCAAAAATGTTAAGGCACATAACACGCGTCATAATGAAGATTGGGATATAAAAACACAGAACAATGTACGCAATGCAGACAATCCGCCGCGGTGGCTGAGTGGTTATGGCGCTCGGCTGCTGGCCTGAAAGACGCGGGTTCGATCCCTGCCGCGGTGGTCGAATTTCGATGGAGGCGAAATTCTAGAGGCCCGTGTGCTGTGCGATGTCAGTGCACGTTAAAGAACACCAGGTGGTCGAAATTTCCGGAGCCCTTCACTACGGCGTCTCTCATAGCCTGAGTCGCTTTGGGACGTTAAACTCCCATAAACCATAAACCAAGCAATGCAGACACTACAAAACAAACTACCCAGGATACTGAATCAATTACAGGGCGATCAAATCTCCTTCAGAATATCTTTTTCAAAGACTTAAAAGCAGGTTTCATGACTTGACAATTATTTTCTTAGTGAAGTCTGTTTATTTACCTGCTTCGTGCCTAAACACAAAGCTATGCTGTGCTGTGCAGTTTACTACTGCTGGTAACTAGGCAGTTTCCTTTTGTATGATGTCACTGATAACCTGTCTATTAATCTGGCTCTAATCTTTTCAAGATTTTGTTTTAACTTGTTTTTTCAACGCTGTGAAATGACCAGCGTATAGGGGCCTGCGGCTTCGTCAAGCGGTTTTCCCGAGGCCAGCGTCCTGTATATTGTAGTTGATGCAAAAAAAACATTATTGTTATTATTTTTATTAAAATAAAAATAATCAAGATGTCTCTAGGACGCGCATCTTTTTGTTTTAAAATTACTGGTTTTGTGGTGTCCCGTTTAGTCGTGTCGCGCTTCATTTTTGGAGTAGCGTGCGTATACGCTTAATGTAGGATACAATTGAGGTATCCAGTTGCAAATCGGTTCAAAGGAGACCCTCAAGCGATTAGGGTTGAGCAATGGTCGTGAAGTCACGGTGATCCTCCTTGCACCTGCCAGCCGGGACATGGTGTCATGAAAAGGCGAGATACTATGCGCTTGGATGTTCTCTTTTGAGCGACATTTGCCGCTGCATTCTTGAGTTGTTTGTTACTATAGCACTGAATATTTGCTTCATCGTTCGTATATTCACTGTCCTAATTGGTGGTCTTTATTCACTACTGACACCCTTGTATTCGTAACTCTTACACATCCTCCATAAAAGCAAGCCATTATTCATGCTTTAGTAATTTTTAATTTTTGCTACGATTTGTGTGCTGTAAATATAATAGGTGCCAGGCCTGGAGAATTTTATTTAGGTATTTAATTATTTATTCGCAAATTCTATAGGCACCATTGAAGCTTAACCACGAGAGGATTACAAAAAATTACTTTACAAAGAACGCTAAAAGGTATTTTCATTAACACATAATCAAATCAAATCAAATCAAATCAAAAGAATCTTGATTTCATATTTCAAGGAAAATTTGCACAAAATATTTGAAACGATAGCCTACATGGCTAGTGTCCGGTCCAATACACAACAAGACATTTAGGCAACCGCATAAATATGTAAAGTTAAAAAAAGAAAAAAAATTAAAACAGAGAATTAAGACAGCAAAAGCATGCAGTGTCCGATCGGATGCAAAACAAGGCATTTGGGCAAAGGTATAAGGAAGCTGCACACCAGCATTTAAGCAAACTATAAGCGGGGAATTGAGACAAAATGCAAACACAGAAACACAAAAGAGAAACACATCATTACTTGATTATGGAATAAACATAATTTCGAGGACGGTTTAAAATTTCTATCAAGCTTTATTTCCAGTGGCAATATATTCCAGACTTTCGTCCCAATGAACTCAATTTCTCAGCGTGTGTATTGTGATGGATCGGAAAATTAAAATTACCGTTTGCAGCGTGTCTTGTGCTGCGAATAGGCAAAGTGAATAAGCTCATCGGGAGTGGAGAGTTAGTTGTTAACATGCAATTTACTAGAAGGGAGATTTTGTAGTTGCGTAGAGCGGAAAATTTTAGTAGTCGAATTTCCTCAAACAGATTGTTGCTTGGATGATGCAATGAAGAAAATGTTTTAATTCTTAGTGCTCGTTTCTGGAAGCGTAGCAGAGCTGTGAGATAAGTTGAGCATGTGTGCCTCCATAATTCGCTGCAATAATTCAGGTCACAATGAACAAATGAAAAGTACAAGCTGCGTAATCTGTTGCGAGGAAATTATTGTCTAGCCTTAATAAGGACGTAGCAGCCAAACGCAGCTTTATTACAAACGCTGTTCACTTGATTCCACCAGTTAAGGTTATTGTCAAATTTAACACCAAAATATTTAAATGAAGGGACTGATTCAATTACACAACGGTAATTACATGATAAAGGGAAGCCTCCTTATATCAACAGCTGCGCTATATTTTATCGACGAGATATTTCTTTCCACACGGATATGTACTCTTACTGACCAATAGTAGTGGTTAACCTAGCATTTTAATTTGCAAGAGAAATGGCCTGCCAGCGGCCCAGTCCGCTGCTTCAAAGGTTTTCTTCGTTTATAAGGTTAGTTGCATGGCAAACACACCAGGCTCTAAACAACGCTATCAAAAGGAACTAGAGCAATGACAGGCTGGCGTAATTAGCATTAATTATTCAACTTCATTGAAGAGACGAGGACAGGATGTGTTACCTTTTCATGAAGCGCTCCGTCCTTGAATGGGGTGTACGAGACAAAAGATGTTAATTCTGAGAGAGAAATGATGCGTGCCATTCTTTTAATGAACTCCTGTGACGTGCAAAACACCTCCAGAAACTTCGGCCAGGTTAGTTCAGGCATGTAGAACAACGGAAACTTCACAATTAAAAAGTTCAGAGTAAGCTAATTAAGATAAGTGTTCAATGAAATCCAAAATGGCAGGCTTGTCAGGTGTAACACATTGAGAGGCAATCGCCATAAGGGCGTAATTGTGTAGCTTGCTTCAGCAGCTGCGCTAAAATGTTTGGCTCAGCGAAAGAACGGAGCTTAATTGCAAAAAGAAGAGAGAAGCGAATAGTTTATTCTAAAATTTTAGGATTATTAAGGTCGGTTAAGGCAAAAAAAAATCAAAGCATTCTATAGATCCGCTTTCGTTAAGGGCCCGACCCAATAAGGTCGGGCACAAGGCCATAAGTGATCGATATTGTTGATCAGATTTGGCTTGCCGATTCGGCGTCTCCAAAGAAAGGTTTGTACAGGACCCCTCTAGACTTCTGCACCATGTATAATTTCTCCTGCACACGCAATGTCTATCGTACACCGGGTTTCGAACACCTACACCAGTTTACCTGCGCATTATTCCAAAATTCCGCAATGGGGTTAATGCCTCTGAAATAAGAACTGGCTTGTAGCGCACAGAGCGTTTCTGTAGGCCTGTTGCACGCTCACGTACCCGTCTACAGCGGATGTCAAGCGCACGAAAATGTCATACATTATTCAGGATGAGCTGAGAAATGGCAGAACATGATATTGTCGATCCAGCTAGTCAGCAGCCGCACCCATTGGAGCATTCGCGCAGTGAGACATTTCTTCAATAAATGGGATTAATCCATTAGTGCGTTTCCTGCAATGGCTCCATTGAGTTAAACTGTCTGCACCTCTAACATTTCCCCCGTGCTATAATGCATTTATGAACGAGGTCGTATGGACACATCGACTTAAAGGTTGCGTAGGGAAAAACGATAATCCCGACAGAATTCTAACGAGGAGATCGATGCACTGTGCGCACGTGCATCTGAAACGACACGCTAGGTGCCCGCAATTATATGCCATGTAGTACGATTTTGTGTACGTGTTTCAGCGCAGTGCTCGATATTCCAGTGGCATAAGAATTGCTACATTATCCGACATAACCAGCGATAACGCTAAAGAAAGAAGCTGACGCGTAGTACCACGAGATTACAGAAAGCGACTGGCGAAGTTAAGGGCACTGAGAAATTTGCGTTATAGTCGAATAAAAGCTTGTTGGCCTGTTTTGGCAGGGAGACTACAATGAGATTTGACGGGCCTCTCAGGAGGACCTCTGTGCCTTTCTTTGTAAATAACCTTCTCTGTAATCATTTGCGCGTCTTATCAGCCGCTGTTTTAATGCGTTTGGTTCAAAACCTCCATTACCGCAAAAATGCCCGGCTTTGGCGGCGACGCATGAAGCCTCGTGGGAGAGGAGGAAATGTGAAGACAAGGGGTGGGTAACGAGGAGATCGAGAGAGAGGTAAGGAAAATGGAGAGAGGCCGAGTCTTTGGGAGGGGACGGGTGGCAAGAGGGAATCCGCGGTGGCCAGTCAGGATCGAGGGGTGTGCAGAGTGACGAGTAGATTGACGTGGCACACTGCGATTGCTAGATTGAACCGGGCAATTGGTGAAGGGGTATGGCGTTTCACGAGGGGAATGATGGACTGTGTCACGGAGGAACAGTAATGCTAACCCACACTCTTCCACATGTATCTCAATGGTCATCAGCGGCTTTTTAAGTATATTTTTTGCTGTTCTACCTTGAAACCAATTGCGTCTTCCTACCATGCTTCTGATGCTTGCGTCTCATACATTACCGAAGCTTGCAGAATATTTCGTTGTGAGGTGTATGTTTAAAAGCGTCCCTTTGCCAACAGCGTCAGTGGTGCTCCAACTAACTCCGCAGAAAAAGCCCCTACACCGTATAGAAGCAGTTTTAATGAAGCTCATGACCCAATCCGATGAGAAGAAAACATGTTTAGCATTGCTTTAATTCAGACCCCGTTCGTTGAATCCGAGGTAACGGCGGCCAATCGTAATAAGCTTTTGAGCTTTTCTTATGAAACGCGTGTCAAAATACTTGCTGCCATCAGTCAATAGCCACACGATAAATATAGTAATATTTTTGAGTGATAAAATTTAAGGGCCTTCTATTTTGGTTAAATGGCAGTATCTTTCTCGAGTTAACAACCTCATTTCAAGAGATCTCCCGCAAAGCTTTCGGTAATTCGTTCTGCTGACTGCTTAGGCACGTGCTCGGTAGACTGCATCGCCCCTAAAGAGCAAGAACTCAGTCGAACAATTACAAATCCCCAATCAGTCTGTCCAGCCGCTGCATATCGATTATATTTTGTTCACGACAGATTTTACCAACATTTTTACAACCTGTCGTGTAATTGCCTGCAGCTAACAATGTCCGCCCCCTGATCATTTAGCAGAGGCAACCTGATAAGGCACAAAGGCGGCATTTTATAGTAAGGAAATGCGGCCATTTTTTATGCACTGTGCCTTTTGCTCAAAAGCAAAATCCTGCCTTCCACCGTGCGCTGCAGTAGAGGCACTATGTGAGAATGTACTAATGCTAACCATTTTTCAATTATCTCTATCAAGACCTGGGAGATTTTCTTTTAATTTTCTAGATCTCACAACTGACAAGCTTAGAGCGAATATCTTTCACACCCTTCTGTGAAACAGATGCAGCGAGCACCGTGTATGATACCATAGCCCTAATAGCTCAGAGAACCCTGGAATCATCTTTCACTTCATGTACCATGCACTCCGCCGCGGCCAGAGACTGCAGTATAGAAATATATCTTTCTTATATAATCTGCGCATTACGAACTTCGGGCGAGCAACTAAGAGCTCCCTTAAGCACAACATCCTTTCTTGTTACAAGCTAGGCAGCTGCTGCTGGGTGGTTTTAGATTTCGGCTAAGGTTCTCGCTATTCGTTGGCGCGCCTAAACTTCCGAATAGTGGCGGTGATTGATCCTCTGCACATATATATTAGATGAAAATAAAAGGTAACCGTAGACAGCATGCTGATTGTCGAAGGTAGGGCCACGTATTGATGGGTTGTCACGATTAAGTCAAAACCACGGCTGCCCTCTCCACCCGTTTTCCCTTGTCCGCAGAATCCATTACAAGGTCCACATGTAGCCACGTGAATAACATGAATATCATGGCCACATAGTACCCGTTCCCCCCCCCCCCCCCGTTCCCCTGAGGGGTGGACACACCTGGAAGGGAAGCCTTTCATGAACATGAAAAGACGTAAGTTCTTGGTCATGAAATGCTAAGCCATGCTGACGGCGAAGCCGGCTGTCTCGGAGAAAGCCGCATGTAGAATTGTAGCTACAAACATCCGTAGTCGGTTTACTATAAAGATTTACTCAAGGCGGGGTAGTGAGTGGAGCCGGCTGCTTACTGCCATTCCACGCGCCTCTGAACAATAAGTGGCTCAGATAATTAATGGCTCTGCATTGTGGGGTGACAAATAGCCGTTGATTTATCGCCATGCGGAAAAAATAATGAATTTCAATACCAGTCGAGCCCACTTTTAAAGAGCACGGTAATGCACGTGGATTGCGGTCACTGTATCCGTAATTCGTAGAAAGTGCCCTCTCTCTATCACAGCTAAAGAATACAGTCAGACCAGAAGAGGGGCGCTTATTTCTAGACTAGATGGGCGTTTATTTCTTTAAAAACTTTATTCTGGGCGTTTGTCGCTTCAAAGCAGGCCCACTCAAGCGCTTTTCTAAGTTCTACAGTGCGGTCTTGATCCCGAGGCCGAGAACCTTCCTGCGTACGATTCGCCTTAGGGACGAGATAATACCGATAGCGACTGGGGTGTTCAAGACAACTGATGTGAAGTCGGTATCCTTATCTTCGCATTAGACTACAAACAGACGAAAACCTCACCGATGTCACTAGGTTCTTGTTTCAACTTTTGCGCGGAGATAGAGCCATGTGTAAACTAGATCTTCACCCGAAAACCATCACCTTCTGTCTGATTTCAGTTTACATTGATTCTTGCGCACTGCTCGACCGCTCTACACTGGGGTGACGCAGACTGGCTGTCATCTGCCCGCAGCCTGTACGCGGCAGCAGAGCAGAAGACGGAGAACCACTTGAATAGGTGCGCTACATGACATAATTGGCCAGCAAACATACCGCGTGACAGGTATTCAGACTGCCCGTATTGCTGCCGTTGGTTGACCACCAGCCATGTGAAGTATAGTTTCGCTTTCAATGCTTCCCCTGTCTCGCTGTTACCACGCTACTTTTCCAATATTAAAGGCTTTGTCCAGCTAGCACATACGTGCGCACTGACTGACCTTATGACCTGTATGGGTGCGCTTGGACTTCGGTTAACTGCCGTTTCAATACAGCCTTTTTATTGATTTTGTCGGTCCACACGTTCTTTGAGGGAGACCATGGGACCGAGGACACTCTTCGTTCTGCGGTGTGGCTGGAAGCGCGCTTTTTTGTACTACAGGGATGGGTTTGAGCGCCTCTTCGTTCGCTATAACCGAGTGGTACTGCCAAGGTTGTTCGTTTTATCTGAGAAGCAGTGCCATAGCCATAACACTTATTTTGACAGTTGCACCTCACTTGTTCGTAACAACACAGCGTTCGTTGCAAGTGCGGTTATAAGCGGACTCGACTTATAGAATTGGGTGGCGTTCTGTTTCTTCATTTTTGAAAGCTTCACTACGCCAGGTACTGAAGAGGGTAGTGTGGTTCCGTTTGTGACGTTGAAAAGCTTTAGAGGTTTAACCGTGGAGCAGTCACGTAGGCCATGGAGCAAAGTGACGTAGGTCATGGTGGCGCATATATGTCAAACCGAGACGATGGGCCACCCCAAAATCTCTCGAAGGTCAAGTTCAGAGTCAGAGCCCAGGTCAACGTCAAAAGTGAAGCGAAAGCTTCACTACACCAGCTTTTTAAGAGGGTAGTGTGGTTCCGTTTATGACCTTGAAAAGCTTTAGAGGTCAAACCATGGAGCAAAGTCACCTAGGTCATGGGGCAGTCACATAGGCCATGATGGCGCATATATGCCAAACCAAGATGGTGGACCACCCTCAAATCTTTCGTTCAAGATGAAGGTCAAAGTCAAGGTCAAGGTCAAAAATTGAAGAGCTGGGACAACTTGCGATGCTGTATGACGGGGACGTCATATAAAATGAATTTGAGTAAACAAGCACATCAATCATAGAGATAGGTATTCTGCTTGACAACGGGGCCGGAGCCACCGTCTGTGACGTCAATGGAGAGCTGTGTATGTATACCAGCCGCGAGCCGGTGCGGGTAGAAACCGGTTTTGCGATGGAGGAGGAAGAACGACAGCGCGCCGGAAAGCGAAGCTTCAACGTTTCAATGAGGCTAGGAAGAAACGCCGCGCCGAAGACACAGAAGAAGAACGTGCGACACGCGTCGAGAAACGACGGAAGAGTGCTACTGGTGAAGAAACAGCGGAAAATACTTCAGGCGGTACGTCCAACCAGTGACGCAGAGTTGGTTTCTTTCGCTTCTCAACAGTTTTAACCAAAGCTAAACCACAGCTAAGATATTTTCCCCGATAGCTGAAGGTTATGCGCACTAATGTTGCATCAAACTATGAACAATTACAAGTACCCTTGCTGACCTATTCTTGATAATGCTTCTTAGCACGTTGCACCTTCTTCCACGGAGCAATTCTTCCCTTAAATTTCAGATTAAATGAAATCTTCAAAAGCATTAACGAAAATTTTGCAGATATACTTCAGATTGCTCAGGTGTGGGAATGCGAAAACATTGTGCCTGGGTGCATTGTTTATACTTAACGTTTGTACATGTTTCTTTTTCTACGAGTTTTTTTTACTTATTCGTTGCGCACCGGAACGCAAATATTCGGGCCCTCTCGCTGCACGGCGTTGAGGATAGCCCAGTTTGCACATCGCGGACGCAGCACGCAGGTGTCGGGTTGCGGTTTTAAATTTGATACGAACCCACCCGTAACACACACACCCAGAATTTGTTACGGTCCCACACACGCGTAAGACACCACCCGGAACGCTGTAAGATGAGCGGCTGCATCACAATTGTGATTCGAAAGTCCAGGAAGGGATACAATTGAATGTGCATATGTCGTCCGTTCAAATCCCTGTCGCAAGCTAGCCTCCAACTTGACTTGCATGTGAAAGCTGGTTGCAACGAGAAAGCCTATGACACCACCCGTAACGCTTGTAGTGGCGGTGCTGGACTTGCTGTGTACGTCATACGGCCGCTTGATGACAGCACCGTTTTTTCTAGCCATTTCGGCGATTTTCTGTACCATCTGCGAGTGCAGTCAGGTACACATATACGTCGCCGGCTTAACTCGTAAAGCGAACAGTGACGCTTTCGCATTAGTAAATGCTGACGTAGCACAGCCGGCGAAAGCGCGTAGGAAGTTAACCGTTTAAGGACAGTCATCCTTGAAATTCTTAGTGAAAAGAACTCGAAACCTTTGTACATGGCTGGCCAGGAAGAATTCACGGACAGCTGTCTTCAGAAAAAAAAAAACTTCCTCTGCGAAGTGCGGTATGTCGCCTTCGAGATAGCGCACATTGCGAGCAGCGGTTATCATCGATCTCCCCAGTGCCGCAGTCATAGCAATCACGTTGCTGATTTGGTTAGGCTATATATGAGCATCTCGTGTTGCTCTACTTTAAGTATAGCGTAAACAAAGCAGCGCTTGTGCAAATTTTCTCTCGTGTGCGCTGCGCGGCCGCCTTTGCTACGTGAAAAACAGCGAGCTGGTACACCATTCCCAGGCGCTGGTACCGGGACCCGTCTAAATTTACTTCAATCACGGGTACGCAGCCGCCTTACTTATGTTTACATAACATAGTGCAGCACTGACGGGGTTTTAATATTACTCTACTAAATTGTATGCTGATGAAGCCACCGTCAAACAGAACTGGAACGCTGTCTGTAGGACAATCATCTCCTATGCGGTCTGACAACAGCGGCCTGGCACCACTTCGCTGTACAACTGATTGCTGCATGATTCGCAGTATGCGCGCACGTTTTATCGATAAAGCATCACTGGCCAGCATGACTGGTCGTTTCACCTCGCATACGGGACGGCATCCTGCAGGATTGACGAAAACCAGAAATTATATGGAGCGACGACAAGTCAGACGCGGGAAAATGATTGCGGCTTCTTGATGAACGGTTCCGCCAGAACTGACATGCTTGATGACGGGCCCACGGGGCAGACTTCTGCGCTAAAGTGGCGCTCATCACGCCAACGTTGCTTCGCCGACAGCGCTCACAGGACGACGAACCAGTCGCGTTTCCATTAGTCGAGTGGTGCCATATCGTGACTGAGGTAACAAACCGACCGAGTTGGTTCATCAGTTTGGGCCGAGTGGAAACAACATAAACTTCATTATGCACTGCACTTAAATATACCACAGATGAGTTGGCGTTTTTTTCTTCTGATTTCTCAGTTGTTTCTTGCAGCACTCTCGAATTCGATTCGGCAGATAGTGGGCGCTGATTTCTAGTAGAGAAATGTTTGCTTGATTAAACGCCTCCGAAGGTTGCATATTTACAGATAAGATGAAAATAAGAAGGATGCGGCTGTCGGCTCAAAAAAGTTTCAGACTGCTTCTGCGGCGGGAACAGGAGTTATTACTGATGGCAGATGCAACTTACCTGAGAGAAATAAAAAAGTGAAAATAGATTGTTCGTCTAGAGCCAGCCAGTCAGCTCTCCCTGGCAAAGTTTCGCATTTACTGGATGCTGCACGTTCCGTCGATGGCAAATGCAAGCTAACGCGCTGAAATCGAACACTACCTGCAACTAAAGGGCATCGGAAAGCGTAAAGACAATCTGATGTATTGCGCACGGTACAGCTTAGAGTTACCACTTGTGGGACCAGATACGGCCATAAATTCTTGGGTTTTCCCTGCCGCCTTTACAATTTAGCCATCAACTTCAGATGAAGCCTGTCGACTGCAAACTAATATGGAGGTCGCGCAGTTTATTCGCATCGTGGTTGCACATTTATGCTCTTACAAAACGCGGGTCTTCTTTAGCTAGGATTTTCTACGGACAGGCATAGAGCTAAAACGGCAGGTTGCTGTTGTTGTGGGCTTTAGTACATGACACATGCCAAAGTGGAATAGATTAGGCGCATGGTCACGCTTCATAAGCTCATAAAAGAAAATCATAGTTTGAATGAAGAATACAAAAACAAAATAAAAAGCTCAAATTTAAAACTCATAGAACTTTAAAAATTAAAAACAAACCGCATAACATTTGTACCATAGAGCAAAAAGAGTTCAGCACCGAACGGAAAAGTGCGCGCAATCAAGAAAACCCGCAAGTCGTTGGATCATGAACACACTGATGTCTTCAACCAAATATTTATTATCTGCGCTTTGAACACCTATGCACCTAAAGCCGCAGAAAAGCTATTAGTAAATTTATTTACCCATGGAAACTGCACAAAGTCCGGGATGCTCAAAAGAAGCACCCGGGATGAGCACAGACTAACTAGAGTTTTTTTTTCAGTGAATTTATGTGGCCATGAATATACTTTAGAAGGTCTTGGAGGCTATTTTCACCCAGAAGCCTCAGCAGACTCTGGCTCTTAGCGTTGTCCGTCAGCCACAGCAAACCTGGTAGCCGATAGGCGAACTTCACGTGTAGTCGTCGCGTTCTTGAAGCCCTTGTTCCGAGAACATGTCCGCAGCAGGGGTGAACACTCTCATCACTGTCGGGCATGAAACATTTAAGACATGTGCTAGGAACTGTTACTTATTGAGGGCCCCATCGGCATGTTACCGACGCGTTAAGGGCCACATCAGCCCTAATATTTCTAAGGGACGCATCCACCATTCTTGTTAAGTTCGGAGGGGGGGAGGGGAGTGCATGGGGGAATCGGGGCACGTGCACTGCTCCTTAACGTTGATGTCAAGATGGGAAAAGCGGAGCGTATATCAAAACGGAGGCAAGTTGTAGAGGCATTCGTGGGAGGGGCTTGTTGTGTTAGAACGTCTGCTCTGCTGTGGTGAACATTCGAAGCCTCTTCTTCTGTCCTATGTACGAGGGTTTATTTCATCTTGTTCCTCCTGAAAGCATATATTTGTTGTGTGATGCTTAGTGTATTTTTCGCTCTTTTAAGTTGCCTAATGGCTGCAAAATGAGTCCACGCGAGTGTGGGCTTCTTTTATAGATACAAAGTTGTTTATAGCCTCCATACCATCACGGATAGCGTAAATATACATCACAAGAAGGTCAGGGTGGTCAGAGACATATTTTCGATGGGTGAACACATCAGTGTATGTCGAGCTAGTTGTAGACGTTGGGCCACCCTTGGCTATGATCAACACATCCGTATGACGATACATGTTCCTGGACTTATGTCAACCATAATTCGATGCAGCGGCTTCTCATTGCGACGTGACTTAGACGTCTTATCCATAGTTATTGTCGTGCATGTCCACAGATGGGATCTGTCATGTTTGGTGTTATTAGCTTAAAGTCATTACAAACGACTGCGACTGGCAAAACCTACTTGCTCTTTGTCTTGTTGCCTCTCGCTGTTCAACCAGTTTATTCGATGTATTTAGTTGTGCATATGCTTGGAGAATCGTGGCGGGAGGGGGGGGGGGGGGGTAGTTTTAGCAACGTGGAAATTCGGGCTTGTTGGTTCATATTTCGTGGCAATAGCGCAAACAGGACAAGGGACTAAGACGAGTCATGGTTGTGGTGGTTTTGTCATGGCTGTGGTTTTGTCATGGCTGTTGTGGTTTTGTCATGGATGTGGTGGTGCGCATTGCGTTCCTTTTATCGTTTTCAGCACCGCAAAATGTTGCTTGTCAATAAATGCTGCTGTGTCTGGTATATTATCAAGGGTTGAAGTACTGAACCTACAAGACTCCTGGCCATCTCAGTCCGGGCTCCTCCTCTCCTATGTGATATGCGTTTGATTAAGTGTAACGTAGTCACTGTTGCTTTATTTGTCCCGTGGTGCCACATACCCAGCAATTCTGGACAAAATCATTTTTGAACATGAAACTGTTTATGAACGCAATTTTTCATATAGCGTACGATTTCACAATAACCTTCAATATATCCAAAGATAACCAGGCGGCAGTATTGTATTGTTTTCTATTCACGTTTTGCTATCGTCAAAAGCGTTCCTTGTTGGTTTTCTAAAGCACTCTTAACTGTTCAATGCGATCGCTGGAAACACATTAAAAGAAAGATTTTGCTACGTATCAGAATAATGAACCATTAACTTCAATATTTCCATACCAGTTTTTTACAATTTCCGAATTTTCTAAATTTTTGCCTGAGAAAGCTGGACATGTCCGCCTACTGAGCCCAAGCACAAAACGTAGGAAAAAGAAGACAGGAAGCAAACCTAGTCTTATCCTAAATTTTAATAGGAGCTCAAAGTATGATCTCAGAATAATAAAATACTACTTTCAATATTTCCAAACCAGTGTCTTCCAAAACTTTCTAAATGTTTGCCCGGGAAAGCCGGACTGTGTTCGTTTGCTAGCCTTAAGAATCTCAATGCAGAGGACTGTCAGCTCGTCCACTTCTTGTAATATCTGGTCTCTAGTTTTCAACGTTGTTAGCCACGTGAATGTAGCTATATTTATTTAGCGTCAGTTACAATCCTGATTCGTGGGCGTACTATTTTGACGTATTTACGGCCTCTTGTAATTGAATGTTATGCTTCTCTGAGTGTTTGTGAGTGGACCATGCCGTGGTATCATCTGCATAAGCCATGAACTCTACATGTGTCATTACTTTTAAATTCCAGCCCAGGGGTATGAAAGCTATATAAGCGCCTGCCTCAACGTGTGAATCACTGCTGTGAGCGGTGTTTAGTTCTTGTGCGGGTGCTAGTTCACTGCAATGAAGACTTTCGCTCTTCCTCTTGTCAATAATAAAGTCACTAATTTTCTTTCTTTTGTACTAAATCACTACACATTCTGTGATCATTGTTCGCTTATTTCAGTGTTTTAAACTGCAGATTTGAATTTATATTTTGCCCATGTATTGTTTGTAGTGTTTTATGCTATTGTTGTTTTCTAAAAATGAATTTTTACGTGTTGGCTGTGTATAAAGCCCATCATATAAAAGCCCACTCCGGCCCAACGCCTCGCACTGAGGACAGCAATAATTAATTAATTAATTAATTAATTGTAACAAACATGCTAAAACTGGACCTAGTGGTATCCCTCTATTTGAAGTATCAGTACCGATTTGTACTGCCTTAAGGCGAATAGAGTGTGACAGGAACCTAAGCAGGTTATGTACAACTTTTGTAATATGTAAGGGAATTCCTGTTTTGCATATTCTCCTTTATCTTGGCGTCTGTCACATCACCATAGGCCTTCACCTGGTCCGTAAACCACCGTGCGTACAAAGTGGCTATAAGGCGAAACATGCGTGAACTCTTCAGGCAGTGTAGCTGATCCAGTTTCCGTGCCTACATTCGGCTGGAATCCAATATGTCCAAGATGGAATTTTCGCCGACTGTACAGACACTACGACAAACGCATAGCAATTAACTTCATTTCAATTTTGCAAATTGTGGGCTTAAGAGAGAGAGGCCGTAATGTTTTTGTGCTGGTGGGATGTTTTTCCAGCCTTTATTATCGGGACCACGACCGAGTGCTTGCAGTACAGCGGAACTTCCTCTTTATTGCCATCTCTTGCCATACCACATTTATAAGTCCCAAAGGGCCATCAATACATTGTGTACATAACCCCCTACCAATACCCTTTGTTACTATTGCTCCGTTTCTGTTTCCCTCTCTCTGTCCTACTCCCTGTCCTTTTATTCCCGCTAGCCGCAGCTCAGGTGCTACAGGCTTCGATGGCAGATGCCGCGGCTAGCAACCTCTTTTCTTTCCGCGGTTATTTTATTATTATATAGCCGCTAACAATATGACTTCTCTTTCCAAGTTCTTGAATGCTATTTAGCTCACTTCTTCAACAGCAGCCAGTAGACACCATGTGGTAAATGGTGAAATTATTCCCGTCGTGTTTTACATTTTCAGCGGCATTGTGCCAGACTAAACTTCAGTGATATAGTGCACGAATCACAAAATAAATTAAGCCATGATTTCTGCACCCTATATGATAAGCAGATGCGGCATTAAGCAGATGCGTTCTTCAAGGCAGAATTCGTGCACTGGAATGGTTTTGTTGCTCTTACTGCGACTCAGGTGCGGGGCGTACATGGAATTCATGCGGAAGCTGTCATCGCTTCGGTGCGCGCGGTGGCTACAAAGCGCTTGCTTTCTTTCAACATCTTTATGTTCATTGCGTTTCTATGTACTCCATCCTATCACACGCGGCCGTGGTAGGGGCGTAGTTGGGCCAGACAGTCTGCCCTTGCATTTTCGATTTCGTTCTTCATACAGCCACTAAGTAATGCTACTGCTACTGCAACTACTACTACTACCACCACTACTACTATTACAGATCTTAAAACTACTACTAATACTACAGATGCTACTACTACTACTACGACTAATACTACAGTCACTGCGACTACTACTAAAGTCACTACTACTCTTCCTACAACTTCTACTACTACTACAACAACTACTACTACTACTGCTAATAGTAGAACGACAGCTATTACTACTAGAACGACTACTACTACTGCTTCTACTACTACTACTACTACTATTACTACTACTACTACTACTACTACTGATTTGTTATTTCAGAGGAGGGGGCGTCTAGGCTGCAGGCCTTGCCTGCAGTTATCGTCGTCGCTTAATCACCTGCGGTGACTGCGAGCCACGACAAAATATTTCCTTCTCGGTTGCTTTCTACTCTCTGTCTTCTATGTGCGGGCGGAGATGGCAGTGGATTTTTTTGTTGTCCGTCGAGATGTCTCTGTGTCTCCTCGCTATATGGCCCGCGGCGCGATCCACTCGCGTTCAAACGTTCAAACGCCCGAAGCGAAATTTCATGAGTGCAGGCCGTACAACAATTCCCTGTCAACGTATCGAAGTAAAGTAGGCTTCCTCTCAAGTACACTGTATGAAGAGGACTATAACGTGTCATCACTGCCCCTCCTTATTTTATATCCCTGCGCTTAGCGAACATATTTGAGGGGCATCGACCTAGGTTGCCATCTGAGCCAAAAAAGATGATTATGAAAACGCGGAGAAAAAAAGAAATGAAGAGATTTTAAAAGGATTGACGAGCAAACAACGTGCAGGAGGAAAAAAGTGGAAACGAAATGAAGACTACACGGGAACATATCACAGCACTACATTTTCACCTCGAGCGTACCAGAAGCTTGCAAGAGCGCAAACCTTATCTCAATTCGTAACAAAGGAGACGTCAATGACCTGAAAAATTACAGATCGATCAGCTTACTCTGCAAGGTATTTACTAAGGTAATCGCTAATACAGTCACGACAACCTTACACTTCAATCAATCAAATCATCAGCCAGGCTTTCTTAAGGGATACTGGACAATAGATAATATTCGCACTATCAATCAGGTGATAGAAAAATGCACAGAAAATAAGCAACTCCTATATAAAACTTCACTGATTACGAGAAAGCATTTGACTCAGTGGAAACCTCAGCAGTCATGCAGGCATTGCGTAATCAGGGTGCAGAAGCTTCTTATGTGAACATACTGGAAGATATCTACAATGTCTGCAAAGCTGCCGTAGTCCTCCATGAAGTCAGCAATAAAATTCTAATAAGGAAGAGTCTCAGGCAGGGAGACACGATATCGCAATGCTATTCACTGCCTTTTCACAGGAGGTTTTCCGAAGCCTGGATTAGGAACAGTTGGGGATAAGAGTTAATGGAGAATATCTATGTAACCGGCGATTCGCTGATGACATGGCCTTGCTAAGTTGCTCAGCAGATGAACTGTGAATCATGATCAATGAGTTAGACATGCACAGCAGAACAGTGGGTTTAAAAACCAGCATGCAGGAAACCAAATTAATGTTCGAAAGTCTCGTGAGGGAACAGCAGTTCACAATTGCTAGCGCGGTGCTGGAAGTGGTAAGAGAATACGTCTTCTTAGGGCAGGTAGTAACAGCTGATCCGGATCATGAGAGAGAAATAACTGGAAAAATGGGATGCAGCGCATATGGCAGGTTCGCTCAGATTATGAATGGCAGTTTACCAATATCGCTCAAGAGAAAAATGTACAACAGCTGTATCTTACCAGTACTCTCCTACCGGGCAGAAACCTGGAGGTTACCGAAAGGGGTTCAGCTTAAGTTAAAGACAACGCAGCGAGCCATGGAAAGAAAAATGGTAGGTTTAGCGTTAAGAGACCGGAAGCGGGCAGAGTGGGAGAGGGAACAAATGCGGCTTGATGACATCCTAGTCGAAATCAAGATGAAGAAATGGGCTTGGGCAGGGCATGTAATGCGAAGGCAAGACAACCGCTAGTCGTTAAGGATAACGGAGTGGATTCTAAAAGAAGGCAAGCATAGCTGGGTGCGGCAGAAAGTTAGTTGGGTGGCTGATATTAAGAAGCTTGCGGGGCTATGGTGGCCGCAGCTGGCAAAGGACAGGGTTAAATGAGGAGACAGAGGAGAGGCCTTTGCTGTGCAGTGGGTGTAGTAAGGCTCATGATGTTGATGATGATGATGATGATAACGGCGATGAAGGTGTAAAGAAAATACTTTTTCTTGGCGTCTGTCTTAGATACTTTCGTGTTTTAAGATGTAAGTACACGATTTTTAGAAATGCTTCCAAGTTGTTACGGTTATACTCACTTTTCGAGTGCCTCGCGCAGCGATTCTCACGTACTGTAAAACGTGAGGTCGAAATAAAGGCAAATATTGTGATGTATTTGGATGTAGCAGGAGGGAAATTAGTGCTTAAGTTTATCATAATGTGTTTCCAGTCTCAAAGTTTGTCAAGAGGGCTGGATAGCTCCTGCGGAGTCGATGAAACTCACATGCAAACTCCCATACAAATTATCACATGGTCTCTCTGCTTGGAAAAAAATAAAAAAATCGTAAAATCGTAAAAAGTAAACGTCCTACAGTTTTACGCAGGAGATAGTTTTTTTTTTTCTCAACCGCTTAATCTAAATACACATGAAATACCTTCGTTTTCTGGTGTCGTAGTCTAATGATTTTTTTTCTTTGCATTTTATTTTGAAACCGGGACAGTTCAAAATGAAGAGAAAGCTAATATAACCATTGTCACAGTCACAAAATCAAGCCCAGATTTTCTTTCTTTTTACTATCATGCTATATTACAGAATCATATCTATTGCCAGGGTTTTACAGAAAAAAATGAAAACTGAGTGAAATAAGTCATTTTATGTTTCACTTCTATCTTTTCTTGTTCGACTGTGTGTGTTTGTTTTGCTGTTGTTCTGCATGTGCGGTTGTACTTTGCCGACTAAACAGCGACAGTGATGACAAAATACTCGATTTACACACACACTAAAGAACGTAGAGCTTGCTCTATTCAGTGGGACATTCCCTTTACTTCCTCGATGATGATGGTGAAAACTTAATTGTGACTAAAATTTCTGGTCAATCCCCCTGTTGTGTGCATTGTGGCTGATAATCTTCTGGGTAAATTCCATGAAGCTTGGGCTGTAGTGCTGTAGAATTTCTTGGCACAAGGTCAGCATGTTTGAGTAGCGGTTCTCGTTCGTGTACTAGGGTGCTGGAGGTAGGAGTGCTCGGACTGCCTTGTCTGTGCGCCTTCGTTCCCCTCTGCGGACTAATGCTCTGGTGTCCATATGAGCTTTGCTTGCTTTCCGTCTTGCTTCACTTCCTTCAGGATTTTAATGCTTGGTGCCCCTTTGTTTCCCCTGATCCAGTTCCTGCACGCTTCCTGCGAATCCGTCATTATGTTCGTTTTTTTCTTCTTTGTGGTTATTGCCAGTGCATTGCCTGCCTCCTCCGCTTGGGTTGGGTCTCTGCACCTGATTTATTCGCTATTTTTGAAGTTGCCATCCGAATCTACGACCGCTATCATCCGGATGCCTTCAGCGGGCCCTGCCGCGTCTGTGTATAGGGTGTTTGTATGGTTCGCCCAGTGCTTTTCTAAGACTTTGGATCTGGCCTCACTTCTTTCTGCGTGGTGTATCGGGCGCATGTTCCTTGGTATGGGCTTTACTTGCAAGATGTTGTTCAGCTCTTCGAAAGCTTCATGTCGGTTTTACGTTGTTATTACGTATCGCAGTTTGAGTCTAACTCTGCTCTGCCTGTCGTACTGTTTTCTAGGTGGCGCTTGTGCGATGTTAGGTAGGCTTCAATTATTTGATCCAGCGTGCTGTAGACTCCCAGCTTCAGTAGCCTCTCGGTTGATTCGCTGATTGAAATGCCGAGGGCTCTCTTCCATGCTTTCCTTATCAGGACGTTGATTTTTCTCCTTGTCTCGCTACTATGAATCTGAGGTACGGCGTGACGTACACTATTATGATGAACATGAAAGCCTGAACTAGCTGCAAGGTGCCTTCCTCTTTCGTGCCTCTTCTTCTGCTGATGATTCTGCGATCATTCTTGATTTTTGTTCTGTCGTCTCTGCTATTCGTTTTATTTCCTCTTGTGTATAGATGTTGTTCGCCATAGTTAGCCCAAGCTTTTTGGCCCGTGGGACATTCTGAACTTTGGTTCCGTTAAACTACATATCGATGCGATGGTCATTTCTACTTTTTGTGAATTTTAAGAGTTCTGATTTGTTCGAGGCGCATGTAAAGATGCATTCTTCTGCATACACTTGTACTGTGCTTGCAGTTTTATGCAGTCGATGCTACATTTCTCCTTCGTTGCCACGCTCTTCAACACTCGTCACACTCTGCCCTTCCCACGCTGAGAAGGCGAACGCAAATCGCGCGATCTCCGCCGCTGAAAACAGGCTTCGTGACGCCGTATTATCCCTGTTCGATTCTGTCACAGTCTGCGTCGTCTGAGCGCACGCGACGTTCGGAAATTCCCGTGGTCGCGCCTTCCCTGGTGGGCACTGTAAAAAACAAGAGAAGTAAAAACGAAGTAATGCGACCTGGAAGCGACATAGAAGGAAAATAGAGAGGGCAGGCAAGAAGCTTGGCCCCCTCTCTTTGCTTACCGGTCCCTATTCTCCCCATTTCCCGTTTCTCAAAGGCTGCTCGGGAGGGCACGAAAGTCGCTCAACGTAGACCGAGAGAGCGTATCTCGCCGAAACAGGGTCGCAATCGTGCCCTGCCTGCGTATTTCCTCGGCGAACGGCTTTTAAGAGTTTTCCGACGGCGTGAGCAGGAGACACGGACGGACGTCCAAAGCTCCGCAGGGCGTGTAAAAAGTTGGCGACGAATTATGACAGAAACCAAAAAGGGAAGACCCAGGACGAGAACGAAAAAAAATGAAAAAGGGTAGCTCGAAGGCGAAAAAAGAAAGCAAAAGGAGCAAGTTTTCACGCTGCGCTTAGCCAATCGATGCGAGCGATGTCGTCCCGTGTTTATGAGTATTGCCTCAGGAAAACTGCCTGCGCTGTCCTCTCGCTTGCGTGTCCATGTGTGTCTACGCTTAGAGATTCAAAGACCCGTTGACGGGACGGAGTGGAAAAGAACTGAACCCTTGAAAGAAAAGCAGGAGCAGCTTAGACTGCGAAAATGTGCCCGCGAAAAAAAGTGTCCAAGCTGGAACAACTGTGAAAGTGTAGATTCGTGGTTGCAGGGGGTGCTTTCTTTCTTGGGGGAACGAATAAAAAAGGAAGAAGCGAAGAAAGAGATAAAGACAGAAAGAATGAAATAAAGAAAGAGAGGAATAAATAAAAAATAAATAAAGAAAGTAAGAAAGGAAGAAAAGGAGAGAAGGAAAGGAAGGAAGGAATAAAGAAAGAAAGAAAGTAGGAAAGAGAGAAATCAGGAAAGAAAGCAAGAAAGAAGGAAAGAAAGAAACAAAGAAATAGAGGAATAAATAAGGAAATAAATAAAGAAAGTAAGCAAGGAAGACAAGGAGAGAAGGATAGGAAGGAAGAAAGAAAGAAAGAAAGAAGGAAGGAAAGAAAGAAAGAAAAAAAGAAAGAAAAAAGAAAGAAAGAAAGAAAGAAAGAAAGAAAGAAAGAAAGAAAGGAAGAAAGAATTGTAGGAAGAGCGAAGAAAACAAAGATGGAGAGACAGAAAGAGAGAAAGGAAAAGACAAAGAGAGAAGGAAGGGCACAAAAAAAGAAGACGAAAGAGAAAGATAGAAAAATAAATAAATAAATGAAGTAGAGCGGGCAAGTTGTCGGGACGACAGAGTGCGTTATTCACTAGTTAGAAAAAAAAACATGCAGAAGAACTAGGCTTCTAGTTATTCCCGCGAGATCTTGGCGACATCAAATGTAACAGACGAACCACCGTCGCTCTGTGAAACGCTAAATCCTTGAAACCGAGTGGAAGAGATAAAAATAAGACGCAGGAATAACTGCTTCTGGCGAGACATTTAGGAGCAGAAAACCGAATCAAAGGGAGACATACGCTGGAAACAACGCTGTATATTTAGCAAAGCGCGGGCTGAACAAACGCCGCTCGGTCAGCAGTGATACTGCGCACTGCGATATGTTTGCATGAGAGCTTCGAATAAGAAGCTGTATTTTTTGACCGTGTGCGACGCTTATTTCTCGGGCTAATCCTTTGGTGTTCAAATCGTTCCCTTCGTGCCGGCTTAGCAAGTCGGTTGACTGCGGCCTGCTTCCGCCTAAAGTCAATAGCGTGTCCCGCGGTGATAGCCATTCTTTCGTAATGCTCCACTGGCTGTCGCTGGCGCTCGAGGCAGCTTCAATATTTAAGGCTGCCGCAGGTTCGTGATAGCAGTGTTGCATAATAAAGCAATTTGAAGTGCCAAAACGCCATTTGCTAGACTCGACATTGGGGCACTTGAGCGGGCTTTGAAACTGCTTTCCCGGAAAGTACGTGTTCTACATAATTCCGGGGATATTTTCACCAATAGCTGTGACAAGAAATCATCCGCGTAGATCGCGGTGGCTTTAAGCATTCGAATTTAATTTGTTTTGTGGATTGCTCAGTTTATGCTCGCACTTTCAACTGCTACATTCATTCGCTGCTACCACAAAGTGGTGCAGTTGAAGGATCAGAAAGACGAAGCACATTTACGAAGAGCCGGATGTTTAGGAGATTGTACTCCAAGGCTAAAATCATGTTGAACTGCTATACTACGATTGTGTTCTCCTAAATGAACGACGCAGAAATTAGTAGCGCTGTTTTATTTATTATTATTCACTGTTTTGCTTTGATCTAGCTGAGGTCTGTGTGCCTGATGTTCTAAAATAAAAGGAATGACAAGTTGGACCCGACCATGAATCACAGAAAGGAGCCAAAGTCTAAATAGCAAAACGTGCATGGCTAGCAGCAGCACGTATCCGTGAAACAGGCAAATTCTATGTAGATGATCCTGTGCACTGGAATGATTAGGTAAAAACAGGTTGAAGTAAACAGGATTCATGCACCTGTTCAGTAGCAAAAAGAAAAACCGCATTCTTTTAAAGTCACGGAGGAAACTCGGACGTTTTTTCGTTTGCAAGGAAGCCAAGCTAGAGAAAGAGACGGTATTTTTTGTTTAGTATGCAAAACTCATGGTATTTCAATTCGTATACATGGCCAGAATTAACTAGTTCACGCAAACTCTCGTGGTATTTAGGCAGCTATGGAATTCTACGGCCTACGTGCGCGTAAATTCAGGTTCCTCAAGGAACCCCGGGCTACGGTAAATATTTCTCACCCCCGCAGAACAACAGCGCTGTTGTGCACATTTTGGCTCCAGGGAGAATAAAATTTACTGCCTTGAAAATATTTATATATTCCCGTAACTCAATAGAGTTTGATCAAGTGTATCTTTAAAACTGGCTTACCTATCTCCACACTAAATCTTAGTTCTGTACATATCGAATAGAAGTGAAAGACATCGTTCCGATTTCCCCACCTTAATCGAATTGACACTGAGCTTCGAGCGCACATAGTATTTTCTTGCCAACCCACGCTTTTGAGAAGAGTCCTGCGCCCTCATTACCTCCTATTTAATATTTCGTCCAAAGTATTTATGCAGATTTTGGATTTGAAGGAACCGGCAAAAACTCTTTCCTTCCTGCGCTTGGAACGTCTTTATTTTTCAGTTTTTCCTCTCGCGTTTTTCTCCGTGGGTTGGAATGTCGCCACTGATATTCAGGGGTCAATTTATCGGACCCTTCGACAAAACTCTCACTCTTTCTCCTTGCCCTCGTTTCCTGTTAAAGTGACGAGCCGCTGTTCACGCACGTTTAATTAAACCATCCGAATTCTTCGTTGCGGCGACTCTGCGGCCTCTAAAATATGTAAAGCTCGCCGGGTTCCTATCACACTGACCACCGGTGTGTTCTATGCAATTTGTAATTACGACGGGTCGTACGGCAGTGTAATGGCGGCTATTCGTTTCTGCAGCGGGAGAAAGGTCACCAAAGCGAAGCTCTCGGGCCATTAATTTTATAGTTTAATATTTCTCAATTACCGAGCACCATTTGAGTGCAATTACAAACGCGCGCTGAAACCTGACTGCGTAATAATAGGAATGTGATGGGGATAATGGCGTTGGATACCCTGGAAGCCTGTGTTCTAGGCTTTTTTTGTACATGTTCACTTCGGGCAAATCGCTCTGATGGGGCGTTTCAGGGCTTGAAGAAAGAAGTTTCCCGCACTCCCCAATGAGCCACTGGAATTAAACATGTTTTTATGCTTGGGAATGTAATCATCTTGACGGGTATTCGCATGAAATGGGTTGTATAATTATGCCTGCTAGTACCCAACGTTTTCTTCGAAACCGTGCGCGAATACACTTTACGTGGTGGTGTAAAGACACAGGGAACAAGAAAGCAGAAAAAATAAAGCATGAATATTGACGCTTACTTTTCTTCTTAGTTCATTTTATGCAATGATACCACTGTGCCCCAAGTTCCCGCGCAATGTGCTGAAATGAATCATGTATGCGACACACCCGTTTACACAGCTTAACGCAGGGATACATACACACAACGCACACAGACACGCGTCCCTCATAGCCTGAGTTGCTTTGGGACGTTAGAACCTACATAAAGCATAGAAACATAAACACAGACACACACACACACAGCACACGGTCGCGTGAGCACTTTGCACCCACGCATATCACACGGCGGCCTTTTCACATGGTTATGCCATGAAATAGAGTGTCACGCAGTCTTCGAACTTCAAAACGCGGATGAAAGTAAGTTACCCTGAGCCCGCGTACGCCCTCATCGGGTCGTTGGCCATCGTGGTTGACAGTGAACTTCATTACTGCGCGTTACTACGCCGGTGTATGCTACGAGTCCAATCTCCGGTGTTAAGCTTACTGGCAGTGACGAAGGCTAGGAAGACGTCATGAAAAAATAAAGTTCGTGATTGTACCTAATGTTGAAAATAGAGAACGCGACCCTTCCGTGAAAGAGATGGTCAGGCTGCACGGAAGCTGGGAGCAAGGAGGGATTATTTGGTTTCGTTTTAATATGCGCCGTCATAGAGCCAATTTCTGGGAAAAGGGCGACAGCGATGATTTAACTGGGACGTCGGACTCCGTGTGCGAGAATGAGTTCAAAAAGAACCTGAAGGTCATGCTCTGGGTGGCCCATTACTCTTCTGCTAACGGGAAGGGTTTTTTGTTTTTTTTAGAAGAAACTAATGAATTAAAACAAGATAACTGTACAACTCGAGACGCTCGTTTGGTGAGTCGCGGACAATTATGGTAGTAGTGATGGAAGTGTAGAATATTATGATTCAGAATGTAATATTTTATTAACGGGAACATATAAATAACTCGGCGCGACCCTCACCAGAGCCTCTCCTCCCTAGAAGATATGTCCTACGCGGAGTATAAGGACCCAAGAATGTTTGTAACAGATGAAGTGGCCGGATGTGCAATACAGCAATGCTTTTTTGGCTTAGGGTGGTATGCCCAATAGACATGATTGGAGCAGGGGAGTTGTCTATAATTTGCCGTTATCATGTGGCTCATTGTACAGCGGCCAAACCGGGCGATGCGTTAATCAAAGATTAGGAGAGCATCAACGGTTACTGTGGGGAGATTCTCTTGATAACCTCCCTGAACATTGCTGCACGTGTGTTACGAACGGTAATAGATGAAGCCCTTGCTGTTTGTAAGAGTATGACTTGTGGTTACGAAAGGCTGCGCGTGTTCTGAGTTGCATTTTCGCCGTTGTATGAATCTGAGCTGCCAGACTGGCTTACTACCAAGGTATTGCTAGCGCGTCACGGGCAAGTGAGAACAATGATTCTCCTTTTCAAGATAGTGAGCTGTCTAATTGCAGAAGTTACCCGCTTATCTCACTCTTATTTATTTACTTACTTATCTATTATTTTATACATTTAGTTCTGTACTCTTAAATGTAACGGTGAATAGCAATCTATCACTACCAATTCTTGGCCGATCCCCCAATGTCGGTGTGTGTCTTCTGTTCTTATAAGCCAACAACAATATATCACCCTCTTTAGAATGTCGTTTTCAAATATAAGAGAACTGGGCTCCCAGAGACTCCGTCGCTGTTCTAAAGGGGAGGGAGGGCGTCTGTTGCAGTTGCATAGACGGTGTGCAGTTCAGTTGTGAGAACACAGCGGACGAAATGCTGGTCTTTCTTCCAGCGTATAGCTCTTGTAACAGGCATGCCGCCTCCTGCTCATTGGTTCGTGAAAGTACTAAACCATATTTGAGGATAGCAACCTTGTTAGCTTTATTTCTTTGTACAGCGCGCCCTTTCTTTTTTTGGAAGTTTGATACTAGCATCACCTATTGGTAGTGCTGGCTGGAATGTTGCTGTTTTTAGAAAACAACGCTCGTGCAGGAAGTTGTGAAACGGGGCGCCGGAAGGTCACTTTTTGAAATGTCTCCATATAATCCCAACTTCGGATGGGTTTGAAAGAATTATTTCTCAAGGGCAGTTCTGAACGGAGCTCAGCCAGTACAGCAAATACGAAGGAACATCCCGCCGACCTATACCCGGCCTATATAAATAGACTATAGAAATAGGCGACCTATAGCGTATACTCGTTTGGTATTATAGGCAATACCTCTCGTCTCCCTCGCGCCTCTGTCGCTTCTGGTCTCCGCTTGGACGGCTATTTATTGTCGGCAAAAACTAAATGAGAAGAGAGGGCTTACAGTAAACCACCATCGCCAGCGCTGTATTAACTACGTTGACATATGAGTCGAAGTCCTATAAGCGACTATATTACCAAGAGCGGAATTCACTTAAAATAATTAATATGGCTAGAAGTACATGAAATGCCACTTTGAAAAGTGACGCCAGTTATTTCACTATGGTCAAGAACCTTTTGTGTAAATCAAACTGGGTCAATGTCTAAGCAGAAAACCTAGTTCAGAGGGAACAAATAAACAATACTCATGCAGCGAGAGCCTTGTCCCCGGGCGCTAAAGTCAGAGAGGCACAGCGTCCTCACTTCACGTTTGCACTAAGCTACTTTTCTGCAACCTTCGTTTCAACTACAGTGTTAAACCAAGGAAGCAAACTACCACCTCAAGATTAGTTCACGTAGTGCATACATTCAACCCTTGCTATGTTGCACGGGATGGAGCATGTTTAGTTTGATTTCTCGCATGCATTAACGAAAGAATGGCAATCAGGCATTATGACTACTCATTTCATTGCTGGGCCATGCCCAGTTTCCTGCCTGTGAAAAGGCCCCCACTCGTTCCCAGGCGCAAGCCTGTTCAGCAAAATGCCCTGGCCTCTCATCTAAAGAACGCTAAGCCTTAGTAATTCGAAGCCAGCTACAAACCTTTAAAAAAAAATCTGCGCAGAAGCTTTGCGGCAGGTAGAGAAGTGTAAACGCTTGTACTCTATCTCCCATGGGCATCACTGCATTATCTTTCTCTGTTGCCTATCGCGCAAGCCTTGCTTCTGTTTGTCCCAAAGTGGCGTTACCTAGAACGCAATAAACAAGTGAGCTGCCGCGGTGGCTGAGTGGTTATGGCTCTCGGCTGCCGGCCCAAAAGACGCGGTTTCGATCCCGGCCGCGGTGGTCGAATTTCGATGGAGGCGAAATTCTAGAGGCTGTGTGCTGTACGATGTCAGTGCACGTTAAAGAACCCTAGGTGGTCTAAATTTCCGGAGCCCTTCACTACGGCGTCTCTCATAGCCTGAGTCGCTTTGGGACGTTAAACCCTCATAAACCATAAACCGCAATAAACAAGTGGCTTCCTTAGACGAATCTCCTTATCCAGCGTGCGCCAAAATCTGTCTTCCACAAGAGCGATACTCACAGACATATGTTTGCAATCTACGAGCCTTCCTGATAGAAGCCTTTTGATAGGGGTCTTCTGGGAAATTTTGAGGAGTCTTTCACTTACTCAGCGGCGCAGCCGATCCAAGATGTGTGTAAGCTCAGGGTCCCTCTCTTTCTGGACATAGGAGAGCCAGTGCAGTAACTGCCGCACTCCCTTCCGATGCGGGCGGCGATCATGGCGCTGGAGCACGCATTATCGTCCACCATTCCAAGCTCCATTCTATATCTTTTTCTGGAGGGTGAATGGACGGTGAATGCGAAACAATAATTTGCCGGCAAACAATTCCTTTCTTCGTTGTGCATTTTTTAATGTTAAAGTTGTGTTGCCCTGAAATGCATAGGGAAAGCGTTCCACCATTCCATTCGTCTGTGGGTGCATGCGTGTGTATGTACGTGTGTGTGTACTCCCCCGTAAGAAGGGTGCCCTAATAAACTAAAACCCTAACGGAACGATCTGTTTCAAATTCAACAAAACTGAAAAATCTAAAATCAAGGCAGGCTTTGTCAGTAGCCACCCAACAGTGCTTTTTCTTTGTTATTTCGCGATAATTAGTGCATAGTTCCGAATAAGCAATCAGTCTGGGGGTATGTATTTTTACTATCGAGGCAGAAAGCCGGCAGAGTTTTGCGCCTGGCATCACAGCATGCTTCTCAGTGTTGACGCCGCATTTCGAAGCGAAAAAAAACGCAACAAAACAGAGCGGCAGTTTGAGACGAAAACAAACTGCGGAGCATAAATTATGCCATTCACGCATTTGTTTCCCCAGCCCGCCGTTCGGTGTACTGTTCAGGCTCTCGAGACATGTTTACGACGGGACGTAACCCACGTGAGCACACTCGTATGTGCTAACGACGAGTCGCCGATCACAGTTGTCGACGATGGGGGCGAAGGAGGGGAAAGCACAGAAGCGGAAAGCTCGGGAAACAGGGGGGAGTGTATGCAGGGTTGTAGCGCCGTAAAGAAATCTATCCCGCGCTTGGCCTACGCGGCGCCTCTCCGAGCGGGCGGCTACCAGCAAATTGCCTCAGCGCAGAGATAACTTGGTCGCTAAGGCGCCTTGCGTCCCCGCTTCATCCTCATCGGGAAGCCGTAGGACACAAAGGAAAAGGGAGGATGGAAATATAGAGAGCAGCGCCAAGGGCAGGAGGAGGGAACGACTTTGAAGCCAATGCAGCAGTTCTGGTTGTTTATGGGCCAGCGTAAAATTCCGTCCGCGTGCGCCATTCGCACGCCACGCGTCGGGGTGCTGTCGGCGAGTCGGGCGAAGCTTGGGAACAACAGCGGTACCAGTGAGTGAACGCGCGCCGAACATCTCCCATTCTGCCTCAGCCACCCTCTCCCCAGCATCGTCCCGTGCCTGCTACAGTCCTCAGACTCCCGCCTCGCCTGCGTAGCAGTGCGCCGTCGTAAAGTGTTTATGCCCCTGCGTCTTGTCACTGTCTGCTACCCCTCCCCCCCTCCCCAAGGCTTGCCCCCGCCCGCTTCCTCTTCACTTTTTTCTCCGGCTGCACTTTCGTATTTATTTATCTCCGCCATAACTTTCCCATTTCTTGCCATTTTACTCATTTCCTTTTGTTGCTCTTGCTGCGTCCAGCGCACATTGAGAAGGCTAGCTAGGAGGTGTATGCACGAGTGACTTGAGACAGGAAGGCATGAAGGGTACTCCGGACGCCCTGGCGGGCCATCAACGCGTCTTCCCTAGTCGGATGACGTCAATACAGGGGAGACTCATCGATGATTCCGCACTTGTCTCGCGCTGCAGCAACGACTGTCGGATATCTTGGCTGCTTAGCCTTAAGGGACGCACAGCTCCTGGTCCGTGTAGTTTATGTGCAAAGATTTGGGCGTAAATCACGGCCCGGGCACATAGGCGTTATACGTTACCATCGAAATATGTTCGCCCGAATTTGCATTTCACTTCGAGGTGCGCCCCCTGTCGGCCCTGTCGACGAAGTTGCGCAACCTTTGAGTGCATAAGAACTTGGACAGCGAACGTAATAAGAAGTGCAAAAATAAAGAAATAAGCTAAAATACAACCACACTTTTCCTTCTTTACGGCTTACGCAGCCTCTTTTGGCGCGCAGCACTGATTCACGAACGTAGAGAGCGGTTAGTTAAGAAGAAAAAGATAAACGACAGTGCGCTTTAAAAATACGCATAATTTTGGTTCACTCAAAAGGAGCCATAGAGGCGCATATCTTTCAGATGCGCAATAAAGGCAGGTTTTCAGGACGCAAGGCACAGTTTGGGCATAAAATATAAATTAAAATTGAGCTCACGTAGTTTTACTCGTTAGACGAGGGTGCGCATGCATTTTAGTGTTAGCCCACTTACTAACAAGAACTGGAATCCTATTGTTGAGGGCGGCTCGGTCTGACCTCTGCCTACAGTGCTGTGCTTCAAAGTTATAATGAGCTTCTTTAGCTCCAGCGCCGCACTTTGTTACCATTCTTCCAAGAACTATTTAACGACCTTTAGTTATGTGCGTAGTAGAGTGAAGATGGTTCTTGATAATTACAAAGTGACCAAGGGAAGGAACACCCGGGGAGTCAAGCACCCTCAGATTTGGTTAGTGTGATCCATAACAGCGCGACACATGGGACAGAGAAAAGAGCACACAACACAAGGCGCTGACTCAAAACTAAAACGTTTATTGGCCGCCAGCCAGTATAAATACTGCCCTGGTTACCGGGAAATATACAAACACGCTTGACTTGCGTGGCATTAAAAACCCCCAGTACATCAGGCACGTGTCAACAGTTAAGAGTCATACGTGGGAAATATCACCGCTACAGCAGGCACAAGTTTGCATTCACAAGTTAGCATTCACAATCAAGGCAACGGTTTTCCTTATCTGACAGTGCTACAGAGGGAGTACTGATACATTGGTCAGAGGTCCTAGCTATCAGGTGGGCTTCTGTTGGTATTGCAGTTAGTGTGAGCAGCTTTGAAGATGACATGAAAAATGGGAGACGAAAACGTGTCGGTGCACAGACACACGATGTCAGAGCCTGCTACCATACTTCCCAAGCTTTATTAAATACGGTCGTCCCCTACCTCAGTCATCCTCGTCTCGCTGATACGCATCAGTGGAGCGTGACTGCATTCGCTCACCTTTTCTAGACATATTAAACGGAGTACGTGCCAGATTTACACCTTTGATTACACCGCCACCTACCACAGCATCAACCGCGCCGCTAGATTGCAAAAAAGCTTTCACGAGGCGTGCGCAGTGCTTGAAGTGTGAAGCATGCGCCAAGCAGCGCTATCAATAATTGACGCTACTCCGGAACAGGGTAAGTGCTACTGTCTGAAATAAAATGTTTTTCATTAAAACAATCAACGTGCAGCACAGCCGCTTATCTATGAATGGGTCTCCATGCTGGCTAACGTTAGAGGATAAAAAATTCTTTCAGACTCTCTTCCCCCTCAATATTTTATTTCAAAACGTATTTTTCAACACAGCCGGTGCATCCAGATTTCAAAGAAGACAATTCTCTAGTTGTTGAACGCAAAACACTAAGGGTCGGTTTCTATAGCAGTCATGTTCAATGTTTTGTACAGAGCTTCACAATATATTAAAATTATAGAATAAAAATAGGATTTTTAAATAAACTCCAAAGGGATTGCGTGCGTAGTTTTTTTTGTTTTGAAGATGCGTCAGATGCTGTAAATTAAAAAATAACAATACAAACAAATCAGCATTACCATTCGTGGCAAATGCAGTCTGCATCATCCCGTTCCTTGTCGTACAAAAAAGAAGCTTATTTGCTTTATAACCGCAAGGTGTAGAGCACTTTGGAGAAGTGGTCGGAGATGGCTATGTACATAATGCATGCGGCGCCTTAAAGCGTAAAGGGTAGGACACTGCGCGAGACATTAAATTTGTTGTTCCACGCCGGCAAGCAGGGACTGTATTGCTGAAGTGCAGATGCTGTTCTATTTTACACACCCTGTCATACCTTTTCATTTTGCCCAATTTCAGCAATGTCACGCCAGATAACGCCATTAACAATCTCTCATACCGGTTTAACCCCTTCCAAAGATTTCAAGGATAACAATTACTTATTGTAATCTATTTCTTTTTTGTAATTTCTGTTCAGTTGCCTTTATGGGGTAAAAGGATTACACTGCTAATTTTGCCGTGATCAATATCTCGAATATTAAAATCATTAAAACAAATTTCCTATGCTTTCCTTAGTTCCGGTGACTTTTGGCTAGCTTCATACGTATGCGCATGCATAAGCATTTGCTATAGTGTCCTCATTTACAAAGTATATGCTGGACAGTGAAAAGTCCTACACAGCTTTGCTAATCTCAACAAAAACGGTGTCTTCTTGGCGCAGCTCTCTGCCACGAGTTCTGTTAGCGCCGGCATTAGAACGTGAACGTCGTTTCAGCGGAATTTCTAGCATGCAGCTTCTCCTGATGCCGGGCCAAAAAAAAAGCGTGGCCTGGTGTATTGTAGTGCCAGAAAAAAAGAAAAAGCTTAATACGCCGTAATGTCTGCCAAGGGGGCATTTTCTCCAAACTGTAGCCGCCCGTGGCCAAACAAATGTCTATTCATCACCCTAGCGAAAGTATTAAGCGAGGGACGATGACATGCATGCATCCTAACTTCGTAGAATTTGCGTCCAGCCGTTCCTTAATCCCAGTAAAAGAGGATTAAATTTCGTGTATGCGTTAACAAAGAAGATGCCCGTGTTAGACAACGTGAATGCATCCAGTAAATTACGATGAACGCGTACAACTTCAAGAGCTTTTGCGGTTCAAAAATGAAGGCCACATGCGACATTCTATGAAGCTCGCGGGCCAGGTTGGACCTTGAAAGCACGTTCTCTACGCTGTTTCACAACCTCTGCTCGTTCTCTAAAATGCCGCTTTACTCTAGGAAAGCGCTAGCAGCCTTGGTACGTTGAAAACGAACGGAGCCCTAATCCACTTCGCTTCACGTAATTTGCAGCCTGACGTCCCAGTTTTTATGCGTCGGCGGAAGCCAGTGGCACGGTACACGCAGTAAAAAAACAAAGCAGAGCTGAAGGAAAAAAAAAAGACTGTGTGACGTGGGACGGAAAAGGAGTGGGCTCATGCACTAAACGGTGCTTGCAGTCGTGACAAACAGATCCCTTAATGGCCAACCCATTATGCGCGCGTGGGGGCGCGGTGGCTTCGGAACGTCATCTCGGTGCCTGCGCCGGCTGCGCTAACCCTGGCACCGAACAACGCAGCCGCGTGACAAAAATGAGCGAGCAAACAAGAGGCGATGAAAGGGGAAAACGTCGCCGGCCACGGAGCAATTTGGCGCGGGCCTCGTACTCTGCGGCGGCGCGAAGTCACCGTGACGCGGCCCGCCTGTCTGCGTGTGCGACGGCTCCAGTGAGAGAGGTGCCTACGTGTGTAGCGGAGACGAAACTGCCCCCCCCCCCCCCTTCCCCGGCCTCACAAAATGGCGGCGTTAGCCTGAGTCGAAAATTGCCCAGCGCTTTCTGACCACGCAGTAATGAGCATCGGTATTGCCGCGGCAGTTGTCTGGCCGTACGACTCTTTCCCCCTCTCCCAGCCAGGCGGTGTGCGTCTGCAGATGTGTGCGTTATGTGCGCGCGTTAGGTGTGACAGGCTTCGCTGATCGCGCTGATCGTTTCAGGAGAAAGGTCTGCGCCGACATTAGCAGATTCCAGAAGTCCACACCAGTTCGGGAAAGCTGAACGCAAGAATGTTTGCTCGTGCCCCCATAGATGGCTGGCCAGCGCTTTTCGCAACGAGCGAAAAGGAACGCGACAGATCGCAGTACAGACCGGGGCTACTGTTCGCCCTGCAGTGAGCGAAGTATTTGTCGCGCAAGCACCAATTTTCTTGATGAATGCACGCTGTGAATATTTAGTGCTTGTAAAAAACGGCAGCATTGATACAACTCGACATTTGCAACACTTTGAAGTGCTTATTTGATTGTTATTTAAATAGGTCATAGCTCGTAATTTATTGCTGCCTTATAATAATGCGATTATAGCGCTTGTGCTCCACTATGCAGCACAAAACAACAGCGGAAAACAACAAAGTGAAGCATCATATGACACTTTTTCGAAGGCTCACAAGCAACTACAAGATATGTTTTGGTTTGTAGAACGGGAAATGCGGTCAGATGAAAGTGTGGTTGAACTAAGTAGAAATGGCTGTGGCGTCATTTATTTATTACTTTGACTTGGTCAGTGACTGTAATCTTTTGCTTCTATTAATGCCTGACCAGACGAGCTTTCGTCGAACCCTTGACTATTTATTTTTTTGTTCAATATTTGGGGAGTAAGTCATAGGGAAATTGATGAAGCTGAAATTGCCAAAGTTAATGGCTATGGAACGCTTATGTACGAAAAAAGGGTTATCTTGTTCAAAAGAAAACCAGTTTTGTACGTCATTATAAAAACAAGGAAAACTGAGAAAAATATCCAAAAGTTGAAACGGTTGAATAAATGGAGAAAAAGATTCTTACTATTTATATTATTACCAAGAGTGCCTACAATGCTGCACCTTCGGGCGTTTCTAAGATGACAGCTTACCTTTTGGAAGTCTTGGACTTTTTGCCAGAACGATAATGGGTAGTTTCACTCAATTTTATTAATTCAGGGTGCAAAGCGGGGAAGAGGGGGGGGGGGGGGGTAAGGGTCACCTCGTGACCATCAGTTGTAAAGAAATTGCCCTCCTTACTCACCTTGCTCATCCTCCAAGGCATCACAAACAGTATTGTTCCCAATGTGTTGTTACCAAGGAAACGTGACCTCTTCTACCAGAATTCAAAGTGTGTACACTGCAGGAACAAAAATATTTCTCTACAGCACACAGTCTACAAACAGACGTTCGTAGAAAAGACAGTTAAATGCTGGTTGGGCGTTTTTTCCGTCCCAGCCTTCACCTAGGTTTATGCTTCTACAGCCGAAAGGCGCACTTTGTATCGGAAACACCGGCAAGAAATCTGTTTTCCCGCGTGCATCGGGGCGATACAACAGCTGAAGGCACAAAAAGTTTCTTGTGCATCACACGCGTCACGCATAGGGCTTCGTTATCTTTCTCTGCAAATAGTGCTGAACTTTCGGACGATGAAAGAATCGTTGGTCGAAGAAAAAACAAGGTGTTTGGAACGAAACAGCTTCTAGGACAGTGCGCATGAACTAATCTCGGGACAAAAAAAAAAAACAGCTTTGCAAACATACACCGCACCGAGTGAGACAACACGTTATCGACGCAGTACCAGTAAAAACATAAAAAAAGAGCTTGTTGTTTTGTAAATTCTCTGGAATATCCGCTTTCCTTGTTCGGGCTATTTTGTCACGCGAACGTCGCATTTCGAAGCGCCTGCAGTTCTTCCGCTCTTTCATTATTCCCCGTCTGCAGCATATTATTTGCATAGTAATTAACATTACATACCACCAGCTGTATGTTGGGTCTTATCACTACAATCCCGCCTTTCAGGGTCCTGTTTCCATTTATCGCAAGTCTCACTTCCTCTTAAGAAAGAGAGGGACATTCACTTCAAGCATCCGCAACGACGTGTTGCGTGTTAATTAAGGGCGCTATTTGATCCCAGCGCACTGCTTGAGGCACCGCTGCAAGTCGTTAATGGAAAGCGGCAGGTGCTTTGAGGAATTTATCGAAAGCCCGGAGATGTTTGTTTTTCCTCCCTTGAAGCGGGAAGGACTTGCATCGCAGCCGGACCCATTTCACTCAAGTGCCGGGCGTGCTTAACGAGCCGTGATGCAGTTCGGGAGATGGGTTATAAATTCGATAAATGGAGTTACGAGGGGGCAAAATATGCTGCAGGGAGCAATGCTAGAAAGCCCTTAAATATTCACTTGAATATGCACCTCCGAGGAAGTTTCGCTCCAATAGTTCACTTGGCCCTTTGGCGCGCAGTGGGAGGCATAAGTAATAAAATTTTGAGGGAAGTGAGTAGTTTGCCTCTGAGAAAATGGTAGATCGCCGAATTATCATGAATCGCTAATAAGTAACCTTCACAACTTTTTTTTTGTTTATAACCTACCTGAAACTGTCCGTAGAATGCCAGCAATTGGCTACACATTTGAGTCAGTCTTTCGTATTAGCGCGCAGACAATTTTCAAATTTTCAAATTTATTTTCTATAAATCTTATAAATCTTATACGATCTTTTGTGTTGTTGCGACTGTTCTCTTATTTTTTTAACCTTTAGTTCTGCTGTATTGAATAAGTGCTTAACAAGCAAGCAAACAATCTTTGTTTTTGACGCCATATGAGAATGACGGGCCGTGGCCCAAAGGTACGGCAAGTGATCATCCTTATCTGGCTCGCAAAATGATTGATGGAACGGTGGCGCAATCCATAATGAGTGTGCCGATGGCTTCTGTGATGGTGGTGGTGGCGGCTTTGTGGTTAATTAATGAATGACGAGAACGCGTATTATGCACGTGGCTCGTGGCTTATTGTCTCTCTGCCGTTTTCTCGTCTTGCGTCATGACTATGCCTTTACTGCATGCGCTTAAAAGAATGCACAATCCATAATGAGTGTGCCGATGGCTTTTGTGATGGTGGTGGTGGCGGCTTTGTCTATCTATCTTAAAAGCTTGTCTATATATCTTTTATCTCTCTACCTTAAAAGAATGCGTACATACGGGCGCATTTTCTTTTACACACCACTTAAACCCCGTTTCGATGCACGTGTATCGGGATGCCCACTGCGCTCGACTGTTCTCGGCAATGCGGTCCCTTGGTGCGTCGTCGACGAGAAACTGCGTGCGCTTCACGACGTCAACGTTGATCTTGCCAGCAATGGCGATTGACGAAGCGCGATTGAAACTTTTGGGAAAGGACGACGATCTTCAGGATGTTTCCCGTGAGAGGCGTTTCTATGCGTTCGGCGGGCCACCGTTGCAACCACACGCCTTAACCCATGAAGAGGAAGGCTGCGTCAGGCGCGAGGCGCCAACGGCCTTCACGGAGCAGTCACGTGACCGGCCTGTGCGGTGCCTGAGCACTCGATCAACATCGACGCGGACAACTGTGCAAGACCGGGCTCTACGAGTCTACTGCTGAAAGCGACGTGAAGAGGCCTTCGTCTTCAGAAAGGAACCGCGCTTTTGAAGGATATTCCTCCAATCTTTCGGGCATCCAACTCTGAAAGGCAACACTGAATGACTGAATAAACCACTACTGCGCACAGCAAAGACAAGAACTAAACACGTAAAGAACAGGACAAGCGCAGACTCGCGACTACTTTTTTTGCAAGAAACACAGGGAATATATATAGAGAACAAAAAAATCTCTTAAACAAATCTGTTTATTCACTCATAAGCCACTACCAACTAGCCTAACTTGCTGCTCTAAGACTGTATGACTCAAGTGACACTGCGTATGAAAATTGTCTTCGTTGTGCCCCGATGCAGAAATTAATTCCGAAGTAATGAAGATGATTCTGTGGTTGCGGTAGTTGCGCACGGTCGTAGATATATCTGCAAAAAGAAATTATGAAAACGTCACGAGCAAAGCGGACAATGCATGGATTAGTACGTACTATTTATGGTTCCTACTCATTTTTTTCATTATTGATTGTACTTCTGTAGTTGCTTTCCTCCACGCTTTGCGACTGGGCGCTCTTGTTACATAACTTGCATGCGAATGATGTTAGGCAAGCTTGGGAGCCTTATCGCGATCTCTCTTCGGTTGTCCAAAAGAGTGCTTTTCTGTAAGCTCTCATCAACAGTGGGGAAGACAACTTCAGAAACCAGAGAGAATGCTGCGTAAACCGGAGGCAATATTCAGGACTGGCTTCAAAAATTCAGCCAGCTGCTAAGTGGGGGAAGGAAATGTGAAAGTGGAAGAAAGAAAAAATATAAAAAGTTCCAAAAGAAAATGTAGAGAAAAATGCTTCGAGATATTTGAAGATTTACAAAAGAAAAACGAGAAATCCGTGTTGAGGGTGTGAAATTCCCCGCTGGAAACATGACGAAAACTCTCTAAGTCAACGAACTTGCGAACTTAAGCAAACACAGTTGACTAGATTGTTTGAGGTATTGTTTTTTTGGGAACGATGAGAAGCGCCAGTTACTGCTTGAAAAAAAAAAAGAGATTAGAATCCTGTGGTTTTAGGAAAAGAACCGGTCATAGCAAACAAAGCAATGCAATCACAGGATGGAAATTTCTAAGGAGAGAAACTACAAAACAAACGACAGAGAAGTCTTCCAAATGGCAGCATTCGTCAAAACGGAGGCATCGTATGTTCTGGGCCGCTTCCAAGAAGCCGCAATAATCACAGCATAGTCGTACGCCTAATACAACACAGACAAACTGCAATTAAATTCCGCTAAAGCAATTAGGGGCTATTCCCTGCACTCCCCGCCCCAAATTATGATGAATGTAGTCCCAAATGACAAAGATGCATATAAAATAACTCTCACCGTTAAGAGCAACGTGCTGCACTTGACGTATGGAACCAGAATTTAAAATCAAAATTATTTTCTTTTCACATGCTGCTGTGCTTCTTTCTAGCTTAGTCACTGGCCTTCCGTACTTTTAAGTAGACTTAACTTCTTTGGGACTTTTTAGTATTTTCTTTTTCAGTATAGAAATCAATGATTTTGGTGCATTCTTTATGTGCATAATTTATAACCCGCACCGTTATATCACTGCATGGTTACACTGTATGAAGTTTTCGAGAGGGCGTAATCATTGTGCGAGGAATCACAAGGTAATTCAAGCCGCTGGCACCCCTGTGTAATGCTACGTTTTTCCGTAAGGCTACATATTGTTTAACAAAGAATGTGGGCACGTCACTACGTTTCATTAAGTCTCCGTATCCAGATAAATAGCCCTGCAAATGCATCTGTGTTTAATATATGAAGGAAGCCCTATGGTAATTACTCTTCTGTTCCATTAAAGTCCCTCCTCCTCTTCCTTCTCCTCCTCATCTTCCTCCTCCTCCCTATGGTAATTAGGCATTACAAACAATTGCACCCTCTTTTCTGGTACGTCCACAGTGACGTACATGGCCTTTTGTGTTATTTACACAGCTGAATGAATAAGTCTATATACTATCTCTCCTCTCACTGTCAACTCATGGACACGGAGAGCACAGAATACTGATGTTCTTGGTTTAACTTTCCTTAAGCTTATATAGAACCTTGAAATAAAACTGAAGTCTTCTTGAGTTTTCGTGAATTTTCCTTCTTTTTGCCTTTCCAATGACAGCGTCTTTTGAAATCTTCGAAACTAGGGATATGGTATCTCTATAAAAGCCCAAGTGCCTTATTGTGAGGTTTGCGGCGTTGCTAGCACGTTAAGCGTAAACCGCCTCTTCAATCCTTGTTAAGCGCAGCCCCGTCTGTGCAGGCTTTGGAGGCATATGAATGAGGCCTGCAGCGTTTGTCTTCATCAATATCAAATTCGCGTCCCCAAAGTGAGCGCCGCGAAAATCCATTTAGTTGACACAACAAGCTTTGTGAGAAATTGTAAATTAAAATTAACGCAAGGAGGCTGTCCCGAGGTGGGCGCGTAGCGGGCGGACACTGCGTGAAAATTGTGCTCGGCATCATAAATATCTGCTGAAAATTTGTCATTGACCGTTGCATTGACTACGTATTGCGCTTAAGCGAATATAAAGGCAACGATTTATTTTGTGTGCGACGAGGAAAAAGGATTCTTCTGAAAGAAACCAAACAAAAACAATATTGAAAAGAGAAATGCAATATAAGCAGCTAAGCTAAGACTGCGAAGCTTGCATAGATAGCGCAAGGAGCCAATACTTTCCAGGCTGGCTTCAGGACATTGAATACGTATTCACATGTAACATTCGATAAATGAGAATTCTGTAAACACATCGAGGTCTTTGAGCACAGGTAGTTATCGCATATTACGCACTCGGCACAGTGATCGGGTCACCCCATTCGTTTATGGATAGCCCTCCTGCCCGACGTCTTAAGGTTATTGTGTATCCTAGGCATTCAAATGTTTCCAAGGCGCTTGACCTAGTCATTTTAGGTGCTGTGAAGTACTTTGCAGACGCAGTGGTAGCCGTTAGCAAAACAAGTTTGCGCGTAACGTCAATAAGCATCATAAGAGTCAGACATAAAAATAATATGAAAAGTGCTTATTTCTCACCGAAATAGTTTTTCACGACGCTTAACACATCCATACATATCAATATATAGCACATTTCACTTGAAACCGCGTGCCCTTTACTACATCGTGAGCTTAACCTTTGAGTTTTCAGGTCACGGACTGCAATTTCCAAATTGTAAGCTGTGCAGGGATTGTGTGCAGACTTGCGGCAGTATTTCAAGCGTCATTTCAACCAAGCTTCACTGTGGTTACTCCGATGCAAGTACGCATAGCCGGTGTAAAGCTCCATGAATTGCTAGTGTCCTTCTTATATTTTGCTGCGACAGGTCTAGCGTTACCCGATCAAAGGCTTGCGTTTGTGGTATAAGCCATGTTGATCGCAAAAGCTGATGTTTGATTCGTTCGTTATGTTTCTTGAAAAGACAGTTTATTTCCATCACCCTTGCGATGCTTCCGACGGTCTCTAAATTAAAGCACTTTTTTTCTTTACGAATTTGCAGAGCCCCCGCACAACAGCCGGCCGACGATCGTCGTGAACCAGGGCCAGCAGACGGAGCTTCCGTGCGAGACGCGCAGTCCCACCTTCAACAGCACCCAGCACGCGCTGCGCGTCGAGTGGTTCCACCTCGGACCACACAGGCGCGCCCAGCACGGCTCGTCGTCGTCGACGACCGGCGCCGTGTCCGGCACCGCCTCCAGCCAGCCCATATACACGGTGGACTTCGGGGCGCCCAAGGACTCCGCCGGAAAGCTCACCGCCGGAGCCAGGGCCAACCTCCTGCAGGTGAGTGTTGCGCGAGCGTAGCTGCTCGAGAGCGGCCCATTAGCCGGCCCACGTGTGACGTAAGGTATACCGTTTAACCCCACCAGGGCTTACATGTCACATGACAGGCACGCGTGGGTAACATTCTCTTCGCGCACGCGTTGAACGCGACAGTTCTTGGAGGTTACGCACTGCGAGGCCTAAACTGCGTGCCCTTCCTTTTAATAATAATATTATTATTAGTACAAATATCAGGAATTATGTGTATTCATATCTGATGCGTACTCAGAATGAGGGAGCAAAGCAGTGTCTATTCTCGGAAAGCATTATGGGGGTATGGCTACATGACTGAAAAACAGTTTGCCGATCTGGTGAAGATCACTAGACACTGATGTGCCCTTGCGAACCGAAGAATGTTTTTGGTGCGGCTCTGCATCCAAATGAATTAGTGCTCAGCACTCATACAGCCGGAAAAAGGAGGCCAAAGACGGAGCATTTGCTGGATCATTATTTGTAATTTCTAATACCTCGGCGAAGGCTCTCCACATGGATTATAACACTGGGACTTCACTTTGAACCTTACAGTTTATTATGTAGCAGCATCAGAAAAAAAGCATTGCTGCTCAGTGTACCTGCCACCATGTATAAGCGTGTGCATGTCAGTGACATTACAAGAGGGATAAAAAAAACAAGATTGTTGCAACCAGGGCAACCCTATATATATATATATATATATATATATATATATATATATATATATATATATATATATATATATATATATATATATATATATAGGAGAGAGAGAGAGAGAGAGAGAGAGATTTCGGGGCCAAGACTCGGCTAGAATGCGCAACGTATCGTTTGGTAGTTGTAATGAAATTGCAAGCCAGCGTATTTGTATTTTGCAATAAACAGTCCTGGTTGATGAATCGCGTTTGTGTGGCGAAACCTGTGGGATGCTGGGCAACTTGACCAGACTTTTTCCTCGCCACAGATGCCAAAGGATAGTGAATCCTTTAGCACCTTACGATCACGTTAGCCATTCGTTCGATAATGTAAACACCCCCACTTACCTGTTTAAAGCGAACCTGGTCCACTTTCGAAGTGGAAAAAGTAATGAGTTCTGAAAACAGTGCCAGCCTTTGCATATATCTGCTCCTTCTTGCTCTTCTTGTGCACTCATAGCCACTGTTTAACACAGTGACAAGTTGAACAACTAGCAGGATCAAACACTGCCATTGCTTCAAATTTTCCGTATGCCACAAATAAATCTTCCAGGAAAAGTTCACTTTTCTTTCCTTGTGTGACACATTGTCGCCAGCGAAGCTGCACCAGACACTTTTTCTTGGCTGGTGAAAGCCGTAGTCTAAAAGTGGAGTAATCAGATCGTCATGTTAACCCGTCCCGTGGTACAACGTTTGGCACCTATAGCCCGCGCGCAATTTAAGATATTGCTAATTGTAGCCGTCAATAGTTGATCACGGTTGCAGCCAATCCGAGGGAAGAGAGAGAGGGGATTATAATACATGCATCGGCAGCTGTGCTTCTCTCACCAACGTAGGAAGCTCTTCATGAAAAGGTGCACATGTCCACGCGAAGTGCGCCCACCATCTGAACACCGCTCACAGAAAGCGCAGCCTACTGCTGCTGCTCCAAGTGAGTGACGTGCTCAACCTGGCAGGTATGTCGAGCAAAGCGCAGAGAGACGCAAGGTTACTCTGTACTCACCGCGGTGGTGGGGAATGTTTGTTAAGGCGCGTCACCGGTGCCAGCTTTGTAAGCTTTGTTATGCTCAGAAAAACTCTAGGATACCAGACCTTCCCGCCAGTCGCCGGAGTCAGCTCGCGTAGCTTAAAAGTACTTGGTACTCGATAGAGATGAGTGCAGGGGATGTTGCTGTTCAGATTTCGCAACAAAACCTTACGTTGTGGACAGATATATCTGCTGCAAGGAACACAGCTCGTCGCACGGAACCATGTTAGCTTCGGTGAAAAACGCGTGTCTCACGCCACAAAAATGTGCATTTTTATTTGCCAGTACTACCCCTATTGGTTATGCCCACTTCCAGCTTTGCGGGTGTTTTAAAAATTACAGCTCCTAATTACAGATTAAAATTTCAGGGGTATTTATACACAAACACGCCTAGCCGTCTGTAATATGACTCGAGAGGCGGGCACGGCTTCAGAGCAGAAAAAAAGAGTGAAAGAAAAATGAAGAAAGGGATCAGGGCACAAAAAGGTAAAAGAAAGAGATATAAATTGCAAACCCAAAGGTCCTACTATGCGCGAAGCGTTAAAATCGCATAACTTTCACCTGGTGAAGGAATCGCTTCTTGACAAAGCCTAATCTTAAGAGTGAATAAAGCTGGCGTGGCGTGGAGAAAACAGAGTATCATTGCCGACACATCAAGTCGGATGGCGCATGACGGCGCATATCTCCAGCACTGTATGGTTAGTGTGCGTTAGTAAATAGCATTTGTCAGCAAAACTTCCCCTCCTCCTGTGCGTCTTAGGCACAGGCAGACAAGCGGAAAATGGTTAAAGCTCTACCCAGAGCTGACAAAGTACTGCGTTCACGTATTACGTTAGCTTGCGAGCAATGCCCAAATGTCTATTACAAGTTACTGCCTCCCGCGCGCGATGAAAGAATAAGAATATGGCACGTGGCGGTGTAGTTTACCATCGTCGTTATGAGAGAACATTGCCTAAGGCCATTCTGTTTACGACCGCTTTGCACGGCCATTGCTTTGCGAGCAAAGATAGAACAGCACACTTTTCCGCCTCCTACTTACGCAAGAGCCATTCATTCGCTTTGCAGTAGACTGCGCCGTCCCTTGCGTGGGAAACACTAGATTTATTGCACGGAAAAGAAAATGTCTTCGAGTTTTCACAAGAGAACTGCCTACCCCACGCTAGCACTAAACATATGCGAACGTTCATTAACGCTAAGTTTCGGCTACGCCTATAACTGCGACGCGGTTTGCGCTGAGCGCTGAATTAGATTTTTGGACTGTATCCTTGTAGAAACACCAATAGCCATACGTCTCTGCTGAGCTTTTATGGGTGATAAACTGTCTTGCAAGGACAAAACGAATACGAAGATTTGAGCGAAGATCGCGTTGCGCAAGAGCGCATGCTCCGAGAAGCTGGTGCTTGCCGCAATGAGCGCGCTAATAAAAAGAACCGCCTGCACTGGACAGCTGCGCCAGACGTCGGAGCCCTACATGAATGGCCGACTTACAGTCGCTGGCCAACACTGACTGGCAAGAGAGGAGGAGGAAGGGAAAGGCAGGGAGGCCAACCAATCACAATGCGCAGTTGGCTACGTTGAGAGGGCGGTTAAGGAAGCAAACTAATCTAGAATTGTTGAGTCTGTTATCTTCATGACGTCGATTCGTCAAAGAGGGTCGACAAGAACTAGAAATTCGCTACTTAGGTCACGGAAATTCTATTGGGAATTCGCAATTCCAAACACCTCTTTATAAGACGAGGCTAGCTGGTAAGTTATGATGTTATTCAAGACTGTAGACCGCTGGACTGAGGGCGTCCAAGACGTGCAATGTGCCTCTGGACATTAGGGTCTGCAGCTTATGAGGCATTCCAGTGACGTTAACATTGCGATGGGGGAAAAGGCGGTCCCGTAAAACAAATGGCCGCCTAAAAAGGCATCGCACGATTACTCACGGTGCCTACGCAAGAACAGTTTCGGCCGCCCGTCCCGACGTGCTGATAGCAGCGCTTATATATACCAGCCTGGGCCGCCACCGTACCGCGATCTCGACTAGTGTATTCCCTATCACTGAATATTGAACCAAGTGGCTATTAACCAGTGTCGCCCTCATGTCAAGTGACTTGGATTTCTTGACTCAAAGTCTATGCTTCGGATCGACAAAAACAAGAATCGAGCTTCTCTGTGAGCATTCCCTTCTTCTTTTTGAAATAGGTAGAGAGGCAATAGAGGCAACGAAAGGGGACGTGAATTGTATAGAATCAGTGGCGTAAATTTAAATTATTACATGAACTCCAACGAACTTATCAGGATGGTATGGATGGGCTGAGTGCCTTTGTGGTTAACTTTCAAATTACGAGCATTCCAGCAACGTATCTTTCTTGGGAAAAAAAATGTAATCACTCTATCGAGGCACTACTAATGCGGCTGAGAATTAAGAAGGAACTAAGACCAAGAGGCAAATAAGCACAGAATAGTTAGCCCCGCAAACGAAAATCACAGACGTAACGATGACTTGTCTAGAGAGAGAGAAGTGTGGATATATAAAGAACGCCAGTTTATGGTCGCCTAACTGAAGTTAACAGAAAAGAGCGCAGCTGGCAAGCGTACGTAATGGTTTAAAGAGGTAACCAGTTTTCTCTTATGATGACATGGTTCACGTTGCCAACTAGAAAGAAATGTTTATATTATTGGACGGAACTTTGCTGGGACACGGAGGCAGTGGCCAGTGCAAGACAAGGGCAACGTAAGACGACCGGGGAAGCCGACATCAATTGCGGTGGTGTTGGTGAAAGAGCACTGGAAATAACGGGCGGTGGGTGCGCGCATGCAGGTGGTCCGCTGGGCGCGTCCCGAGTGGCAGGGCAGGGCCTACTTCCACATGGTGGGCTACCCGTTCTCGCTGAAGGTGACGGGACTGCGGTACGAGGACACCGGCGAGTACGTCTGTGTCGTCACTTTCCGGGACGGCACCGGCCGCAACGCCAGCGTGCGCCTACAGGTCGTCGGTAAGAACCCCTTGACACGTGTGTGTGTGTGCGTGTGCGTGTGCGGGGGGGGGGGGGGGGGGAGGACGCATGCATCCTAACCTGAAAAAAAAAACCTTTAAAACCTTTTCAAATGGGGGTGAAAACGTCGCACAAGTACTGTCTGTTGCACGTGCGCGCTTTGTATGTTCCGTTTTACAATGCTCGTACCTGTAGGTTGCGTGCTGTAGAGGCAATGGATTCAGCAGGCGCTACTGTGTAGTTTGTACTCCTCTGCAAGCATATTCCGAGAATTGAAAAGTGCCGCCCCAGCAGTCAATACCGAGGTTTTTCTTTTGCATTTTGAATAAGGCAAAACATTCTTTGATAAAAGTAATGTTGTTTTTTATCAACGCACGTAACTTCGGTACACGTTACTTTTTATGCTAACGGGTGTTCTATAAATGATATGCGGAATTTATAAAACAGTAGTTAAAACGACAGGACTTAGGGAGCTCTAATATATGAAGACTTTATTGCGTGGACAATCTTGCGCTTAGTGCCTCATGTGTGGTCGGCGTTTTATTTTCGGAGGTACACGGTGTCGCTTTTTGACTGTTTAAGATAAAGTTTCAATCAGAATGCGCATGCGTCAGTGCTATACGAGGAATTCTAATCTCGAGACATGGCTCAAAAAACAAATCATGCCCAGTTACGACCACTCATGGTAAACTAAACCGCAACTGAGCCAACTTTATTGCTCGTGTGCTATTTGGGCCCAAAACTCTTTCAAGACAAAGACGGAACTTGAACGTTGGCGAAAGGGCATGCTTTGAAGTGTAATAACTCTCGGGCGTTACGTTAAAAAACAAATATTTTTCCTTCTTTTCTCTGTCACAGAACAAGAGCACTTTCGGAAATACACCAACCCACACAATTCAAACCGTGTCCGCGCAATGCTGCCTTCCCCCCTGACTCTTGCCCCGGCATCGCTCGCGCCTTGTATACAGAAACATCAGCAAGCAAAAGCGGCAAAATGTGATATCGCGGCCAAGCAGCAAGATTTGCTTCTATCTCTCCAGACGCAACTAGGGTTGAAATCAAATTTCTAAGCGCCTTTCGTTCGCCGATTTCTCAGCGTCGTCCAATTCTCGGCTCCCTATATCCTTCTCTTGGCGGCGCCACTTGCACCTCTGCTCACCACTTCAAATCCACTCTTCTTTTCTCCGTGCCCGAGCCGCGGCCCGAGGAGCACCCAGGAGACGTGAGAGTTCGTTTCAGCTCGGGCGTGGAAGACGAATGGGTCACTTTGAGGCGGCAGCGAAGGCGGCAGCGAGAAGCGTTCGCTCGGGCACCTAGAGCTGCGCGAAGGTTGCGCCAGCCGGAGAATGAATGAGAGAGAGAGAGAGAGCAGAGGGAAAGAAGAAAAAAAACACCTCCCGCTCAGAAATGCAGGCAATGTATAGCGTATAGAAACACAGCACTACTCCCGAAAACCCCGACTTCTCTCACGCGCGGTTCTCAGGCAGGTCCCGTCCAAAACTAGCACGAATATAGAGACCATAGCACTTTTATGTACTATACGTTTTTAAAGTGTTCTGTTTCAAAACCCTTCTCTTCCTTTTCCGCCTGTTCTACCGCGTCGCTATTTTCGTTGACTTTCTCTCTCTCCCCCTTTCTCTCTTCCTAGTCTCGTGTCGAGGGTTGAAGATGGCCAGTTTTCTCGACGTTGGCACGAGAGCATTCATCAAGCCATCCGAGCTTAAATTGAGTCCGCCCCGCTCCTTGGTTGCTGGCGTTCAAAGACCGAAAGTACACCGTTCATGCGTACAAGCTGGCTCGCGTGGCGAACTATAGCTTGTCGCGTCGCCGTGAGCGTAGTCTTTCGAGCTAGAGTCGATAGCAAGCGAGGCATAGATCAACCTGTAATCAACGAGCTTCATGACGGACCGTAAACTGGATGGGCGGGTGGGCCACGGTCCTGCGTTCGTCGCTCGGGATCACTCTTTCTGGCAGCCCTGATGAGCCCTCATCTCCATTCTTTTTTCTTGAAAAGCTCTCTTCCTTGTGCAAAGAACGCGAGATCCTCCGCTACTGACACTCAGGACAAAGTGAGTTTTAACTCCTGTGGGCGTGCCACGAATGCGTTTAATTTCGCGCGCCCGGCGTTCGCGCCAAAAATTGCTACGTTGTTTTATTGTTTTCGCTCTGCGTTAAGTGGAGGCGCAATAATTTGCTTGCCTTTAGAAATGTCACGCCTCCTTGTCTTCTCTGCAATGTTAAATACAGCAGTGACAACATGTTGAGAGGAAATAGTGAAGTCTTTTGCCTTCTTAACTACGACAGGCCTTCCACGCAATAAATTAAGGCTACGGAGATCGTTCCCTTGGCTCATTCGGAAATAGTTCCGAGTCCTTCGCATTTTATTGTTTTCAAAGTTCCTTCCGCGAAGGAGACACAAAGGCTACAAATCATGCCGCGTTTTATAGAGGCCTTCTTGCGCAATCAGTCTGCAGTCTGCCATCAAGTACACTCGAGAATTCGGCTCACACAAGGACCCGCCAGGCTTTCTAAACCAGGCGTTGCGAGGCGAAGAAACAGCTCAAAAGAAATATTATTAAGGCGCTCAGCCCGTAAAAAAAATGACGAGAAAATAAAGGGTTCGTTAAAACTAAAAGATGAGATGGACAAACTGAAGCCATAACCTCAAGGACAGACGAAAAAAAAGCACTATCTATTAGGGGAAGTTCAGCTTGCCTTACACAAGGAGGGTTCAGCGAAATGTCTTGTTCGTAGCGTCGTCTATGGCTTTACTTATCTTTTAAGCGCGGCTTGTAACCATGCTTCTTTCGAAGAGTTTAGCTAGTGTATGTACCGTAAAAAAGCGGAATGACCAGACCAGGACGAGAATGTCGAATTCAAGTCACTAACAGAAGTGACCATTACATATACATGCCTCGTGATATGCTCAGTTAAAAACAGAACTCTATTCCGTTCGTGACACCGCGATCATCAGATATCTCTCAGAAATGTTGATTGTACATGTATATTAGGAGAAACTAAATAACAAATAAAAATATACAGCGTTATGCGTGATACGACAGATATTTCAAACAGTGGTTTAGGGGGGTTTAACGTCCCAAAGCGCCTCACGCTATGAGGGACGCCGTAGCGGAGTGTTACAGTAATTTCGCCCACCTGTGGTTCTTTAACGTGCACTGGCATCGCCACAGTACACGGGCCTCTGGAGTTTCGCCTCCATCGAAATTCGACCGCCGCGGCCGGGTTCGAACCCGCCTCTTTCGGGCCAGCAGCCGAGCGCCATATCCACTCAGCCACCGCGGTGGCGCGAGATTTCAGACAATTTTCTCGGGTGTTAGCGATACAACACTTCTGTCTGGTTGGGCTTACTTGAGGTAATCTTTTGTTGCAATTGATGGGACTGCAAATTCTGGTCGATGTTATTCGTCTCCAAGAAATATAGTTTTATGCCCTTCTTTTGGAACTGAAGTAAGGTAAAAAAATGTCACCCTAGAAACAGCAAAACAGTAGTGGTCAATGATGTACGTACATGAGCATGCTTTATCTAGAGTCACTAGCGCCAGTGTCCTGCGCAACAAAGAGCGCCAGTTTCTAATGCGCGTAGTATTTTCACAAGAAATTCTACGCTGAAGCGCTGCCCCGTATCTGTAAGAACAGCAAAGTCACAAATAAGCGCCCGGCCTTAAACAATGCAGGTGCTCTAAGAGCTTATTGGAGCGAAGCTTTGTAATGTTTAATTTGTTTGCGCTCAGAGTTGCCGGCATGATGATTATTTTATCGCTTTGTGAAGCGAAATATAACTAATTAATTTCGAGTTAGTGCAGCCAAGCGCAGCTGCTTCTACGCTATTCGAGATTACAGTAGGTGATTTTCTCGCTTTATCTCTCAAGTTCATCTTCAGCTTTATAATTAGCTCGGCAGTGAGTGATGGTGATCCCCTTTTTGGACGACCCACAAGGCCGCTTGCTATCGCCGTCACCGAGTTGTTCAGTTCTTTGTGGGCACAATTCAGCCCAATAGAGAGCTCGTTTCAGTACATCGTCGGTGCACTCGTCTGTCGTCCACGTTGTTGTCATCAGTAGGCGGCATTACTTCATTTGTCCCACAGCTTACCGCTGCAGCACTCTGGAAAAGCCTGCTCACGTACATACGCAGCCTCAAACGAAGCTTCGAATGCTGTTAATCGAGCTACCTTCTTAGGGTGCAAGCTGCATTAGGAGTCTGTCTGTTACTGCCAGGAAAAAAAGAAAGGAAAGTGCACAGGCCTGCTCACTGGCTCAAGCCGAGCCACAATCGCTACCACGTGCAGATAGTAGGAGAGTTGAAAGATGGGATAGAAAGACAGGACAGTAAAGACGCGCTAAAGACAAGGCCGATCCCGGAGGTAGTGCAATACCGGGCCAACCGGTGGCGGGAGTGAAGCATCCTTTAAACTCTCCGCCACATTTCCAAAAATAAGTCCAACTTGGACCCGTAACAAATACTCCACGGGTCCGGACAATCCTTCTGCATTAGGAGAGGAGGAACATTACCAGGACGTTGATTGCCAACCCGATGACATGTCCAACATTCAGGCACAAAGATTTTGAATATTGGAAAACTGTATGGTACTTTTATGGTAATATTGGAGGTAATGGTCCAATCTTTCGATGTCTAGCAAAATTTTTCTTATAAAGTGTTTCCATTGCTTACTTCGGGCAGTTAAGATTACCATAGAAAAAGAATAGGGAACGCTTTTCATGACAGCAAAAACGTTACTCGCAAGAAGATTGAAGCCTGTCGGCGGGATATCTGCGGATATATTAATCTTGATAGTGAAATATTAAAGTATATAAAAAATTGCTTCCATAAACACTTTCCGGTTCAAAAATGCTTTTGTCTAGAAATTTTGGGTATGAAATATGACGTCAAAGGGTTAAGGTGTTCATGGCGCGTGGCTTCTGAGCGTGCAGTCACTCAGGCGTTAGCTGGCTGACGTAGCAGAGCTGGGCAACCGACCCGGAACGACCGCCAGGCGAAGTCGGCCGTCGTACCGTATGTATCATAAGGGAACACGAGACATTGTTAAGCCGGCTCTTAACGCGGAATAAAAAATAGGATTCACCGCGAAGCAGGAGCGGGGCTTCGGGCTCCTCCTCTGGCGCACTCTGCGTCTTTATTTTTGCTTCATTGCGAAACCTGCTTTTCTCTAGTTAAGAGCAGTCTTACCCATTTCACGTGTTACCTCTAAGTAAGATGCGTACTGTACATAGTAAAGTATGACGCATTCTGTACTTAATAAGATAAAAAAAATGCTTTTTCTCCCTTCCTGTGCACTTAGAGAGGAAAGTTATTCGCACACAATGGCCCAGCCGTAAGTTCGATAGTAGAACGCCTCAAGTGGTTTGAGTTTACTGGCCGATTTTATTATTCACGCAAACAAGGTAACCAAATCACGTGGGAACGACAAAGTACCTATTGTTGTCACACAAGTAGGGAAATTAAAAATCAGTTTTCAGCTTTTATGGGGGTTTAACGTCCCAAAGCGACTCAGGCTATGAGGGACGCCGTAGTGAAGGTCTCCGGAAATTTCGACCACCTGGGGTTCTTTAACGTGCACTGACATCGCAAAGTACACGAGCCTCTAGAATTTCGCCTCCATCGAAATTCGACCGCCGCGGCCGGGATCGAACCCGCGTCTTTCTGGCCAGCAGCCGAGCGCCGTAACCACTCAGCCACCGCGGTGGCTGAAATTGAAAATTGGTTTCTAGGGAAAGAAAATCGCACGCAGTATCTGTCTCACATATCGGTGGACACCTGAACCACGCCGTAAGGGAAGTGGTAAAGGAGGGAGTGAAAGAAGAAATGAAGGAAGAGGTGCCGTCGTGGAGGGCTCCGGAATAATTTCGACCACTGTGGATCTTTAATGTGCACTCACACTGCACAGCACACGGGCGCCTTAGCGTTTCGCCTCCATCGAAAGGCAGCCGCCGCGGTCGGGTTCGAAGCCCGGGAACTCCCGATAAGTAGCCGAGCGCTCTAACCACTGAGCCACCACGGCGGGTACACAAGAAGGGCCCAAACGCTATTTTTGTTGTCCTCAACTTTAATTCCAGTGCTAGTCTAGAATGCTGTCACGTTTATAATGACATAACACAGTTTAAAATCCTTGGAATGTAATACTATAGGACAACCACTCTGAGTGTTTCTGTTAATTATTACTTATAAACATAATTGTGGTACTCTATTAATTTTACAAATTTTTAGGAGGACAAATGCCATATTAAAAAGCGTAGGCACCTGCAAGCACTTTTATGGCTTAACTGGACGGAAGCTGCAACAACAGATATTCATACCTTGTTATTTCAGGGCTATCGCTACACGCGTAAAAGCAGATGTTATAAATTATGGAATTATTGACTATGTGATAGAGGGGCGCTTCGCTTGTTCTCATATGAAGGTGATAAGTGATCATTACCTCAACAAGGAAAAAGTGCGCAGCAATGTATTGGTGTGCACTGTCCGGCTGATGAGGCCACCGTTGGAGCTTTAAACTTCTTCAGAAACGAAATCCGTTTTTATGGCGATGGACATAGACAAACCACTTGAAACTCACCCTGAGCCTTCTTCCATGGTTGATCTCAACGCCACTGTGTGTGTTGAATTTACAACCTTGAATAAAAAAATATATAATTAACCAGGCAATCAGTGTATTTAGTCACTCAATAAACATTCAAATTAAGCAATACATATAATCGATTAATCATTAAATTATAAGCCGGGTCGAGCAGGTAAACAAGTGAGCAACAAAATTGCGAATGCCAACGTTTCATTACTAAGGCAGGCGGGCACCTGATCCACACAGTGAGGGAATGAATGAAAGGGGAAGGAGAAAGCGGCGCCTTATTGTATGAAAGTGGATAAATTTGTACCTCCTGAGCGTCTTTAATGCGCATTGGAAGCGCACACCACACGGGAGCGTTCGCTTTTCGTCTGCATAGAAACGCGGCCACCGTGGCCGTGGTTCTATCCGGCGACCACTTGTTGAGCTTCCAAGCGTCAAGACCATGGCGGGTCAAAGAGCTAAGCAATTGCGGTAAAAGGAGAAACGGTAATGCGAATGTTACTTAGGAGAACATTCGTATTAATAAATCATCTGCTGAAAGGACGTTTAGGAGGATACACTGGAACTGCGCTGACATTTCCAATGTCGAGGCCGCGAGACTACATGCGGATGTTTTCCGGTACCTCAAGTCGATCTCGGTGGGGTTATTAGCACCTGCCAGATTTATTCAAGCAATGTTCAACAGCGCACTGCACAATTATACTCCCTCCCAATAGAGCATTTAACAGTCTAAGCCTACAGCGTTTACATGGTTCCACTAATGCCTTTCATAAATCCCCTCCTTCATAGAACACTGGAAAGAACTGGCTGAGGCAACCGCAACTGAGCACGACCCGAATAAATTCAAAAGCCTGTTCTTAGGTTATCTTCATTCACAGACCCACTTGCATGGTATTGCCCCTCACTTTTGTACCACTTCTGCACTAATTACATTTTTCCGAGGTGTTTGAACCCTTCCCTCCCAATATACATGCATGCATACAGTGTTGCCGTTTTGCTCTTCCTGATATTGCGCGATGGCCACAGTGTATTTGTGATTGTTTACAGTTTCGTTGTTTAATGACCGTTTAAAATTTGTTTGCCTTCTTCGCTGTTTAATTCCAAATGTTTTTATTGCTTGTGCTATTCTTTTTTTTCGCCCTTATGTAATGTTCCGTCTAGGGATCCTTAAGAGAAAATACATTATGGGAATGATGATGATGATGCTGAAAGGCCCGTCATTCATCCTTTGGTTCATTTTACTGAGGGCTAAGGCTAGAGTGCCTCGAAATTATATTTTAACCTCATGGTGGTAAGTGTATATATTCATTTTTAGAAATGCCGTTAGTATATTCCATGAGTCATTTTGAATGCACTTGAATGTCTTTCAGTAGTTTTAGCCACGGTTTTAGCGCCGAAGCAAATAATGCATTCTCACCCGCCGCGGGGGCTCAGTGGTTAGGGCGCTCGAATCCGGAGTTCCCGGGTTCGAACCCGACCGCGGGGGCTGCGTTTTTATGGAGGCAAAACGCTAAGGCGCCCGTGTGCTGTGCGATGTCAGTGCACGTTAAAGATCCCCAGGTGGTCGAAATTATTCCGGAGCCCTCCACTACGGGCACCTAGCTCTTTCTTTCTTTCTTCTTTCACTCCCTCCTTTATCCCTTCCCATACGGCGCGGTTCAGGTGTCCAACGATATATGAGACAGATACTGCCCCATTTCCTTCCCCCCCCCCCGAAAAAAAAGAAAACAATTATTATTATTCTCTCTCTTTCCTTCTCTCTGTCATCATTTGGTGAGGTGAATAAATGCATCGACTTTATTTACGAAACACTTAGCGCGATCTATGTCAAAAGAAGGCGGGTTTTTTTAAGGCTTTCGAATGGCGTACGCCAACCTTGTGGTTAATTGCGCGTTCAAGAGACATGTTCGTGTCGCATTCATGCCAGTCACCGGAACCGAAACCATTCTGAAAGTAGTGAAACGTCTGTCCTTTTTGTACGCAGTGCCTAACATTTGAGATGCCGCAATGATTGTGAGATCTAAATTTCGCGTACCGTGGAAAAACTGCCCTATATTTTTTTCTCATTGCCCTGTGTTCAAGATTCGATTGCCGTAGGTGTCGACTGCGCAAACTCGCACATTAAACCCCTCGTTGCTTGACAACCCACGACTAAAGTCGCCCGAAAAGCCCAACAAAAGCCAGAAAAATAAGTACTATAAAAAGTGGTATACAGTTCGACAACTCACAATATTAGCTTAGACTCTGCGAAAAGTTCGGCCCCCGTAAGCTGACTGCTCAGAGTGTCTGTACTTTCTTTACTGGGGTATTGTAGTTCCATTTGTTAGTTACTAGCAACCGAACTCTTGTACCAGGGATAGAAGAAACCTAAAATAACAACAGCCAACTAAAAGCTAACTCAAGGCGGACAGGCGCAGAAGCCGTAGAAGCCAGCCGAAAGAGGCCTCGGCTGGAATAGAGCCCACGCCTGGCTGATCGATCAGGCAACACCCCATTTGAACCGCAAACACGTCAGCCAGCTCAGTCTATACATCTATCTATCTGTCCGCGGGCATCTCCCGATTCTTTTCCCACGTTCCTTATACGAACACCGGCTTCATGCGTTATAGAGAGATGCGCCGTGTCTACGTACAACTTTTTTCTTTTCTCCTCTTCGTATAGTTTCATCGTTGTTGTTTCTGTTTGATGAACAGTGTCTTGAAGGGCGGCAGGGCTGAGAAAAAAATAACTGTTTGTGCGGTGCGTAGGGCGGGGAGCGAGGTGAAGGAGTGAAGAGGGCGTTGCGAGCGGCGAGTTATTCCGCTTCGCACAAGACACCGCTGTCCCACTCTTTCAACCAGTTCATTTTTCCAGTTTCCGCGGCTCTCCTCCTGGGCCGAGCCGCTGGACGGCCGTGTAATGCACGAAACAAAAGTAAGCAAAAGAAAACCGCACACACGAAGACTCTGCGATTGAGGCGCGTGTGCGGTGCGCTGGGTGGTCAGCGGCTCCAACCAGCAGCGCCTCATCCCCCCCACCCTCCCCCCCTCAACTTTTTTATCATTTGATTTCCTCGCAAAGCTGGAAAGAAAAGCTCCGAACAACGCGGCGCTATATCGACGGTGAGAATGAAAACGACACAACAGAACAGAAGAACCGATGAGAAGAAAGACGTAAACTTGAGCAGGAGGTTTTTCTCGATCGAGACTCGGCGCGGCGCCCAAAGCTGCACGCTTCAGGAATTGAAAACGACGCGGTCGGCGGCGCGCGACCTCTTTTCATTCATCGAAGCGCTTCTTTCTTTTCATTCCTGTCCGGAGCTCGCTATCCTCCTTTGTGTGCGGCGAACTCGTCGGCCGCAAGAACAAAGTAAGCTTGTTAATATTTCAAAAGAAGGCTTTGCTCTCGCTTCCAACCTCTCCTCCACTCCTTCGCCTGCGCACTTCATTCCAACCTCCTCTTTCTCCTCATCTCTCTCCCTCTCTCTTCATATAACATTTCCCCACTTCAAAGCTCCCTTTTCATCGCTTCCAGTATACATTTTATAACAGGCCTCCAGCTTGCATCTTCTTTTCTTGACCTGGACACCGACACCAGAGCCAAGCGTACTTCTTGGTCTTTCCGTATCGTTTCTGTCTTCTCTTCTTCCCTTCAATTTTATCTTTTCCTAGCGCCCAACTCTGTGACGCTGGAGATCCGGTGAAAACAATGGGCGCAGTGCTCCTCGTTTGTCACTGACACCCTTGTTTTATTCCCGGCGGTTTCCTATGGCCCGCCCCCCGCGCCGTGCTTCAAATCTTATCGCGCGCTGCTCCGCATTCGTCTTTCTCCCATAGCAGATTGTGCTTGTTATGTGCGCCTATATACAGTGCGGACGGCTGCTGCTGCCGCGGCTCCTACTGTTGCCGCCGCGGAGTTTTCAGAGCTCCGCTCGGCCGGCCTCCGCATCGATGGCGTATGTCAAGGAGGAACAAAGAGCCTTTTGAGTCGGAGTTTGCCTAGTCCTCCGCTGGGCCTCAATAGGCGTGAAGCTATTTCGGCCTCTCTTTCGGGCCGCCAGAAGCGAGCAGGCAATGGCAACTTGCTCATTTTATTTTCTTTTTTTTCGCATGCTTCTCTGCTCTCTAGTGCGCAACAAAAATCATTTGATTATGTTGCAATGAGTACTGTGAGGCTCTTTGTTCACTGCGCTGTTTGTTGGCCTGTTAAAAAACTGGAAAGTTAAGTCAACTAGCAGGTGTAGTCCAATTGTATTTCACTAGGAAATTTAAAAATAAAATATATCTCTTACATATCAGCTGATTCGCACTTAGAAGTGCCTTTAAACCAGGCTGCGGGGACTGGTGGAAAAGCCTGGCAATAGAACGTGTGTACATCAAGCTGGCGTTCAGTGTGCCATGCGCTGAAAGCTTCAAACATCATGTGCAAAGAATTCCGCTCAGATAAACAAAATGGAGCGCCTTTGCGCGTCCTTCGTTGTTACGAAATTCGCACATTATTGTTATAGAAATAGGTAATTAAGAACAGAAAGCATTTTGGGACTGTGTTCGCGAGTTTCGCTACTTAATGCTGATCCCAGCCTTAACACAGAAACTCGGAACACAGAGAATTAAACTGTCAAATGTCTGAATTCGCAATGACCCCGGGTTCACTTCCTGGCACAGTTTATGACTTTCTCTCAAGCGCTATTGGAATCACGTGAGCATCAAAAGCACGAAAGAAAAAAATCCGACGCTGAGGAAAGAGGGGAAGACAGGACATGAGGGCTTTTCTCTCTTTCATAAGTATGTGTTTATTTTTTTTGCTATATGCATGCACGCACAAATTTTTCGACATACCGAATTGTAGGACTGCTATCGGAAAGGCAAGTTGACAATGCTGAGGAGACAGAAGACTTCACGTATTTTGATTTAAACTTATACTGCCAGGCAGAATAGTTAAGACTCGTGCTGAGTAGCTCCTCGTCACTAACTTTGGAGTATCACAAAATGCGAGGTGAGTTCTCCTTTTCCTTAGTGCACTTAGCACTATTGAAAAATAGGATTAAGTACCCTGACGTCCTTGAACTAACTAAAGGAAACAAGGAAAGTGTACATCGCTATATTCATTGTCGTCCACGGAGAAGTTGCATTATGCCTCCCAACTGCATCGCAGCGCGGAGCTGCCAAAGATAAGTGGCTTGACCGTCACTGGAGACCGTGCGGATGCACTTCATAATCGTTCCGAAAAAATTACAGCTCTCACTGATTCTTTGATTTTGTTAACTCGGAAATGACCAGAAAGTGAACCGACAGAAGGTAACACATGCGGCAGCTTTTCGAGGCTGTGATTAAGCCTGCACCACTGCTGAGCAGCACCTTATTGTGGTTGTTAGAGTAAAGATAATTTTTTCTTACACCTCCTTGTCAAATGTTCCAAATGGAGACTCCCATCATTCGTTGTCCGAATATCTCATATCGATACCTTATGGGACATATGGACTCAATACCGAGTAACAATAAAATCTAATGCGTGCTAACCACATAGATATCAGATTCGCTTGCCGCTCACGTTTCGTGGCAACTCCGAAAGTACAGTCGTCCACAGAATAGCTTAGACAGCTTGGACAGCGCTCTGTGTTAAACATTTATGACATTCCCCGCTACATACAGCTTTCAAATACTTGACAGTTGAACACGGTCCACGGGAAAATGCACGAACGGTAGGTTCTCGTGCTCATCCCTGACACCTTGGTAAATAACGCAAGTGTACTGCCCGCTACGGCGGTCGAGCGCTCTAGGCAGGTGTGCTGACGACGGCACGTCATTATACGCTTTAACAATTTATCGAAGCTATAGACTACATGCCGATAAGGTGCGTATGCAAAGTGCCTTAGAAACTTGGACTTACAAAAGCATTGAAGCTTCACATGTCGGAATTTTACGTAGGTTGTCTTTTCGATATCAAACGACAGTGTCACGCTTCAGCAGTACTTAAGCTTGGGTTTGAAATTATCCACCCATAGCTATATTCTCCAATCGCTACTTTTAAGTAATTAAAGAACATAGATGCTTCCTTTTCTTATAAGGAATTTTAAAAAGCAAAACACAATAAATTGCTCACTCTGTATTGAGCTTTTCACAATGTTCATGTCACTGGCTTCTCCGATCTGAATGGGGTGAATTCATCCTCATTGAGCTCGAACCCGTTCTGCACTGCTCATTAAGGCTGCACGGCGTTGTTTCTTTGCCGACAATCTATAGTGCTTCACTATGTTTTCGCAGCGAGTTGTAATCTACAGCTGACGCTTCGCGGTGGCCATGTGGAGCGTTAACGCCTTTTGCAGCTTTCGTTTTTAAACGGCTGTGAACTCGGCATATCGAACCAAATTTAACATTTCACCTGCACGAAGCTTGTTACTCTCTAACTAGAAAAAGTAAACAAGATAAGGACAGTAAGAAAACGCCCCTGCCTCAGTAAATTATGCTACCTTTATGTGTGACAAAGTTATCAGTAAATATATCGTAATCGCGACGGGTGCCCACGCTGCATTCGAAAACACTGTAAAAAAGAAAACGAAAATAAGAAAGCCAGAAATCTACTGCGAGTGTGACACTTGCAATAATAAGGAAAGGAATAAGACTACGCAAGGGTTTACTGCTGTTCAGAACGCGGCTTTTAGTTTTTAAGCGTTATATCATTCTTTTAGTGTTCTTCGTTAAACTGTATACGTCTCTGCCAGGAGCCGGATTGTAGTCGAGCATTTTTATTTGTTTTCTTCATCTCGCAGATTTCGTGTGCACCGAACGCATTTCAGAACTGGTAAGTGTAGCTTTCAACCGGAAACAGTATTTGAAAATTTCAATACTACCTTTAAACGGCAGATAATCATCCCGGAAATTACGTGGCCGCTGCTGGGTCGAACCAAGACTGTCAAAAAATTCGTCACGCGCGCATGTAGTACACCCAAGAGTCCAAGCTACAAGCTCACTCTCGTTCACTATACGCTTTTTTTTCCTGCTACGAAAAGCGGCGGCCTCTATGAGGAATAAATAAACCGATATGACAGAGTCCGCACGAAACGCGCTGCCAGGCGTGTCGGGAGCGCTCCATAAAGGGCATTGAGCTCGGGTCTTTCCTATATAGCGTAGCAACAAGCTAGGCAGGCGACGCAGCAGTTTTCTTGGCAAACAAACGCACACACAAGCGGCAGCAACAGCAGTCCACCAGCTTTGTTTGCGGCCCATCGTAAACAGATGGCGTCGGCCATGCCCACGGTGTGTGCAAGAAATAAAAGGGCTCCCTTTTTCCCCGCCCCGTGGTCGGCTGTAGCTATATAGCGTCGCCGCCACGTCATGGATTGCCGCCAGTGGCACTGCTGTCGCCGTTGCTGCCGCCGACGTATATATATACGAGAGACTGATCGGCGACGCAACGCAACCGTGGTGGGACCTTCGGCGCAGAGTGCTGAATTGCCACTTTGTTCGCCCTGTTGATAGCGCTATTTCGCGCTGTTGCCGATGTGCTTGTCTCGTCGTTTCAGGCTTTTTTTTTTCGTACCGCGGGGCCGTCGATAGGCTGCGGGTCTTTTTCGCTTCGATAATTTGTATTATTAGGGTCTTGTGCACCAAAGATCAGACGAAATTCTTTGGGTGAGCTTCACTTATATGTACCCAAATTATCTAGAGGAATTGCTTTGGTTTTCCTCTGCTGCGAACAAGTTCTTTTTTCTTTTCTCTCAGGTGAGCTTCAATGAGTACCTTTTATCGAACGTCCATTCACGCGAAATTCCTGACATTGTTGGGTTGCTAATGATGTTGTTGCTCTAGGGGAGAACAGAGGAGAACTGCGAAAAAAAAAAAGAGCAGTAACGGTTTTACGGACAGGTTCAACACGCCATTTGGGATCTCTGTCAACCGACACCTCGTGTGGCCCTTTCTCTCCTTGGCAGTGCACAATATTTACTCTCTCCAATGACACCCAACTTTCGAAATACTCGGAGTTCGCTTCGATGCACACCAGCTTTACAGAGCGGGTGGAAAACATGAATGATACCATGCATATCTAAAACACCATTACGATACCCAATGCATACGCGTGCGCATTGTCTGTGGGAAGCTATCTGTCATCGGGAGGGCAATAGTCCTTCCTTATTCATTTCTCCAAGCGGCGTCTATATATAGACGCCGCTTTTCTGCCGTCTTGCCTGCTTCACGTCCGTAATTTTTATTGCCAATGCGAAAGCATAGTATGTGTATGTCGCGGCAGCAAAAAGTGCCCGTAAATTTGGTCGGCATGATTGTGTCATTCTGTTGAGATAAATGTGAGAAGTTGGAACTGTGCTAGGTAGTGCGTTAGTAGGGCTTGAAATGAGAAAATTTGGTGGATGAATTGTAACTAGTTAACTAATTAAACCGAATTAATGAAAATAATCGTTGTGTTTGAAGCAGGTTTTGTGTGACTGATGCTATAAAAAACGATGTAAATGCGGGGGAAGGCGTACTTATTATGAAAAAATGAAAATAATACGAAAAGGCAAATAAAATTGTTAAATTAAAATAACAAAAATAAATAACATTAAAAAAATTTCGGATAATAAAAATGAGGAATGGAGGGAAAAAGAGAGGAAAGGAAAGGGTTTCGCATTTTAGCTCTTAACAAGAGCTAAGTGCAATCCTGTTACTTTTTCATTTAAAGCCCTAGCTGTTAAATCGAAGATTCCGGGTATCGGCATAGACCCGCCGCGGTGGCTCAGTGGTTAGGGCGCTCGACTACTGATCCGGAGTTCCCGCGTTCGAACCCGACCGCGGCGGCTGCGTTTTTATGGAGGAAAAACGCTAAGGCGCCCGTGTGCTGTGCGATGTCAGCGCACGTTAAAGATCCCCAGGTGGTCGAAATTATTCCGGAGCCCTCCACTACGGCACCTATTTCTTCCTTTCTTATTTCACACCCTCCTTTATCCCTTCCCTTACGGCGCGGTTCAGGTGTCCAACGATATATGAGACAGATACTGCGCCATTTTCTTTCCATAAAGAACAATTATTATTATTATTATTATTATTATTATTATTATTATTATTATTATTATTATTATTATTATTATTATTATTATTATTATTATTATTATTATTATTATTATTATTATTATTATTATTATTATCGGCATAGTGTAGGCGCAACAAGAGGGTGTAAACGCATTGGAACACGCCTCAACATAACATTTTTTTATGACTGCATGGCGCGGCATCTTGCGCGCCTGCTTAGTAGCAGGCATAGCAGTCATGATAAAGCCATCAACGCCGACATTGCACATCGGTCGTGTTGTGTGCAGGCCGCGGGTGTAGTTGTGGCGGAGCGATGCGTGAAGTGAACGCTTCACGAATTCGGGAAGCCTGACGATGGTCGAACAGACTGCAAACGCTCTCGCTCGAGACGCTGCCTGTAAGTACTTTGCAAGACAAGATGTTCAAGTTCACGTAAACACGCGCCTTACACCATAACACACGCCTTGTAATCCTCTCTAAAGAGAAGCACAACCATCACTAGCTCGTGGGTGGTACTGGCGCTGAAAGCAAATGAAACGAATGCAAAACCACGGGGTAGGCCAGACAGCGCCGATCAGCCGGATTATCAAAGGTGTAATTTCTCTAAACTGAACTAATCACGCGCACAACCTGGACACATTACTTATTGTGTAAATAGTTTGTACATATTACTTCTCCCCCTGTCCTCTACTCCTGTCCCCTCACCTCTTTCATTTCATTTCTCCATTCTGCCTGCTGTCCTTTATTTCCGCTGCCCCAGCTCAGGTGCTTCTGTATCGATGGCAGATGCCGGGGCTAGCAAAAATCTTTTCCTTCCTTTTTACTATTATTTTTAATAAAACCACTACCACCACCACCAATCACCATTATATATATTTAAGCTCACCTTTCCTGCCCGAGCGAGACTGCAAATACCCTCGATCACACTTTTTTCATAATCAGCGCAGTGCGCCTTGTTTATAGCCTTTCACTGTGGAAGCAAGGCAATGACATCAGGGTCATTTTTCTCCAACTAAATCATGCCTCTGCGGAAGTTCAAACGTATCGGACTTTTAAAATTTGTCTGCGCTTTCGGTTTTAAACTTTGCTACTCCTCTCCGTCGTTTCTTCGCCGCGTGCGCGAGTTTTATCTTGAACTGCGGAGAAACCACGTGACAGCTATGACGTCAGTGAGCCGCCGCCGAAACCGAGCGCTCGGCTCTGTTTCTATAGTTCGTCGGCGTTCATTGTGTTCATTGGGGTTGGCGTTGACAACGTTCTGGACACCAATGATTTTGAGAAAAGGAAAGGCGCATAACTGGCTCCCTGGCTCAGTGGACGCCTCAATCGCGCTTTGAGCTGCGCGAAGGAGGAGGAGGAGGAGGAGGAGGAGGAGGAAAAGGCGGAAAGGCAGGGAGGTCAACTGAAACTATAATCGGTGGTTTGCTACCCTACACGTGGGGGGGGGGGGGGAGGAAAGGGGTGAGGGGAGGAAAACTGAAAGAGAAAGAATTGTCACCATGAAAGTCAGCCTTCGTAAACATCACAGCCTATCGTGCAGGCCATAAGTTCGTAAGGAGCGGAGCAGTGCCTTGGAGGCCTTCACCACCGACGATCGCCGCGGCCAGTGGCCGAGAATCTTCATTTCTGTCAGTTGGCGTGGATCTAGACGCTGCAGCGCACGGAAGAGCGACTGCATTTCAGGGCAGTCACAAAGAGTGTGGGATATAGTCTCGTCATACCCGCAGATGGCACATGCAGGGCTATCAGCCATTCCGATTAAGAACAATTAATGGTTGTTGAAAGGAACACCGAGCCACAGGCGACACAGCAAAGTTTGTTCACGTCGTGGTAGGCCGGATGGAAGCCGAAGCTTCAGATCTGGGTCCAATGCTTTTAAATGTGAATTGGAAAATTGGCCGGAATTCCACGCGGCAAGCGTTACGTCCCGCGCAAGAGCGCGAAGCCTGTCCGCTGCGTCTGATCTCGAAAAGGGGATTCACACAAACTCGCCGTCGTGGTGAGCACTTCGCGCGACCGCATCCGCGTGGTGACTGCCTGCCATGCCGCTGTGCCTCGGTAGCCATTGGTAGATAATATAGTGCCCTTTATTTGTGCCACAGTGATGTAGTTGTCGGATTTCTGCGACCAGTTGTTCACGGACTCAACGGCGAAGAGAAGCTTCGCCGTGGAGTCCCTGGGCCTTCGTCGAGCTGTTCGTACAGCTTTTATCTCAGGTGGCCATCTTGCTGGAGAATAAAATATGATTTGATTTGATTGATTTGTAAGCCTTGGAGAGCAGCCTTTGAATCGGTGAAAATAGACCACTGCTGAGGGCGTTGCTGATTGATGTGTTTAATGGCGACACGAAGTGCAATGAGTCCTGCACCCGTCGAAGAAGTCTGTTGAGCTATCCTAACTCTAAATTCTGTAGTCCTTGCGGGAATGACCACGGAGCCCGAATAACTTGTAGGGTTCACTGAGCCGTCGGTGTAAACGTGCACCCGGCGTGCATGGTGCTCATGGAAATATTCAAGAGTGACTTGTTTTAGTTCTATGGGCGATAAATCGATCTTCTTCTTGATGCCAGGTATTCAAAAAGCACACGGTGATTGTACACGCTCCAAAGTGGCGAGGACGGTCTAGAGGCGGGTGTAAAGTGGGACGGCAGAATGGCGCGATGTGCATCAATGGCGTTTGTAAACGATGTGCGCGGCCTGGTAATAAGAAGACCGGGAAGATGGTGAGAGGGAACCCGGGATATGTGTGAAAAATGTGCCCTCAGTGCGTCAACTGTTCGTTAAGTGGGGAATGGATGCTAATTGGCGATGAGTACAGTTGCGGATGTAGAAGCATATTTGGACTATCCTATGCAGTACCGGGCAGCTTGAGCTTGAACGCTGTGTACACTTGGTATGTTGGTTTTTCGAATGTTTCCAAGTGCAGGGAGGCTGTACCGAAGAAATGCCATGAATAAGGCGTTGTACAGCTCTATCATCGATCGTGCTGACGTCCAGCACGACCTTCCCTCATAGAAAGGCAAGAACGTGAGCATTCACTGTCTGTCTCTTTTTTATGGATGAAATATGGGGTGTCCATGATAGGCTTCGGTCAATGATTACTCCCAGAAACCGATGGATCTTTGCATATGGTATTGCTGTGCCGTTTTTATACCGTATAACGAGACATGTTGTTGCGTGTAAAGGCAATAAGCGAGCCCTTTTCGGCTCAAATCTGTAAGCCTTGCAGATGGAGGTAGACTGCAAGAAAACTTCACGTCTTTTGAAGTCTTGCTCAAACTTCTGGGTGCGTAACTCCATCTGCCCAGATACAGATGTCATCCGCAGAGATTGAGAGTTGCGCCGACTGTGGTAGTATGTCGACAAGCCCGACAAGTGTAAGGTTTAACAGCGTTGGGCTAAGCACTCCACCCTGCGGTACTCCACGGGAAGTGAAATGAGAAGATATTGGGCCATCCTCCGTCTGTACAAAGAAAGATCTGTTGGATAAATTATTTTTTTATTTATTTTATTTCTCATACTGTTGGTGCCACTGGGACTGTTACAGGAGTGGATTGATAAGCAAGATAAAAAGTAACAGACAGTAACACAATGGTCAGCAATAAGGTTTAAAGGAACAAGATATTAAAGCATTAATAAACGGTCACAGCGAGTGCGGCATAGTTGGCGGAAGATAGTTCACAATTCTGGTCTTCAAAGCATGCGTTCAAACACATCCAAAGCAGTAGAGGCAATTGGCCAAACATCGGAATTCGTATTAGCTGAGGCCGGCCTCACAAAGGAGCAGGATGCAACCATCCTGTTACATTCCTTCATACAGTAATAAACTAGGTACACATCGAGCGGGCAACAACACAAAACCAATAAAGACTGAACATGATAATCAGGCCTTGCTTGTTGATTGGACCGATGAGGCTGCGAGCTCAGCGAACTTTTCAAATGAAGTCTGCGCAGTTATAGATTTATCCAGGCCGTTCCATTCTCATGGCTCAGGGAAAAAAATAAATGTAATATGTGTTGTTAGCACAAGAATATTCATTAATTATAAATTCATGCTTCTGACGTGTTTGTCTAGAATTATTAAAACTAATGTAAGTAGAAGGATCCATGTTGAATGCGTTATGAATTAATTGATAAAGAAACTTTATCTATGGAGTGTGACGCGGCTTGATAAGGTGCCTAGGCCTGCGCAGGAAAGCAGCTCTGTGGGAGAATCCGTGCGCCGGTACCTGCGGTAGATAAACCGAACAACTTTACATTGAACTGATTCGAGCATGTGTACATCTCTTTGCATATACGGAATTCAGACGACGTTCGCATATTCTAAGATTGGACGGATAAGGACATTATACGCGAGTAACTTGGTATCTGAAGTTTCAAAGCGCAAGGGGCGTTTAAGGAACTGTAAACTTCTCATTGATTTCTTGGTAATGTTTTGTACTTGGGCTTTAGAATTCAGATCATCAGAAATAATCACACCAAGGTGTTTCTTTTCAGTTACTGTTTTGAGAACGCCGTTTCCCATGCCACAAGGGAAGTTAAGTTTTGTTTTCTTATTTGTGACAGACATCACTACAGTTTTTTTCCATATTGATTACCGTTTGACATGTATTGCACCACTGTATAACGTTGCCCAAAGCTGTGTTTAACCTTACCTGGTCTGCTTGGGCGTTTATTTTTTGATATAGCACGCAGTCATCCGCAAAGAGACGCGCCTTCACATCAACGTGATGTTATGTCGTTTATGTATAAAATGAACAAAAATGATGCTAGAACAGAGCCCTGCGGCACGCCTGAAATGACCGGAACGATATTAGAGGCATGGTTATTGTATTGCACATATTGTCGGCGTTCTGATAAGTAGCTGGCTATCCACCTCGTAACGGCACCATGACCAAGAATTTTTTAGTTTGAAATTCAGTTTAGCATGTGCCACACGATCGAAAGCGTTTGAGTAATCGAAGAAAATTATATCAGTTTGACTTTGGTCGTTGATTCCCTGTGCGAGGTCATGAAAAATTTCGGCCAGTTGGGTAACAGTAGACAAACCTGCTCTGAAGCCATGCTGGTTTTGGTGAATGAAGTTTTGAGTCTCTGTATGTTCTTTAAGAAATTTTAGTAAGATGTGCTCAAGAATTTTGCAACACGTACATGTGAGGGATATAGGCCGGTAATTGGACGGGGACGTTACGTCGCCTGATTTGTGAAAGGAAACAATTTTGGCTATCTTCCATTCAGCGGTCAGACAGCTGTCCTGAAGTGACTTAGAAAATATGAGATAGAGATATTCACTGATTGGTTCGGCATAACGCCTAAGAAAGCAGTTCGGAATTTCATCAGGACCACAACTCTTCTTTTCATCAAGGTTCAACAACAAAGAAATAATCCAAGGTACACTAATGACCGGATCGCCAGAAAGTTGTGTTGACTCATTACTATGGCACGCTAATGTTCTAAAACACCACTGTCGGCGGTGACGATCGATTCGAAATTATTGTTAAACGAGTCAGCTTGCTGCTTCCCACCTGCAGGCGAACTAGCAGCAACATTGTTTCGGTTTACATACCTCCAGAACTTGGCCAGGGAATTTTTAATGAAGTTCTTAAGTGTAGTGCCACAAAATCGTTTTCTAGCTTCGAGTACTTTATTCTTTAATTGTTTTGTTAGCGAACTTATCTTGACCTTTAGTTCTAAGTTTGCTCGTTGCCTATTCCGTTGCCTTAACCTATTAATTTTTCTTTTCATGTGGATTATTTCTCGAGTAATCCACAAATTGTGCTTGCATGTTGCCTTCTTTTTCAAAGGGATGAAATTTTTGATGCAGTGCATCACATGCTCTTTAAATTGTACCCACAAGGCGTCAACAGTGGTAGTACTCTTAGCATACAAGACATAAAAATCATTAAATTCATGCATAAGATAGTACGTAAGACTACATATTCAGAAGAATACTCTACCACAAAGCTCTGCAGCCTCCAGAGCGTCCAAAATAGCATGGTGAGTCACATTGTCGTATGCGCCCTTTATATCCAGGAACAGTGCCGCGGCCAAGGGCTTCAAATGTTTTTGGCGCTAAACGGATGACACCAGGTCGACCACGTCGTCAACTGAAGAGTGTTCACGTTGAAACCCAGACATTATAGCCGGACATATACGGTAGCGCTCCAGGTTACACTCAATACGTGTAAGTACCATCGTTTCCAGTACTTTGCTAACGCAGCTAGCCAGCGCAATTGGACGGTATTATGTCAGGTCAAGTGGCGATTTCCCTGGTTTGTGGCGTTTACCACACAATGACGAGTATGTTAATTAGGGGGCACTTCGGCCACATATTGCGGGTTCCGACCCGAGCAAGCTAAAGGTGCAGCCAGCGTTTGCTGCGCGCCTGCGCTCTCGCTCCGAAGGAAGGTAGGCGCAGTCAATAAAGAGCTCAAGTGTTTATTCCACAGTAAGCTGCATTACAGAACACTGCACTAATCCCCCACCTCAGTACAACCCATAGCCCAGCCACAGCACCCGAAAACCGCGGGGCCTGGCGCGCAGAGACTCATATACGCGCATGACGGCGTAGCTAACGGTGATCGCATGCTACACGGCCAATCAAAGGGTTAAATCGCGCGCGACCCAACGCAAGGGAGGATGGGGGATGAGCAGAGCATATCTTGACGACGCAGGTCGCACGTCGATGGTCCATCGTCTGGAACTGTGCCGTCACTCCATGATTTGTTGTAATATTCCAAAAGGACACGCCTAGCTTCTTGTTCAAGGTTTGCAAGTGCACAGTATGGCCCACCGTCGGGTCCCGGCGATGATGACCGTCTGCAAGAAGCCAGCGCGGCATCAAGTTCCTCCACGGGGACGGGAAGGTCCATCCGAGAATCTCGTGAAACGGGAACGTTGCTGCAATGCAGCGTTGTGGATGAGGTGGATGGTCCTGCTACCCTAGCGCAGAAATCCTCAGCTACATCGACTTCGCCACGTCGTTGGCAGAGTGCGAGAGAATTGAAAGGGTGCAGTTGGTGTGGGGATGTTCGGAGGCCACGAACGACATTCCATATGCGTGACAATAGTTTTCGTGGATCAAGTGTTTCACAGATTGACTTCCTACGTTGCGCCTGGGGGGCTTCAATCCTGCGCTGAATTTTCATTTGCATGTGCTTCGCATCTCTGGGGTCAAGGCTCGACTTTGTGCACCGGTATCTACGCTGTGCCCTCCGACGAAGTGATCGTAGGCGCTACAATTCCATATCAAATTCTGTTTACTTTGTAACTGGGGTGTATATCCGTGTTGCGTATTCCATGGCCTCCTTACTTTTCCCTGCCACACCAACGGAGGAACCTTCTCTGCAAGCATCTTCCTCAAATGCTTGAAACAGCGACCGATCGATGCGTCGCATGTGCGTGGCAGAGGTGCACGTGCAAAGGCCAGTAATGATCAGATATGTAGGGATATGGTCACTTCCGCGGGTTTCAATACCTGAAAACCACTGGAAGTTGCTGATAAGGCTTCGAGACACGAATGCCAAGTCGAGGCAGCTGCTGTAAGTTGTCCCTCGAATATAGGTTGGGGCGCCGTCATTTAGACACTGAAAGTGATGGTCAGAGCCGAAGGACACAAGCTTTCGTCCCCTAATATTCATTCCAACGCCTCCCTACATGGTATGGTGAGCGTTAAAATCGCCCATGACGATCCAAGGGCCGAGTGTAACCGCCATCAAGTCACTCGATCGTGCGGCGTCAAATCTACTTGATGGCGACAGATACGCACCCACAAGCGTGAACGTGAGATTACGACTCTTCACTGTTGGGTAAACTTACTGGTTGTCGGTATTGGGAGGAACTGGATGAAGCACATACGCAAGTTCACGCCGAAAGTAGACGATGACTTTACTGTTTCCTCGGTGCGTGGGAGATGCTAACGCCTCGTAGCCTGACAGTCGCAATACCTTTGGTACATTTGGCTCACAAATGACAAGGACTGGGAAATTATTTAAGTGGGCATATGGCTGAAATTCGGTACTGTAGACCACGGGCATTCAACTGAAAAATGAAGGCTTGCTTCAGCTGCTGTCCAAATGTTAGAGCTGGGGAAGCCATTGTTCCTGGTACTGTAGAGTCGCTAAAACGGGAGTCAGCGCGTCCAGTACTTGCAGCGCATTCTGTGCTGCTGGCGTGCGCAGGCCTGCCAGCACAGTGCGAATGGCACTCAGGACGGACTTGAGCATTGCCTTAACGTGCAATTCTTGGCGATGGCCGAGGTCTTGGCCTTTCTGCTCATCAACAGTAGGCGCATAACTTGGAGATGGCATGCACTTTTCTAGCGCAGTGGACGTGCTGGTCACTGGGCCAGCACTGGGTGTCGGGAGTGATGGCCAGATAAAGTCCGAAACAGCAAGTCCCAGTCGTCGGGCTCCCTTGATTTAGTACGGCAGGTGGAGGAGGAGGACGAGGTGCAGCAGTGCTAGAGGCCTCTCCCTGCCAGGAGTAACGGCTTTTTTTGAAGTCCTTCGATGACGCGAACGACGTCGTCGCAACTTCGCAGCGGCCTCTCTGGGCGTGAAATGGTCCCGCACAACTTGCTTCAGCACTGCTCGTTGGTTCTTTAGATGGGGAAAGTGTTTCGAGGAGGAATTGTGAGGGCCGCGCCAGTTGGCACATTTCAGGGTAGTCGCGCGGCAAACGTCGCCGCTGTGTGACTCGGAGCATCTAGGGCACACGATGCTGTTCTTGCAGACGCCACTCACGTGCTCGATCATCATGCACTTTCTGCATTGAAGTGGCTTGAGCGCGAAAGGTTAAACCGGGTGGTGAAAATGCCCAACCTTCACACACGACGGTATGGAGTCGTCCTTGAATGTCAGCTTGATGCACTGAGATCTTCCAAGGCGCTGTACTTCCATTATTGAGATGCTGTTGGACGCTGGTTTGATTAAATAGGCAAATCAGCGTCAGCAATAGAAATGTCGACGTTGTAAATGACGCCTGCTGTAGTGTCGCACTCTTGGAGGCAATGGGAGCGTACACTCATGTCGACGAGTTTATTAAAGGCGGTCAAACTTTGCAGTGCACTCCAGTTCATGACATGAATAGCGATGATGTTTTTTAAAGGGACACTGAGGAGAACGCTATCAAATTTTTTTTGTTAGCAAAATCTGATTGTTCGGCAATTCATGGCTTTGTTGCCGCTTGTCCGGGAGCGAAAGATGCATTTATTTCAAAGAAATTTGAATTCGAAGTTGAAAAAGTTTTTCCCGCCCCTCCGATTCAAACTCGAGAACTCTTATGACGTGACGGAGAACTCTTATGACCTCATAGGACGGAGTGATGTGAAACGTGACGTAAACTCAGACGCCGTGATTTCTGACCGTTAGCGGTGCGGTTTAGCAGCTGCCGAAATGAAAGCTACCGCCGCGCGTTGAAGACATCTATCGGGAGTCGCTACTGTCGCTTTGTTTACGTTTGCACCGGCGTCTTGCCAGCGTTACGATGGATCCCGTTCCCTAACCCGACGACGTAGTTCTCGCAAAAACTCCGGCCTGCATTTCAGCGACCGCAGCCCGAGAGAGCGTGCGATGCTTTTGAGGGAGCACGGTTAGGTTAGGCCCCGGCGGTAGTTTCCCCCTTCCGCCGTGAGCAGCCGCTCCCAGTGCGGGGAGTCGCGAGGGGAAAGGACAAGGTCGGCGCGTTGTGCTCATCGGAGGCTGGCCGGGGCTTTGGGGCCAACGGATTGTGATTCCTTGAACGGCGTGGTTGCACGGTGCAGCAGGCGGCGCCGAGGCCTCTCACGGTTGCAAGGGCTAAGTTATTTATTTATTTTTTGCCACAAAAAACGGATGGGTGCTCAAGGGTGGTCGGGTTTAAAGTTGGCGGCTTGAAACAATAGCCGACGCACGGCGCTTCAACGGCTTCCGCTAGATCAACGGGTCCACTGGATCGGGCTCTCTCGCCCACTTGCATGTACCTTCAGATGTGTACTGTGAATGAGCTCGAAAAGAACAACTCCGCCCAACTGCCGAAGCTATTGAATTACGACACAACGCTCACCTCGCCGCGGAGCAGAATCAGTCTGGACGAGCCGGCGGCGGCTGGCGCTGTCAGCGCGAAATAGAGACATGCTCCAAGTCTCCCTGCCAGTTCGGTCAGAGTGCGCCGAGGCCGCCGATCGAGCGCAGTTGGAGGGTCTCGCTTTGGCCGACGTGACGTCGCCGTGCAGCGCGCGCGTTACGCCGGAGCATAAACGCGTCTTAACACAGCCTGCGCTTAACCGCTAACCAACGTATTCGGTGGCGGCATCTATGGGAGCCACTGAAACCCCCCGCCCACTCACTGAAAAAAAATAAAATCCTGTGACGAGGCTCGCAATCGAACCAGGGTCTTTGACGCTTCATGCGGAGACGCTGGCACTCCGCCACGACGGCTCAGTGCGTAACTGCCAATAAAGGCTCATCTAGTGAATGCACTCTTCCGATGCAGAAATCGCCCTTTCGCTACATATCTGCTGGCCTAACAGAGCTAGGACATCAGCAATTTTTCTAAACTGCCTTGTACCTTGTCTCCCGTCCCTAATAAACGATTTCCGTTAAGTAGTTTGAAGTTGACTGGCCCAGCCGGGAATGTTTCGCCGGGCGAGCGTGCGCAGACACAAGTACGAACTGCCTTGTACGATCACCGACCATCGTGCCATCATAGTTTTTCATCGACCGTGGCGATTATCTGACCAGCCTTAACAGGCTCCTTCAAAGTTTAACTAGCACTTGAATCGGCACTTGTAGTTCCGCTGCTGCTCGGCGCTTGTATATCGAGGCGCGTCAAAAACAAAACCACGGGGCACGCAAAGCTCGTAGACGCGAAGCGCCATAAAAAATCGACTCTCTCCTGGCCGCCTGTGGCGCCGCCAAGCATCGGTTTTCTTTGCTTCCAACAATCAGGGTGTCTTTTGTCTGCCTTCCTTGTATGATAAAAGTGCACTATCGGTTTTAAAACAAAACTTACTTCAATATTGAACCGCGCAACCTTCATCTGACTGCCTCGGAGATTCGCGCCACATGTAGGAAGGAAATTTCCTCCAAGGTGGCGTCTCTTGTCCTATGACGTCGCCACGCTTGTATTTGCGAGATTGGCCTGTGGCGACGATACCTGTATTTTGGTTCTTGCTATTTTCTACCTTACAAGAGCTTTGCTTTCAGTAAGAGCGGCGTTTTTGTGATCAGGAGCTGGTATTCTATCGATACAAGCCAACTTCAATTTCTCCTCAGTGTCCATTTAAAGGCGGTCAAACTTTGCAGTGCACTCCGCTTCGTGACATGAATAGCGATGAAGTTTTTGTAGGGGTTGACTCTCACGTCTTTAGTCCCCCCAGGGGCGAGGCCTTCAAGAAACAAAGACGTGGATTGCCTCTTCAGGTGATTGAGGCTTCCGGTTGACGTGTCAGCCGCAAACAACACGGTATGTGTGGGGGAACCTCGCGTCTTGACGATCGTAGACGTGCTTGATGAGGATGAGTCCTCAGATCGGCGCAGTCTTCGCTGGGCTCTCTTGCTGAGGACTGGTACAAACCCATCGTCCGCCGAAGTCATCACTGGCCCCCGAGTACACCTCGGAGGCCAGGCTGCTTGCGTCACTAGGATCACAGAGGCGTTTTCTCTGGGCGGCCGCTGCCGACCCACCGGACTCCAAGGGAGGCCCGTGAGCCTCCACTTCCATCGCAGTGCGTGAAAGGGAGCGGTGCCTCCCTGTTTATAGCACTAATTACAAAAAAAAAACTGCAGAGGCGTGAAGGCAGCGTTCTGGTAAGAACAACTTCTTCGTCTTCCCCCCTGAGGTACGCGGAGGTGGTGAGGGAGAAGTGTGGGCTGCATGCGTTAGCGATGACAATGTTGTGGCAGACACGCGGCACTGCAGCAATGGGCCGAAGCGTTCATTGAATGAGCAACCTCTCGCGATCAACCATTAATTTAAATTACAGCTGCCAGGGTGTCAGGGTGGACGCGCTGCCTATCCAGTGTCCGGAATGTAGTCAACGTTACAGACGCCAAGCCGCGTCTAGTTGCCCGATACACAACAGCTTAGCAAAGACCGAGCTTAGCCAAGTATAACTACGCATAACCTTCTGTTTTCGCTTTGTAAACTTAGGTTTAGTCATGTTAAAATTTTGCTTAATGTTCTTAGACTGTAGCCAGGGGCAGATGTGCCATCTTCTCTGGTAATATTAAGATCGGAGTCATTTTAACGCGATAGCTTTAAGGGCCCCGTGTCGCAGAAAAGCTAGTGTCGCCGTCGGCCGCGTTGGCCATTAGCGAAAAATTTAAGAAGCATTAATGAATGAAACCCTGTAGGAAAATAGTCGAACTGGGGAATCGAGCCAGGGCCTCCGGAGTACGATACGAGCACGCTAACCACTCCGCAACACCAGCTCGATACTTCGGAATGCCGCGTCTTGTGACTAAGGTGTTGTCTTAGAAGGGTGCTTTAGAGACATGTACTGTGGTGCATTTTATTAATTATGAGCATGGAAATTACACAAGTCAAAATTAAGCGAGTAGCAAACTACGTTTCCGCTACTTTTCCTCTTCGCTTGGCTTGTACTTAGCGCCATCAGGCGGCGCCCACTAAAACCACCCTCTCCTCTTCGCAATGTATCCCACTGCCCCAAAAGATAGCGCGCGACGGCAGCGACTCCCGCATGCTTAGTTCGGGCGCAGTGAGGCCGAGCGGGGACGCAGGAATCACGCGGTGAGCGGCGAACAACGAAGCGCACGTCTAAGGCGCGTTCATCACAAAGCTTGCGGCTTGCTGCTCGTTCGTTAGGCGCGGAAGCTATGCTGGCGTTCCAGGCATCGGGTTTGTCGGGAACGATGTGCCGACGAAGGGGCCTGGCAACGCTTCTACGTATTTTGGCGCTCCACGCGTCCGTTTCACCCTACGGACATCAACAGCATCTGGTTCACGCGGCACCTTCTGCATATATGGGAATTAACCCATTACGCTGTCACGCCATACCCTTAAGGCAGAGCTTGAGTGTCGCCTCCAATTTTTTAGTAAGTTCCAACAATCATGGGCGCCATCCCCCCCCCCCCCCCCCCCACACACACACACAGCAAAATTCATTCTAATATTAAAGCCCCACATGGCGTACCTGACAACCATACGCTCGAACCTGAATCGTGCGTCCAAAAATTTCGTAAAGCCTGTCTGCGAAGCACTCAGGTTGTTTCTTTAGTTCCGCAAAGGTAAGCTGATACCTACGGTTGTGCTCCCCTCCTGCGTTACGCGTGTTTGCCCCTCTTCAAAATCGGAGGCTTTGGAAACGAGCGTCACAGCCTCGCTGCGGTCATCCGTCACATGGCAGCACAAACGATCGTTTTTTGTTCGTTTTACTCGTGGTATTTCTCCCGAAAGCTGCGTGATATGTGTTAAAACATGTTTTACGCAAAAGTAAAAGCGAGAAGCCCCATTCTGTGGAAGTGCTGTTGAAGTGATTGCCACATTGTATTTGCTTTACATGCATTTCACACCGCTTCATTCAATGACGTCACACTGCCGATTGAACCTTTCATTCTATGCTGTTCAACTGCCGATTGAGCCTTTCGTTCAATGCCGTCAAACTATAATTGATCCTCTGCTCAGGACAGTGAAATCGATCACCTGTGCAAGCGCGAAGGGGCGCTGTCTAGACGACGAGCAGACGGCCAAATGAGATGCAAGAAAAGCAGTATGCTTGAGGGGTGTTCGATCTGGCCTGATACAGTGCGGGTCGAACTTGTGTATACGGAGGTTGCGAATGGAAACTTTCTGACGCATGCACGAATGAACGATGTTGGGCCAGAAGATAACGGTAATCTAAGCTTACGCGTTTTTATAAGAATTTGTTGCCTTGCGTACCTTGTATTCCTGTCTATACTGTTCCAAGACGCGTATGTCCCTGAGCATTTTGCTCTCCCATTCCCCCATTCCTCCCCCCGCCCCCCCCACCCCAAAAAAATTCATTTGTCTTTCTTTCCCGTTGACTCAGAGTGCTTAATTTACAGCGTTCGCAACCCGGATATACAGGGAGACTACAATTAACAGGTAGATTTGAGAGCGAAGCTCTGTGATTGGCGCAGCTGGACTCCTCTTAGTGTGTCGGGGCCGTTTCCCATTGTATGATGCTGCTCGCCATGTCAGGCGCCCAGAGACGGCGCGACGTGATGCGCAACACTAGAGTCACTGGAAAATTCCAGTAACTCTATATCTCAAAAGCACGCGCTCAAATGTTCCCTCTAAATGTGCCTTGCCGTGTGCTATATATATATATATATATATATATATATATATATATATATATATATATATATATATATATATATATATATATATATATATATATATATATATATATACACTCGTGGCATTTTGTTTTTCTTGGCTTGCGTTTCTTTCAGTATAGATTGTAACTTGACTCAAATTATGATGCAAATGTTGGCATCCCCGGGCGTTTGTGCTTCACCGTACTGCAGGTATGAGCTTCTACGTGCTAGTGTCCCTATTAGAGCTTAGAAGCTGCCGATGTAATAGTAATTTAATAAATGTTTTATTATAACTCAGCAGTGTTTCGTGTAATAATACGGCTAAGAGTTGTTTGGAAGGAAATAATGAATAAAAATTCCAGTAGTTTTGTATGTGAATTTTGTTCACGAAGGAATAGACTAACTTATCGTTTTTCAATCAGAATGTAAATAGCTGGAAAGGTCTTTCATGCATTTTTATTAAACGATATGAAGTAATGCACACCCTCTGCAGTTTCCGGACGTCTTGTACTATGGTTTTCTGTTCAAATGACTGAGTTGGCTTCTCTATTTATTACTTTTTCGAAAGCGCGTAACGCTAACATTCTCCCGTTATGTTGTTGTTTTTATTGAAGGCTTCATGCAAAATTAATGCATTTAATTTTAGGGTGACAATAAGCGGTGTGGGCTCTTTCTTAAATCCCTCCGCGCACGGGGCCAGTACATGGCCCTAGAGTGGGCTTCTTTACATGTCCCGGGGCGTGCGAAGAGAGAGAACCACTGCGTGGTTCGAACACCGAGCCGAAAGGGGTCCGGTCTGCTCTTGCCGCGCTCGTGCCCTCTCAATCCAGGAGAACTAGCACGTTCACAGTACACGTATTTATTGTGCAGACAACTACAATACAAACACAAGCACTGTATGGCACTCCTTCAACTACTGCGCGCCTGGCGTTCACCGCCACCCGACAGCGGGCCGCAGCAGATGCGCGCGCAGACCTGTGCGGCGGGAAAACTCTGGTGCGAGCCGCGGCTGCCTCAGGTCAGCGGCAGCAGTTACTCGGCGGGCTTCGCAGGGCGCTCTCAGGTTCCGCAAGGGCGGTGCGCGAGGGTCTCCGCGTGTCGTGTTAGGGGCCTGTACGACAAGGCACGCGAATGACCGTCGGCAAAGGCCTCGGAGACAGCGAATTACGGTCGCTCACGTACCTTGCCACTTGTGTCCGGCCCGTGTTCCGCCTTCGTCGCACGCATGTCTACAACTCACCCCGAGCCCCCGCGACCGGCCCCGAAGCAAGCACCGCTTTGCGCCTACGTCACGCCCCCGCGGCCTAATCAGAGGAGAAGGTAGCACGACACCGCGGAGCGCAGCCGAAATCCCCGCGCGAGCGGAGGGCCCAGCGGGGGTCAGGCGGCGTCCAGAGCCGTACCAGGCCTTCGTTAGCGGACGGGGTTTCGCAGGGGTCGAAAAGGAACACCACAGGCTGCCCTCGTGACAGCGCGAATCCCCACAGCGGAAAACGAAAAACAGAAATGAATAAAGCCGCGATGTCCAGGAAAGCATCGTAGGCATACATTACATGTATGCACTGTATTGAAAAGAAATTTTGAGTTCAGTGTTGCCTGCTCAGCGTCTATACAGGCGTTGAAGTATAAAAAGTTGAAATTGCAGATGGTAAAGAAAGAAATATAAACAGCGAAGATAACTTTTGGTATCCTTGAGCTAAAGCCTAAGAATGGACTCCTTTTAAGGAAAACATTACAGCAGAATCTTTGCTGTGTATAGGCACTCTGTGCATCAAACTACGCAGCGACGCGCGCACCTCTAGCGGCGGCCCGAGCGTCCGCAGAGGGAATGCGAAGGCGATGGAACAGCCATAGGGGAGCAGCATCTTGCGGTTTGTCGCAGAATTTCTTCCCTTCAGCAGTGGAGTCTAAAAATTACAGTAGCGCTGACTGCTGTGATGTTGGATGCAACAGCGCTTGTGGAAAGTCCCCGGAAATTAAATTTTCCGCCTTTCCGACGCAGCATTGGGAGCACGAACGGAGAAAACGTTGCATAGATTCTAATCGTTTGTTGTCAGAAGTGAGCTCTTGTTAGAATGTTTCTCCGTCATTATTTCCATCACGCAAGTGTTTCTTGTCGTCTTAAATATCTGTGAAAGGCTCCTTTCTTGTCGCAAATGTGTTCGTTGGAGTGAAACAATACAGTTCTTCTGTGTTCTTGGATGTGAAACAATAGAGCAACTTAATAATTCGCTCGTTGTTTCCTTTGCCGCGGCTCCTTTGTCGTCGACCTGTGGTAGACAGTGACGCTACTTCGCACCCATTTTAAGGCGAAAACCTTTCTAGGCTCATCAGCGGTGTGGACGGAAATTGTAGATGGAAGCTGTAGAAGGAAGTTGTCCGCACGAACTGCCAATTATAAGTTGTGTGGTAAATAAAACAAAAATGTAAATGTTGATTAAGCAACAGTTGTTCAGCAACGTATATGTATTGAAATAAGCCAGAAATTAAAAAAAAACAAAAACAAAAAGTAAAATGTAATAAAAATAAAAGAAAAAGATACAAAAATTGCAGAAAATAAAAATGAAGGGAGAATGAGAACAGGGAAAGGCTTTCTTATTTGCGATCTTAAGCAGACCTAAGTGAAATCCTGTAACTTTTCGGTCATGCGTTTCATCACTGCGTAGACATTGCCGGGTTAAAAAGCTCAACGCCTTTTATTTTTTTTTATTTATTTCAGTACCCTCAGGGCCCGAGGGCATTACAGAGGGTAGTGGGGTACAATAGAAAAAATAACAAAAGAACAGCAGTCACAAGTAACACAAAAATGTGAACAAAAATATGGCTCGCGCAAATCAGTAGGTTACAGCAAATACAATCAAACAAATTAACAGTCATTTAACACGAAATTATGAGCAAAGAATAAAAGTAAGCATAAAAGTAAGCATACCACGCAAACCAGGTCTGTTTGAACTACCACATAAGCTGAAAAGAATAAACGGCAGGGAGCAAGAATTACATGTACCATGTTAACATCAAGTTAGTAAAAGCCGATTTAAACACAGAATGGTCACTTATTTCGACGACCGATCGGGGAAGGTGATTTCATTGTGCCGATGTGCTGGGGATGAATGAGTTGTAAAAGTGGTTTGTTTGGCATGAAAGAATACCAACTTTATGACGATGATCGATCCGAGCTGAAACGTAGCAAGGTGGCGTTATAAATTTTCTCTTAAGGATGAGGTTATCGTATTAAATCTTATGGAATAGACAAAGGCGGGATATATTTCTACGTTGCGACAGTAGTGGGAGTGATAAGCTTGATTTCATGGCACTGACACTAGAGTTACGGTGATAATTCGAGAGAATGAAACGGGCCGCACGGTTCTGTATAGATTCGATTTGGTATATTAGTGTCTCTTGATAAGGGTCCCAGATAGATGCAGCATATTCTAGTTTACTACGAACCAACGACTTGTAGAGAAGCAGTTTTACGGAGCTAGAAGAAAGATTAAAGTTACGGCGTATGTAGCCCAGCATGCGGTTAGCGTTATTGCTTGCATAGTCTATGTGTACTTTCCAAGAAAGATTATGGGAAATGAAGACACCTAAATATTTGTAAAAAGGCACAGACTCAAGGCTGCAATTATTAAGACGATATGAAGGCAATGTGGTGTTACAACGAAAAACCAGCATGTACTTGCACTTTTTTATGTTTAGTTCCATGTTCCATTTGTTAGTCCATTCAAGAGCATGATCAATATACGATTGAAGAAGAGCTATATCATAGTCACTGTTAATTTCGCGTTATATGACGCAGTCATCAGCAAAAAGATTCATTGTTGAACATAGATTGTCAGGTAAGTCATTGATATATATAAGAAAAAGCAGAGGCCCTAGAACAGAGCCTTGTGGTACTCCAGATCCAACTGGAGAAGTGAAGGAAAAAGCATTATTAGCGGTGACAAATTGTGAACAATTAGTGAGAAACGAATGCAGCCACCTAAGAGCGTTAGGGTCGAGGTTAAGTTTACTTAGTTTAAAAAAAAGCAGTTGATGAGAGACCTTGTCAAACGCCTTTGAGAAATCGAGGAATATGCAGTCAACAACGGAACACCTGTCGAGGAATGAGTTTAGATTGTGTGTGAAGGTTAAAAGCTGTGTTTCGCAAGAAAACCACTTCCGAAATCCATGTTGACTGTCCGTAAAAAAGGCATTAGAATCAAGGAACAATGCAAGGTGAGAGTAAATAACATGCTCCATGATTTTACACGGAATGCTGGTAAGTGAGATGTGTCGATAATTCAAGATAATTATTCAAGTTTCCAACTCGAAATGAATCTCTGAGGCGACTGACCAGCCGAAACACTGCTGCGTTTACAAATACGCTAGCGGACGCCGGAAAAGGACTGGGGTATCGTCTGCGCCGTAGTCTGTTAAAGTGCGCGGTTTGCTTTCGTTCGCTTATCAAGCCGTTGGCGAACTTCTTTTCATGTAGAGCAGTCTAGGCTGTCCATTTTGAATAACTGTATCAGTGATCAAGAGTAGAGCAGGAGCCTACTACGATTCCTGCACGAAAACAGCTTACATGATTTCCCTTAATTAGTGTGCAGTGAACCCAAACTATGTCTCAATGGCACATGTGCGAAATTAAAGAAAGAATAGTGTAGCGCACGCGGCAGCATCTGAGACGCCACGAGAAGCTTGCACGATTTGGGGAAATAACCAGACGATATACCACCTTTGGGAGTATGTCCCGCTTCACAATACAGATTTATCGCGATGTTTTAAAGATCAATTGCCTTCGAAATGACGTTGCATACTTTTTCTCAGTATTCTTCAAAGCACTGGCCAAATGTTAACGAATGGGTACCCCCATGAGTAGACTGTGAATTGTTGAAAAAGTTTTGTTTGGGTGTGTTTCTATGGGACGCGCTGTCGCCTGGTACCGCCAAACTGGGTTGACGCACGCACGCTCGTATCGCGGAGTTTTAAAAATGCTTCGCCTTCGAAACGGCATTTCAGACTTTCACAATGTGTTCCAGGGTGTACTGGGCTCTCCTTCAGGAAGGGATGTCATGATAGGGGAACTTTGAAATCATAAAACTGTTTTGAAAACTTTTCTGGACATCTATTCCGATGGAGCTCTATTTCCCTCTGGACGCGAATCTTGCCACAGGTGGCGCCAATAGTGAATGCACCTGCCGGCTGCACGGTTCTTATAGCTAAGAATTAGTGACGCATAAAGTGAGTAATTGGGGAAGTATGTGAAAACAATCAATGTCGCTCATTTGAAGGGATTTTATTATCACCTGCTTCGTATCTCTTGTGATCCAAAACGCCTTCCCATTCTTCAATGAGCAATGCAACTGGTCCGTATGAAGAGCACGAAAAGTACTTCTTTATCCATGTTCCATCACACGTGTTAACGACGCCATGCGGGACCATCAGAGTCGGCTTTCTGGATAACGATATCGGTTTTTATCTTACGTTTGTTGTCGACTTTTCAGTACATGTGCGACTTTATCAACAGAAGACAATGCGATCTAATGATGTTGACTCTAAATTTTCCTGCACTTTGGAGCAGCCGCTTAAGATACTTGATACCAATGTCGACTATGCAGCTGTTTCCAACAATGTCGTTCGCACTTCCACAGTTCCCGAGCGACCTTACCGTTTCCCGCTCTATACTATCGCTTCTCCGTGCCCAGCCTCTTTCCCGCAAACTCAACTCCCTTCTCTCCCTGATTCCGCAGTGCCACCGGAGCTGCCCGTGATCGTGGACGAATCGGGACGCAGTCTTCACGGCACCGTGGGGCCCTACGACGAAGGCTCCCGCCTGAGCCTCCTCTGCCGGGTCAAAGGAGGTGAGACGGCGTCGCCGGTGCTCAGCGTTGCGTCTCGAGCGCCCCTAATGGAGGCGACACGTTAATGACCACGCAGCCACCTTCTTCCGAGGTCTCGAGGAGCAGCGCCCGCTCGTCGAGCCGGTTGCCGGCATCTTTACCGCAACCGCATCGCGAGCCTCCTTTCACGCGTGCTGTTTTCGCGTCTCTAGGGTGCCTCCAAACGAGCGCCGGGGCAGCGAAACGAGGCTACTGGCGCGGCTTCTCTCGGACGACTGTAAGCGGCCCGGATGAGTTGCTGCGGCGGCAGGAGGGAACGAGAGAACAGGGTGTTGGAGCAGAGCGCGCATTTTCCTCGTCTCCGCGGTCTCCAGCGCAAGCGCGAGTGATACATAGCTAGAGAGAGAGAGAGAGTGAGAAAAGAAGTCATGAGGAGGAGCAAGAGAAAAGGGGGCTTGTCGTGGTGTCGTGCGCTCTAAATGCCATCCTTAGGAAAGGGCGCGGTTTAGAATTAGGCGAAAAGTCGCACACGCTGCTCCGGGGCACAGCGGCAGGGCTGGGATGGCTCTCAGCAGCACTGTTGAGCAGGCGCAATCAATCTGGACCTTGCTACGCGGAATACAGTGCTTACAGTGTGCAGGCTTTGTTTGCGTGAAGTCACTAGCTAAAATTGTCTCTCGCTCTTCGAAACGACTTTGTACTCGTAGTCTGTCGTATCTTTTTCGTAAATTTTCGATCTCGTCGAAGCTGAGTTACTAATGCTTGTAGAATCTTTTTGGGACCGAAGATTTCCATTTCAAATCTTTTGTGTTGGTGTTGGTGACTGGACCAAAACATGCATCTCTCACCCTATACGAGCCTGGATCAAATATGCCGTTTAGGTTTTTGTTTTCGTGTGGGTAAAGCAATTTTTTAATCCACCTGCACCTACCGTCATTCCAAACAAAAAGCATTTTGCATTAACTGTGCGGTTTGCTTACATAATAGGCTAGTGCTACAGAAATATTTTAATTGATTTTTTAGTTCTGCTTTAGTTCTGCACTGTCTTTTTTCCTTTTTTACTACGCTACACTAGGTGTGAAAACATGACGGGCCGAGCCAGCAACCTTCTTAGAAGCCTTCGAGTCAGATTAAAATAGGCATTTTGCGCTTTCGTATCCAAGCAGCGGCAGTGCGAATCTGGAGTTCAACCTGCGCGACCTTTCTGTGAAATAGTTTACAGTTCTCGTTACCATGCTTCTAACTTTAAGAGCCGTGTGAAAAGGCATAATCACGAACTCAGAAGTTTTCAGTCAAGTTTTAATTCTCGTTCTCAGCAAACACTGTATTTCCTAAATATTGTGTGCAGAAACAGACACAATAAACAGTTTCACTCGTACTTTGTGTTCTCGCGTTTCCTGGCAAATGACTATAACATACAAAGCACCCTTGATAAATGTAAAGCAGTTGTATGGGAAGTTTGTAACTGATATACAAATTCGATAAGGACCGCGATAGTTTTAAACATGAAAAGCATGAAAAACGAAGAAAACAATATTCAACTTTCCTTTCTCGCGCGACATGATGAAATATTGCGCAGGCGCCGGGAGAAAGAATGTGCAGAAATGTAGCCGCCGCATTCAAAATACAGCAAAGGCATAACATTAACCGGTGTATGTTTTTTTTTATATTGCGGCGACGCAACGATAGCTGAAGCTTATTCCCCTGCCTTCCTGGGATGACAGCGCTGTTGCCGATGTCGCCAGCTTCACATCACCAGATGTAGAGAATTCTTGGAAGCACCCATTTTCCTACCAGACAGCCCCCCATGGCTCCGCCCTAACCAACTTTCTTTAGTGTTAGTGGGCAAGAGCGGGGGTTATTGTTATAACACGCACTGGTTACACCAATGACAACTCTCTTTTTAGCTTAAGAAACATTTCTTAGGCTGTTCCTATTGTAAAGAAGGTGACCAAGGGCTGTTTTCTATAACATGTCCATTTTAAAGCAGCCTTTTCGAGTCCGTCTGCTCCTCTGTGTTTGGTTATTCAGATATACCCGCGGCTTTCAAGCGTCTGTTGCAAGCGACCCGGCCACTGGGTGGTTGGCGACCGGACCTTACCGGTGGCTGGCATTGACTTCTATTTGCAGCCACTTATGAGGCACATCGCACTGCTCTGTCAACAGGAGGCGACCGGACGTGCCCATTGGCTGCCATTTGCTGCGATATGCCGACAACGGTGTGGTCCGGTCGCCATTTACCCAGTGGCTGGGTAGTTTTCAACAGACGCTTGAAAGCCGCGGGCATATCCACGTGATGAATGACAGAGGACCAGATGGACGTGAAATGACCATTTTAAACTATGCAGATTAAAGAACGCAGCCCCAGGAGTATTATTTTGACTCTATCTACTTTATTTGGTCTTGACGCGAATAGTGATGAAATAATCAATGACAGGCACAGCCGGCCTGTCGTACCGTCGCCACTACACACTTGTTTGCTGGCGCATCCGTCCCGGCTGAGCCACATCGACCACGCTGCGGCAATTGGTTGCTGAGACGACACCCGGTTTCTTTGCGGAGGCTGAATTAGCGTTCATAAAGCTCGACAGGTGTGTCCAACGCATCGTTACGCTTCATCATACAACTGCGTCAGCGCCCGTCACTGTTACATGGGCGTAGCACCGGTTTGTGCAAAAAAGTGGCATCATGGACGCGTTTCTGCCAGGCATAGCGTGGCATCGTTCCTGATGGCCTACTTGGAGGAGCGACCAGGGGCCGAAGGCCAAGTGAATAGAAAAAGAAATTTATCGCAAGAAAATAGCACCCCTAAAAGTTTACACGAAGTTCCGTTTTCATGATTATGAAGTAAGTTGCAAGTGCATTGCCGCCGAACAAAACTCTTGTTGTTCACGAAAAAAAAAGATAAGAAGAAGACAGATTTGATATACCTAGGCTAACCGTCATCATCATCATTATAAAAAGCCGCAAAACGTCCGCAGCCAGGGCGAAGGTCTTTGTTAATGTACTCCAACAGAAACGATTAAATGCCTGAACAAAGTTGCGTTGCCTTTAACAATCGAAGCGTCACCGTGAGGAAACTGAACGCGTGAAATTCACTCCAAAATGTCCTAAATGTCAAGGCATTGCAGCTAACGCAACTCCAAGACAGCTCCCTCACCAGCCTGAAAGTTATAAGAGACTCGAGCTTTCCTCCGGAATAAGCACTCACTCGAGCAACCGGGCGAAGCCACCCGCTCGGACGAGCACGTCCCACCGCCGATTCCCGCCACGGTGAATATGCGGCCCTACGAATATGGCGATTCCCTCCTTCATTTCCGGCCCGCAAGGAATCCCCCTCTCCCGCCCCATCCGCCTTCCGGCGCCCCCTCACGCCCACTGTCGCTCCTTCTACTTCGCACAATATGCGTAGTGGACGGGCGCCGAGAATAGGACATAACAAGAGGACAGCTGCGAGCGCCTCACGAAGCCCCAGACGGCAAACTTTCCCAAACCGTTAATGGAGGGATAATCTGGTGGCCGCACTTTTTGCTATAACAATGTAGCCGTTTCCCTTGACGTCCTAATGGATTGTCTTCCACTCCGCTTGAACGCTAATACGGCGGTAGGCGGGCTTTGTCAAAGAATCCCCACAGCGAAAAGTATGGACGCCCACGTCTGTGCCTGGAACGAAACCATAACTCCGCGAGCGAAGGATTTGGTGCCTATGTGGGTTATATTCTTCATTCCCCATAACGGCCGCGTGCATCGAGTGCTGAATTTAATGCCCGTTCGAATTTCTATTTAAAAAAAACGAATCGGCTCATTTGGCGAGCTCTAAAACATTCATTAATGATGCCCGTATTGTACCGGCAAGTTTTGAGCTTGGCTTAGTCGCGCGATTCTCGGCTCCCGTCAGCTGTGGCTGGAAAATGTGACATTTATTTCATCTTCAAGTGCTACACAGGTGCAGTTTCGTTGAAATGGAAGCAGATTCATTACTTTTTTCATATTCCTCACGCGAGTATGTCCAGCGAAACACAGTTTTCTAATGCCTGAAAAAAAGCCCTCAGGTGGGTCTGTTAGGCTTCGTTATTCATTTAACAATACAAGAATTTCTCACAGGGAAGAGCGCTGTGCTTCTATGATGGAATAGGATTAGTTTAGCTGGCTCTTATTAATGAGCATTAAGCTGGGTTGCTAACGCAACCTTTTCCACATGCAGCGCATTTGAAGTCAGCATGGCAGAATAAGGGACAGATGCTGCAAAGTCCTCTCTGACCATCTTATATTAAGAGGCTGCATATCTGACGAGCCCTCAGTTCCTATTATAATTACATGCTTTTTTATTGCGGCCAGGTAAGGAATCAACGTTACTAAATATAGCTTTAACTGTCATAACAAGGAAGTAATAAGTGTTTCGTTTATAGTGGTGCATAGGAGAACTTATCAGTAAAAATTAAGGTACAATTACCATTCTCATTCCTCTGCAATGTCCTGGAGGCCACAGATTGTACGGAAAATGTTATTTCCGAATTGAAGCTTCTCATCTTTCTCATCTGCATCTTCCGCTGCATTCAACATCGTGGGCTGAAAACAACAGCAATATTTATTATGAGTCCTTATTTGCTAAGTGTTTACGCAGCCTTTCTTTGAATAAAAATTGTAGGGGACGCTTAAGCTCCGCATTAAGAGCATGACGCGATAACTTCAGTGGGTTATTGTCTATATATGCGGAAATAGTTATTCTCTATTTGACATTCATACATACCTGAGAGTCGTCATACCACTTCGGGCGCAGGGGTGCAGCGTTTAAGGAATGCGCCACTGCCCCGCGATGGCAGGCGCAGCCATCCTTGGGCGACTCGGGTTGCTCTTCGCGGGCAACCTCTAGTTACCAATCGTTAATTTAACTGCCACGTGCCATGGTGCCTAGTTTGGGCACAATTCATTGGGCAGGTCGGAACGACGCCATAAGGTTACGTGACCTAAGTGGCCCGTCTGCCTCCAAATTTGCTCATCTGGGGATTTTAAGAGCTTTAGCTCGATATTTCGTGCGGTCTGCTACCACCCTTGATCACAGCGCCATCTGTGGCAGCAACTACTCATCAAGTTTCGAGATTTCGTAAAGTCTCCGACCACTCTGAGATAAAAGCGCCATCTGTGGCTGCAACTAGAAAACAGCGCATCTCGCATTGAGACTTGTAGCGCGATCTACAATGGCATTGTAGAAACAACAACTTGCCGCGTGCCAATGATGACGTCATGGTCCAATATCGGGGATAGAGGCGAAACTACGTGAGCATGACGTCAGGGGACGAAACGGCGGCATAGTTTCGGTTTCTCGAATCTAAGATGGCGGCCAATACAATTGCTTGTGCCCTCTCATCTCTCCCTTCCCCCCTCAACAAAACATGTCCTAACACAGGTAGGAACACTTCCGTAACGGGACCGCTATGCATGTATACACTGCTACTACTGCTGTTGCTGACAGGAAGAAAGAAAAAGAAAGTGCACGGGCCTGCCTACTGGCTCAAGCCGAGCCACGTTCGCAGCCATGTGCTGAAAGTAGGAGAGTTAAAGGATAGGAGAGTCAAGACAGAAAGAAAAGGCGCGCGCTAATATGCCCCGGGCCGAACCCGGAGGCAGTGCAATACCGGGCCGACCCGTGCCAGAGTGGTTCAAGCCGAGCACTCCGCCATATTGCAAAAATAGGTTTAATATCTTGGCTCCAAGGACCCGCAGCAGGTATCAGGTATCAGATATCATGCTCCTCCTCCTCCTCCCTCGTATGCATGTATGCATTCGTTCCGCTATGTATACTGCAACAACTGGCACCCATCCGGGAAGTTTTATACCATATTTGGTAGGCAAAAAAATCCTATGGGTTGTGGTATAGAAATAAAACCACAATTAAATAATATGTAAACATTGTATACATGCAATTACTCATTGAAGCGTTACCGTATCGCACCGCAAGCCGAACAGACAGACAGACAGACAGACAGACAGACAGACAGACAGACAGACAGACAGACAGACAGACAGACAGACAGACAGACAGACAGACAGACAGACAGACAGACAGACAGACAGACAGACAGACAGACAGACAGACAGACAGACAGACAGACAGACAGACAGACAGACAGACAGACAGACAGACAGACAGACAGACAGACAGACAGACAGACAGACAGACAGACAGACAGACAGACAGACAGACAGACAGACAGACAGACAGACAGACAGACAGACAGACAGACAGACAGACAGACAGACAGACAGACAGACAGACAGACAGACAGACAGACAGACAGACAGACAGACAGACAGACAGACAGACAGACAGACAGACAGACAGACAGACAGACAGACAGACAGACAGACAGACAGACAGACAGACAGACAGACAGACAGACAGACAGACAGACAGACAGACAGACAGACAGACAGACATGTTAACCAGAAAGGCTTCCGGTTGGCTACCCTTCAGTGGGAAGGGAATAAGGGGATTGTAAAGGGAAGAGTGAACGAACGGGAAACACAGTCACAATTTGCCAATCAAGGCAGTCGTTCGTAAAAAACAAAACAGTGCCTTGTAAATCTTGATGGCAGTCGACTGTTGTGGCCACGGACGTAGGATCTTGTCTCATGTGAAAGGGCGAGGATCAAGTGCGAAAGAGAATGAGTTAGGAAAATACGCAAAAATGTGCTCTCAAGTCTTCTATCTGCAAAAGAACGTAAATCAGAGGTGATTAGCTTACTATAACTAATTAAACCTAATTTTCTCTCGTTAGTTTATAACCTTGGTTTCTGACACTTCTGGGCTACTTTTGAAGCTCATGTATTTTGACCTCGTGGTCAGCACTGTAGCGACTTCAAACCCACCGTGGGCTTTAGGGTAGTGCTTCCGGATTTCTTTGTACTCGGCGATACTTCGATGCACAAGCAGATTGGTCGAAGGAGGTTCACGGCGAGGTAGTGAAAAAGAGGTTTGTGTAAGTATTAACAACGGCACAGCATTTACAATATAACTTACAATAGTGCGGCACAGGTGCGGACAGCATTATGGTACCTTGAGAAGGATCTGGCCCGTTGATGGCTTTCGAAGACAGGCTCTCTGCGTCTCTCTCGGCTCTTCTGTCCTCCCTGTTATGGTCTCCACTCTCTCTTTTCGACTTACGGGAGGCGTCTTATCATTTACGGGCCACTTCTGACACAATCAACATGCAGCAGCCATACCGTTTCTCAGTATTGTTACGTAGTGGTGGCGGCAGTCCGGAGTGCAGGAAGACAACGAAAAGGTTTCCAAAGGAAACTACCTATAAGGCTGACTTGCGCCCTCAAAGAACACAATGTCTCGGCGGTGGCATAGCAACAAGCGTCCTCAGCGGTCGTCGAACCGAATGCGCGCCGCTCTCGGCCGTGCTCAATTTAAAGATGATAGCGAACTTGACATACGGCGCACAAAGGTACAACAGTCTGGAACAAGGTAACATCGGCTCCGTCTCGATGCGATCAGTCGAAATAAATCTGGTCACATCATACATCACTGAACTCTTACATCGCTAACAAAGCGATAAAGCCACGTGCCGGCACCTTTGATAATTATCAAACTAACAGCACAAAGATTAACGGCAATATTGCCAAGAGGAAAAACTGGCGCCTCGATCTACGCTATGTTCTTGAAGAGCACTTCATCCAAGGCGGAAATGCAGAAAATACGAGGTTTCGTATTTGGCTTGGCTTGTGTTGTTCCAAAAACGTGTGTTCTGCGTCTCAGTCAGCAGCGTCGCGGTTCTGTCCTGTGTGTGCAGATGGAATTAATTTCAGAGAGCGCTTTGCTCCGCTTCAATAAATTTAACACAGGGATGAGGCTGGTACGGAAACTTTCACAGCATTTCTTAGAGGTTTGCAGCGAGAAGAGTCTTATTGTTACGGCTAAACCCAGGTTTCATGCTCAACAATAGGGCAGCCAATTTCGCAACCTTATCTTCACGAGATTCCTGCCCGTCTTCTTAGTGGATGAAGTGCAGGGCTGCTTCCTTTCCCTCTCTTCCCTCTATATCCCTCCAGGCACTATTGAGAAACTCTAGGACATCAGCCGCATCCACAGCTGCCGCGGGACGTTCGCCGGGAGGAAGACTCCAGGGCACTGTCAGACTTAATAAGCCAGTTTCACGGCAGTTCATGCCCGCCGTGGAAAGTCTGGGCGTTGTTGACCGCTCGTAAGGGGAGAGATGAGTTGCATTCCGCTCCTTAGCCTTGTGGCTGGCTGCAGTAGGCGGACAGCTGCATGAACTCTCATTGAAACATTGCCTGGCATAACAGCGCCCAGCATAACTTATACACCAACACCGATCTGTGACGTAAGCATGGTGCGGTAGCACGGTTGTCCCCGGGTGAAGGCATAGCTGGGGATGCCGCCACTTATGAAATGCATGTAAGCAAAAGTTGTCAAATCAATTTTCTGATTTCACAGTGCACCTGCGAGGTCGTTTATTTGTTAACAAACGCCGAGTGTATTCTAGAAAACAATGTGAAAGCATGCAAGGTGATTACATAGCCGATGAACTTTTAAAGCACCCTAATGCGTGCATGTCGGTGGAGGGAGGTGAGGCGTGGTACGGGGTGGAACAGCAACCTATCAAAATAAATGTAAACAACTCTTCCTGACATAATATTCCCATTTCACGGTGCACCCTTGAAGGCGGTCGTACGTTAAGAGCTTCGAAAATGTATCTTAACATCTGCACCGTCATTTTGGAGCTCATTTCGTTTTAGAACATCACTTTAAATGTGTATGGTCATCCTCCGCCATACCGCCAGCACCGTCTAAGCACTAAGTCAGCCGGGGGTTCCTCCAAAGCGAGCAAACTTCTGTTGTAGTCGGGCGTGCTAGCACGCGCGCTACAGATGGTCGCATACGCAGTCGTTGAAACTACGCAGCTCGGCACAGAAGGCAGTTCTCAAACAGCATGATATGCGAACGGCGCGCCGTAGCAGACGATGGCGCTGCCTATAGCTGCAGCCTCCGCGAGCTCCCCTATGCTTGTAAACACGACGTTGGTCTGTACTGGGACTTTTCTTAAGTTTGCCGATGTTGTTACAAATGGTCTTTTGCCTTCTCTAATGCTCATGTGGGATTCGGCGAAACACCAAGAGGGACTATTTCTGTCATTGCGCCTCGATTGTGTATGTAATATGTCGCATTCTTGAAGTTATAGTTTGCAACTTTTTGAATGCGTTCAGGTAAACGTTTTTCAGGTTTTGCTGGCGTGCGTGTTTACGTCAGTTCGCTTGCCACGATTCGTGAAATAATTATGTCAAGTTTATTCACAGAACGCCGCCCTAAGTTGGCAAGATGAATTTCCTTTCCGTCAAGTTAGTCTTAGGCACGCATTCCTCTTGAACCTTCTAGAGGTCTTCTACAAGCCACGGTAGTCATATGCCTACGCTCACTTTTGACTTATGGCGAGTCCAGCTTGTCATGCCTTTAATGGCACTCTGTGCTTGTTTGAAAGCGAGAGGGATTTGTACATCGCCGCTTTTATTTTAGCTTCGCCAACAGATCTGTTTTGTCGACCAAATAAGGGTTGGTCTCTTGAAAAAAGAATTATGACGTTTTTTGTGCTTTGGATAAAGCGCGTTGCAATTAACTGAAAAAAATATTGTCCATCTACTACGGGTGTTTAATATAATATGGTCCGTGGGGGGTTAAACAGTCAAGTAACCCTTGGCAGAGGAGTGTCATATGCTGCCTGGTTTTTTTTTTTTTTTTGCGGGAGGCTCACTTTATTGTTTCGCTAATGATAATGTGGCGGTTGCAGTCACTTCGAGTAATGGATTAGGACAATATTTCCATGCCTAAAAAATCTCGTAATAGGCCACGCTATCACTACGGCAATATTAAGCAATTAACATTGAATAATGGGCGGCATATCATACCTTTCAACCTTTCCACTGAAATTTCTATCCGCCAGCGGTCTATTAAACATATCCGAGATTATTCAAAGGCTGACTTCGCGAGCATTAACGCCCATCTCGAACATTTTCTTTGCGCTTTTGGAATTTCCAGACATGCCAAATCGGGGAATGAAAACTGGTGTCTTTTTTTAAAAAAAAAACTTTTATCTCTTGTAGACGCTTACGTCCCGCTTATCTGCATTCGAGGGGGCGCCGGTAAACCATGGTATTCAAATGCGCTGAGGAAACTGTCTCGAAACAAGAAACGCTTTCTACGCAATGCCAAGAAATCAGGATGCGCTGTGAGGGGGCAGAACTACGTCGATTACCTACGCGAATACACACAGCTATTATGGTCTGCGAAAAGAAATATTTTACTGTCACGACCTCATGAACGTAATACAGGTGAACCCGAAAAATTTTCTATTCTACTCATGACCAATAAAAATGTTTCCTACAATATTTCTTTGAAGGCGAAAGACGGCTGCGATGTTACAGATTTCGAGCGCTACGAATTAGTGAACATGTATTTCACCTCTGTTTTCACCCATGAGCCCGCAGAAAGCAGCAGCTTCGCTCTGCCTAACCTTAACTATGCACCTATGGCACCTATTGTCATTACATCGCAGGGAATATCAAATCTCATTGACAACCTGAAACCATCCACTTCCCCTGGTCCAGACATTCCCGTCAAGATCCTCCAATTAACAAAATACGTTGCAAGCCAAATCCTGCAAATGATTTTCGCTCAATCTCTTGAAACTAGCGGACTTCAGGAGGACTGGAAGATAAACAGATGTGACAATTTTCAAACCTGGAGATCGCAGCGACCCCTCGAATTTCGGACCGAATTCGTTGACATGTATCACGTGAAACTCTTCGAGCATATATTATACTCGCATATTGCATCGCACCTTGATCAGAATTCATTTTTCTTTCCCAATCAGCATGGCTTCAGGGCAAGCTTTTCGTGCGAAACACAACTCTTCGCGCTCCCTACTGATCTTCACTTAAATATAGACCCTTCATTTCAAACCGATATCACCTACTTAGATTTTGCCAAAGCCTTCGATCACGTCCACTACCAACGTCTGATGTCCAAACTCTGCCGCCTGCCACTCGACCCTCTTACTTTATCCTGGATCCACTGCTTCTTAACTAACCGCCAACAGTTCACAGTCATCGCCGGTCATATATCCCAAACTACTATAGTAACCTCCGGAGTCGCCCAGGGATCGGTGCTTGCTCCGTTACTGTTTTTAATATTTATCGACGACCTACCTTCTGGTATCCCATCAACCATCCATCTATTCGTGGACGATTACGCCATCTATCACCGCATCAGCAACAGCAGTGATCAGACAATATTACAGGATTATCTCAGCAGAATCCAGAAGTGGTGCTGCTACTGGCTAATGCAGCTCAATGTTTCGAAATTTAGATTCATGCACATTTCATGCAAACGCTCCAGTATTTATTTTTCATACACCCTGAACTCAATAGCCTTGTCTCAAACTAATTCATACAGGTACCTCGGCATTGAGATAACGACTAGTCTAACATGGGCAGATCACATAACGAAATTATGCGCTAGTGCATCCAGGTCACTTGGATTTATCAGAAAATCACTTGCCATGTCTCCTCCAGCCATCAGATAACTAGCGTATGAAACATATATTCGCAGCAAACTAGAATACACCTCAGCAATACGGTGCCCTCACCAGGCCTACCTGACTGACTCACTCGAGGCCATCCAGAACCGGCAGCACGTTTCATCACCTCGCACTAGGAACCTAGGCTCAGTGTTAATGTACTGAAATCATCTCTCGGTCTCAAATCATTAGCGCTTCGCCGAAAAATTTCAATTCTCTGCCTCTTCCACAAACTGTACTTTAACTTTCCAGCACTTTGGGAAAACCTTCTGCGCACTCTGGTACCATCATCTCGCCGCTTATATAATTCCTTTAGCATACAGCGCTTGCACTGCTCCACTAATGCATTGAACAAATCGTTTCTTCTTTGTGCGATTGAATTCATTAATAACCTCCTCGAAAACATTGTCGTTAAGACTAATCCCTCCAACTTTAAGTAGCTATACGCATCGACCATTTCAAGGAACAATAAAAGTTTCCTGTACCCTGTATCAGCAACGATGCACTGCAAAACGATCAAACACTTTATTGGACACGTTGTATTACTGTAGTGTGCATTTCTGTATGCTTCTTTTGCAGCGATAGCTACACTACGCGAACAACTTCGTGAGGTCAGCGTGGCTGCGCGCTGAGCCGTGGCCCCACCGCTCCCCCAGCTGTGCGCATGCGCTGAGTGATGTCATAGCCCGCAGCTGGTGTGCGCACCGCACGCCTCGCCGCTGCGCCGACGGCGGAACAGACGCCACCCGCCTCGTCAGTTGTGCGCATGCGCGCATTGACGTCAGAGCACACAGCTGGTGTGTGCGCCGCGCGCCTACATTAGGCTACAGTGTGGCAGTGTGGCCCACACTGTGGCAGCTGCCGGCGGCGCGGCGTGCCGGCGAAACCGAGGGGGGAGGGGGGAGGACTGTAGAGGGAGAGAGAGTGAATCCACGTCCAGGACAAAGATGAAGAAGGAACGCCTAGCGAAACGCAGCGGCGAAAGACAAACTTAGAAATTCGACGGAGCGAGTTCCACTCGGCCAGCTGTAGCTATAGCGCCACTCCTGGTTTAACCAGGGCTAAACCACAGCCATTTTTTTCACATTTTCTTTGAGTGACTATATTATTTTGTTACTCTTTTACTTTTCCTAGTTTTCTCTCATTTGTTTGCCTTTTCATATCTATGGCCGTCGGACACTTCTATCCCCCCCCCCCCCTGTTATGTAATGTCCCTACCGGTCCCTTAAGGGTTAATAAATGATGATGACTATAGCCGTGTGTCTTCACACATTTCACCCTGTTTGTCTTCAGCTCCATGGGATATCCAAGAAAATGTTAAATATAAACCTTCTCATTAATACTTTTTAGGTTATCGCTTTTTCCAATGGAGGTGACGAAAACCTCTATTCACCAATTTTCGCCTTCATACCTTTAGAAATTACTGATTGGTTTTTATATTATTATTATTTACATAATTATAGTGTTAACTCCTTTTCATAGCTACCAATAGTTAATGAAATCTAAGAAGGCTTAGGGGAATGATTTCCTCAATTTTTTAAACACTCTTGTTCGGACTCAAAAATCAGCAATATAATTTTTTACGTGAAAGATAATTCTTCAGGTATTTGAAGAACAAACAAGCATAAGACGCTGGTCGGATCCCAGCTCATAACCTCCGCATGCTGCATACGGTGGTCTACCAACTGAGTTATGGCGGTGGCTGCAAGACGCACATAGTACGATTACACGCACACTGACGCTCCTGTCATTGCTGTCCTATTCCGCTATCTTCCTTTCTTCTCCTTTTTTTTCGCCAGAGACATGCGAGTAGCAGGTCTATCTACGCTTGTCTCTGAAAACTTTAGTACTCTAGAATTTAACACCATTACAAATACTATACTTTTTGTATTCTCTGTTGCTTTCCTATAGATATTTACTCTGCGATTCAGAGTCTATAGACAAAAGTCACCTAAAAGTGTATGACTCTAATTTTGTGTATATCTGTAATTTTTCTAGAGACTTTATTAACAAACGTCAATGAACGGTCTATTGACAGCCTAAAGAAGTTTTTGTAAATGCATACCACGAAATCATCTTCAGTCTTATCTATCCACCTAAGCACTTGAATTGGCGCGTGAATTCCTTCCAGTGCTTCTTTTAATCCGCATTAAAAGTAGTTAACTGCGATCCCACATGCCAAAATAATGCTTCCTTTTTTCATACCACCGGCACTCCCAAAGACTCCCTACGATTGAAAAAGCACAGAAAAGCGAAAGAATAAACTGCCAAAAAAAATTCCCTAAAACCCGAGTCTCAAAACCCGCACGTGTAATGGAGCAGCACTTATCCAGCGCCTGCAAGTAGCGAGATTAGCCTTTTTCTACCTCCTGCGCACAGGTCCGACGGGGTAGAATTTGTAGTCGGACGAGGTAGAATTGAAAGCAACCAGAAAGGAAGACACACGGAGGCCTGTAACATCAAAAGGGATGATGGCTGTCGCGTGCACCTAGAACTTTGCATACGCTCCGCATACGGTCACGCAATGCTTCAACATGCAAGTTCGACACACTCGCTAACCCGGCAAGGATACGCGACGAACGTTCCTGTGCGTGACACAGGCGGGCAACGACGAAGAAAAAGCAATTCACCCGGACAGAAT
>JARKHS020025467.1:0-10597 GCA_030143305.2 Amblyomma americanum
ATATATGTCGTAATATTTAAAATTGCGTCTTTCATGAATTTAATCTGAAAGTAACCTGAAGTTCAAGTTTCCTAACATATACTACAGAAATTTAAGCCCTTGGAGGATATGATGCAAGAAGAGAAAAATTGCAAATTGGTTTTTTGGGGAAAGGAGATGGCGCAGTATCTGTCTCACATATCGGCGGACACCTGGTCCAGAAGTGAAATACTATGAAAAACAATATAGTAAACCGTAAAAACTCTCATTACAAGAACGGCGCCAGTTATAGATATAGTTTGACGCTTTACAACTTTATAATTGAAACCGGCCACAAATCTCCGCTCCCTCAACAGTTAATCAATCCTAAGTCACTGCATAATACTAAAGCAAAACTACTGCTGCTTGCGTCAGGTGGCCGTCAACAATACTGCTTCAGTTTCATTCTCACTTCGTCCAACTGAAAGACGGTATGCAATAATGACAGCTTCGATTCACTTCATACTAGCATATATATATATATATATATATATATAATATATATATATATATATATATATATATATATATATATATATATATATATATATATATATATATATATATATATATATATATATATATATGCTAGTATGAAGTGAATCGAAGCTGTCATTATTGCATACCGTCTTTCAGTTGGACGAAGTGAGAATGAAACTGAAGCAGTATTGTTGACGGCCACCTGACGCAAGCAGCAGTAGTTTTGCTTTAGTATTATGCAGTGACTTAGGATTGATTAACTGTTGAGGGAGCGGAGATTTGTGGCCGGTTTCAATTATAAAGTTGTAAAGCGTCAAACTATATCTATAACTGGCGCCGTTCTTGTAATGAGAGTTTTTACGGTTTACTATATTGTTTTTCATAGTATTTCACTTCTGGACCAGGTGTCCGCCGATATGTGAGACAGATACTGCGCCATCTCCTTTCCCCAAAAAACCAATTTGCAATTTTTCTCTTCTTGCATCATATCCTCCAAGGGCTTAAATTTCTGTAGTATATGTTAGGAAACTTGAACTTCAGGTTACTTTCAGATTAAATTCATGAAAGACGCAATTTTAAATATTACGACATATGGCCTACGACAGGTCCCTCTTATACGAGGTGTGTGATGACACCGCTTGCCAGAGCAGTTGCGAAAATTATTACAAGGGTACGAACGTTCTTGTTTCATTTTCACCGTTGTGAACAGACATGTCTCTGAAATTTAAGATGCACTCAGCCGGTGCCTGTGCCTGTTTTTGATCACCTTACAATGGGAAGCGCTCGCTTCTTACATGCACTATTTGGCACTGCTGCGTAGGCTATTAGCGCGTGTGGGCAGCCACAATCTTGTGCATTTCAGAGGTTTCATGCATCTCGTTCAGTGCATTACAAAGAATTGGCTAACTCGGCAACGGCGCAGTTAAACAATCGGCCTGAGCCGGCGGCTGGGCGGCGGTGGCGGTTGCTGCTTCGTGCTGACGCCTCCTACGCCTTCGCTGCAGCGCGGCCCTCCTCACACAAACCCCCTCGTGACGGCAGCTCCGCAAGTTGAAGGTTCGCCCTTTACCCGCTGTTGCCGGCGCCGCTCTCGTTGCTGTGACATCTTCGTGGCCATGCCGTTCCTGGCTACGCCGCCGATCAGCGTCTCGCTCGGCGGCGAGCACAACTGGGTTTTGTCGACGGCGAGCCTCGTGAGCACGAGCGCGGCGAGTGCCCGTTTTATTTATTTATTCAAGGCACCTACAGCGCCCTGAGGGGCATTATTGTAAGGGGTTTAAGTACATTAACGGTAAGCATAGAAAGAATTCAATATAGCAAAATGCGTCAGAACAAAGGATGAACAGGAAAATGTTAAGAACTTCCAATAAAGACAACAGCAGCAATAAAGACATTTATTCTGTATTGGCTTTAAGAGCGGCAAAGCTCTGGTCAACCGGGTTCCCTCTCCCTTTCATTTGTATATTTTAGGCACGATATGCGTTTTGCTCCCGTTGTCCGCGTGCCGCGGGTGACCTTGGCGCGAGAACGAAGGAGAACACGGAGCTGAACCTAAACGAACATTGGAGAAACTTTAATTCACCCCCCGCGGCTTCCGCCATCAGAACGGCGCAGCGTCCACAACAGCGTCTTCGTAGTTCTGTGGTGGGCGGAGCCAGCGCGCGGCGCGAAGTAGCCTGAATTGTGTCCATGCAGCCCGAGGCGCATGCGCATTCCTTATGGCACTTGATGAACAAGGCGACAGCGCCTCGGCAATTGCCGTTGTTACCGTCATTACGTAATGCTAGATCCGGTGACACAGGTCCCGCGGCGGCATTTGTCATCACGGCCAGTCATCATCACCAGCCTGACTACATCTACTGCAGGACAAAGGCCTCTCCCCTATCTCTCCAATTAACCCTGTCCTGAGCCAGCTGCGGCCACCTTATCCCCGCAAAATTTCTTTATATCATCCTCCCACGTAACTTTCTGCCGCCCCCTGCTACGCTTTCCTTCTCTTGAAATCCACTCAGTTACCTTTAACGACCTGAATGAGGATTCATAGCGCACAGAATACACAGGACACAACACGCTATGAATCCTCATGCTGATTACCCACTAGCCCGAACCCTGACCCTTCTACTTTAACGACCATCGGTTACCTCCCCTTCGCATTACATGTCCTGCCCAAGTCCATTTCTTTTTCTTGATTTCGAATAGAACACGCGTTTGTTCCCTGACCTACTCTGCTCTCTTCCTGTATCTTAACGTTACACCTATAATTTTTATTTCCATAGCTCACTGCGTTATTCTCAATTTAAGTTGAACCCTATTCGTGCGCCTCCGCGTTTCTGCCCCATAGGTGAATACCGGCAAGAGCCAGCTGTTATATATTTTTCTTTTTAGGGATATTGGTAAACTGCCATTCATGATCTGAGAGAGCCTGCCATATGCGCTCCACCCCATTTTTATTCTAGTTATTTCACTCGTGTGGTCTGCATCTGCCGTCACTACCTGCTCTAATTAGACGTATTCCCTTACCACTTCCAGCGGCTCGCTACAAAACGTGAACTGCTGTTCCCTTTCGAGACTGTTGAATATTACTTTGGTTTTCTGCACCTTAATTGTTAGACCCACCGTTCTACTCTGCCTGTCTAAGTCATTGATCATGATTTGCAGCTCACCCCCCCGAGTGACTCAGCAAGGCAATATCATCATAATAATTGGGTTTTGGTGGAAAGGAAATGGCGCAGTATCTGTCTCATCAGCAAATCGCAAATTATTGAGGTATTCTCCATTAATTCTTATCCTCAGCTATTCCCAACCCAGGTCCCTGAAAACCTCCTGTAAATAGGCGGTGAATACCATTGGACAGTTCGTGTCTTCCTGCCTGACACCCTTCCTGTTTTGAATTTTATTGTTTTTATTTACAAATGACTATGGTAGCTGTGCAGTCGTTATAGCCATTTTCCAGCATTTTTACAAAACGCTCTTCTGCACCCTGATTCCGCAATTCCTACATGACTGCTGAGGTTTCGACTGAGTGAAATGCTTTTTTGTAATCTCTGAAGGCTATATACCGGGGTTCGTTATATTCTGCGCATTTCTCTATCACCTGATTGATAGTGTGAATATGGTCTATTGCCGAGTAGCCTTTATGAAAGCCTGCCGGGTCATTACGTTGATTGAAGTTTAAGGTTGATCTGATTCTATTAGCGATTACCTTAGTGCATACCTTGTAGGCAACTGACACTAAGCTGACAGGTCTATTTTTTCAAGTCCCTGGTGTCCTCTTATGAATTAAGGTGATGTTAGCGTTTCTCCAAGCATTTGATATGCTTGAGGTCATAAGGCATTGCGTATACAGAGTGGCTAGTTTTTCTAGCACCATCTCCCCGCCGTCCTTCAACAGATCTGCTGTTACCTGATCCTCACTAGCTGCTTTCCACCTCTGCATTGCTCCTATTTTTTTCTTTACTTCCTCTTTCGTTACTGGCGGGATGTCCCATTGCTGTGCGCTTCTGCCTTTCTCATTAACGTTCTGATTATACTGGCTACTGTATAGATTTGGGTATATATCTTCGGCTACTTTAACTATCTTATCCATATTGCTAATGGCTTTATCTCTTAACGCATACGTAGGATTTTTGCCCATGTTTAGTTTCCTCTTCACCGTTTTAGGCTACCTCCGTTCTTTAGAGCATGCTCGATTCTCTTCATATTAAACTTCCTGATGTCGGTTACCTTGCGCTTATTAACTTTGATAGCTTTGTCAGTTATATTCTCTCTGGGGGATTAGAGGCTTTCATGCTGTGATGACCCCCATAATGCGCAGGTCCACACGGGACGGAGAGGCAAAGAGACACCGTATGGCTCAGTTTAAACAAACAGGTATATTCAATAATTACACATGATGAAGATTATACATCAGAGGCTGGGGCGTCCGAGCTTACGTGCCGACGACTTCATGGGGGCGATGGAGTGGCTCCGGAGTTGGGCTCGAGCGGTTGCTGGCAGAAGCTGCACGCCGACGGGCTTCGGCGCTGAAGGCCCTCTTGGCGAACGATGTCGTCCTGAGCGTGCTTGCAGTAGAATTTCAATAGTCGTCCGTTTCTTCGAGGATGGTTCACAAACCCTTCCTCCAGTGTCGCCCGGCCCGGAAGATGAACAGGAGGCGAGCTTGTAGATGATGACAGCAGAGCACAATTTTACAACATACATATACAGAGAGCCAAACTGGAAAAAGCAGAACTGAATCTACAAAAGAACAAACTTTGCACCACTTCACTCATCGACCGGGCAGGCCAGTGCCTAAGCAGCATCACATCACATGCCAAGCATGGAGCCCCAGCTCAGACTGAACTGCATCCGTTTACATGCGCTTTTAAGCACTTGATTAACAAAGGACTAAGGGCGGTCATTTCCAGTGGCCCGCCCAAAGCATCAATTCTCCAATCCAAAATAACATGCGAGATGGGGACCACCCCTTGGGCTGGGCTTAGCCTCGACCCCAGAGTCTGTTAACAATACAAACTAAATAAACAACAAAAACGCCACCACTCTCTCTCAAGTGAGAGTATACACAGGCTCTCTCTTCGGAGCTAATTCACTAGCGCCTGTCTTTCCACATTCTTGGCGAGTACTGCCTGTCCGCCATGACAGGTGTCCGTCGCGGCCCTTCTGGGAAGCTGTGGGTGCCTTCCCGGCGATAGCCCACGACAAAGGGGGGGGAGGGAAAGAATGTCGTCTTCGCGGTTTCGCATAGCGTCGGCTGTGGTACGGCGCGCTCTGGCCCGCTGACAGCTCCCCTGTCCTGGAATGCAACCGGAAATTGGGGAGGACAAAGCCTGTTTCCCCGGGGCGGCGGCGGGACCGGTTTTTCCGGTCGTCACTCAAAGAGCATGGCTGGGCAATTGATGATGCCGCTGTCACGGTTCCCCGTCTACGCCGCGCCGTCGAACGTGGATCCTCGTATCACACACGGAATGTCACACTCGCTCACCCTCCAGAAGAATGTTCTCCGAACATTTGAGTCCACGCAGCTCCCCTTGTCTTTCTGAATCGCCTCGCACAGTGCGTCCGACAAAACACTTTTCGCTGCACTCAACACCACTGCACAACACCATATGCCTCCGCTGTCAATACTGGCGTCTCCAGGGGCAGCACTGATCTTCTTTTACAGATAAACATGAAACTCAGCACCCAAGCCTCTCCTTTCTAGTCCAAACTGGACGAAAATAAATTTACCACAGTTACAAAGGAGCTCCCACTTCTAGCACGATCACGGCACAGACAAAAATATAGATAACGAAAGGAAGTAGGGCAGGTTCTGCATGCGCTCCGCATGCTCTCCTGTGCAGGTGTTACTTAATGACAGAAAGGTTTAACTACCAACTCCGATAACTTAACACATAAGCACATAGCAATGTTATGAGCTGCGGCATTACACAATTCTAACCAGTTCACAACTCCGCTCTGTTTACGCCATTAGTCCGACTTAGCTTTCCGATTTCGCAGCGGATATCGGCCTTCATGAGTCATACTAAATAAGTCTGTGCCCCTTTGTCTGCTTTGGGACTTGCGAGGGCTCGTGGCAGGAGCCTCTCCTGGCGTTATCTGCGCGGCAACCTCGCGCGCTTCTTCTAGCAATGCATGAAGTAAATCCGGTGGCATTCCGGCCGTCACCTCGGGCGCCTGCCGAACAAATGCAGGAGAGGGCGTTTCTTGCGAACTATCTGCGCGCTCCGCTTCACTTCTGTCCCCATCAAAATCCGCGCTTTCCCTTTCCTCATTTCGTGAATACTGAACCGGTGCCGACTTGAGGCGATTTGCGTGTATCCTTATCAAACGCCGGTTCACGTCTCGGACTCTGAAGTTTACCGGAGAAAGCTTCTCGACAACCTCGCACGGTCCTCTCCACTTCGTCTGGAACTTACGAGCTAGCCCAATCTGCCTTTGGCAGTTTTCAATGTACACGTTGTCCCCCACATCAAACGGCGCGTCTCTAGCACTGCGATCGTGCACCTCCTTCCTGCGCTTCGCCGCTTTCTTTAAGGACTCCTTTGCGATGTCCCTCGCCACTTGCAAGCGCGATTCTAGCTCAACCTTATAGTCGTCCAGTGAAGCGTATGGGACACGACGGGGGCCCTCTGGCACTTCACTAGGCTGATCCGGGTCTCGGCCGTAGAGAAGAAAGAATGGCGATTCGCCCGTGCTCTCGTGTGCTGCGGAATTGTAGGCAAACATTGCATACGGGAGCCACAAGTCCCAGTCCCGCTGGTCGCGCGAAACAAAATGCGACAGGAACCCGGCCACGGTTTGGTTCAGTCGCTCCACCGCGCCGTTGCAAGCCGGATGGTACGGTGTTGTCTGCTTCTTAGCGATCTTAAGCAGCTCGCAAACTCTCCTCATTAGCTGCGACACGAAGTTCGTTCCCCGATCTGTCAAGAGTTGCCTCGGGGGTCCATGTCGGAGCACGATCTGTTCGACAAATGCTCTTGCAACCGTGTCTGCCTTCTGATCTGGGAGTGCTACCGCTTCCGCGTATTTTGAAAGGTGGTCGACAAATACTAAAATGTACTTGTTTCCGGAAGTGGTCGTGGGCAATGGGCCCATTATGTCCATACCTGTCCGCTCGAAGGGAGCCGAAACCTCAGGGAACGGCTGAATTGGAGCTGGTCTTCGTCCCTTGGGTGTTTTTCTTTCGAGACAGGAATGACACTTCGCACAGTAGTCTCTAACATCCTGTCGCATGCCACTCCAAAAGTACAAACGCTCCACACGCCTGCGTGTCTTCGCTACGCCAAAATGACCGGCGCATGGCGCATCGTGAAACGCGCGAAGAACCCTTTCTGTCCACGACCGAGGTATGACGACTCTCTCCCAAGCGGTTTTCTCTGGTCTCCCTTTCCTGGTTGGCCTCGTGCGCCGACACAGGGTGCCGTCTTTGTCAATGAAATAACCTAGCTGTTCGGGATGAGACGGTGCGCCCTCTAAGCTTTCGATTATTCGCTTCAGGTCAGGATCTTTGCACTGCTCTGTGCGTAATTCGGCGGGGTCGACTACGGGGACAAACTCTTCTATAGCTGCCACGGCAGCTGTGCGGCTGAGTGCATCAGCGTTCAGATGTGTCTTTCCTGACTTGTGCTCAACTTCAAAGCAGTATTCCTGCAGGTGTAGATTCCATCTAGCGAGTCGCGAGCTAGGGTCCCTGACACTCATCACCCATTTCAGAGGATGGCAGTCTGTGACTAGCTTGAATTTGCGGCCGTAAAGGTAGCATCTGAAGTGCTTTACTGCCCAGACAACGGCGAGGCACTCCCTTTCCGTAGCTCCGTACTTTTGCTCTGTGGGGCTCAACTGTCGGCTAGCAAAAGCAACGGGATGTTCTTTGCCCTCGATAACCTGAGATAGCACGGCACCAACTGCAAACTTTGACGCATCTGTGGCCATAACGAAGGGCAAACTAAAATCCGGGTGGCGTAACAGCGGTGCACTCATTAGCTTCCTTTTCAGGGCCCCAAAAGCATTCTCCGCGTTTTCGTCCCAACGAAAGGCGACATTTTTGGCTGTTAAGGCGGTGAGCGGCTTAGCGAGCTTGGCGAACTCCTCTATGTGCCTTCGGTAGTAACCGATCAGGCCGAGAAACTGCCGGACCTGGCGGACGCTAGTCGGGGATGGAAAATCCGAGACACACCTTAGTTTCTCAGGGTCCGGTCGCACGCCGTCAGTTGAAACAACGTGCCCGAGGTATTTCACCTCGTTTTTGAGGAATTGGCACTTAGAGGGCTTCAGTTTGAGACCCGCTGCTCTTAGTCGCACCAAAACCTGCTCAATATCGCGCAAATGGTTATCAAAACTGCCACTGTATATGATAATGTCATCCATATACACGAAGCACAGCCTCCCCAGAAGACCTGCCAGGATAACATCAGCGGTTCTCTGCCAGACAGCAGGGCTGTTGGCCAGACCCATCGGCATTCTTTTCCATTCATAGTGCCCTGAGGGCGTGTTGAATGCCGTTTTCTCGGCATCTGCCGGATCCATTGCTATCTGCCAGAATCCCGCCGCCATGTCCACTACCGTGAAGTACCTGGCAGAGCCCAGCTGAGAAAGCGTCTCCTGTATATTGGGGATGGGGTATGGATCGATGCGAGTTACGGCATTTAGTTTGCGGTAGTCCACTACCAATCGATACGAGCCATCTGGCTTTTCCACCAATAGTGCTGGTGCTCCCCAGGGTGACTTTGAGTGTTCGACAATGCCGCGATCAATCAGGTCCTGCACCTGCCGCTCCATCTCCTCACGTTGGGAGTAAGGAATCCTGTACGCACGCTGGTAAACGGGCGATGAAGTGCCGGTTTCTATCCTGTGCTTTATAACGCCACAGCAGCCCAAGTCCAGGTTGGACGCGGCGAATACCTCCGAGTAGTCGTTCAGCAAACCAGCCAGAGCCTCCCTCTCCCTGGATTTTACGTGAGAAAGATCGAACGACACCTTTGGAGCAGCCGAAGGACTAGCATGCTCTACAGTTGCGAGTACCGTATCGGTGGGCTCACGTTGCTCTATCGCAGAGGTGAAGAAAGCCAATGTTTTGTTCTTGGGAAGGCTCAGTGGCTGCTGGCTACAGTTAACCACCCGTAGGGGCACTCTGTGGGCGTCATTAACTGTCACGAGGCACGCGGCTGCCTTCAGGCCATTGCTGAGAGAGTCGACCGGCTCAAGCACTCCCACGGCGCCGCTCTCTACATCTGAAGGCACAAACGCGTACAAAATGTGCTCCGACCAAGGAAGGACGACCGCCTCCTCGACCAGCCGGACGGCAACCCGCGAATATACCTTCTCCAATGATCCCACTGTTTGACGGGTGTCAATATCGGTAATGCGAATCTCAGCCCCTCTCCTGTTCAAAAACGGAACTTTTGAGCCGCCCGCATTAACCTCTTCCTCAGAGAATGAGACTACTACCTTCCCTTTTCTCAAAAAATCCTGCCCTAATATACCTGACACTCCGTTTGGCAGAGACACCGTGTCCGGGCATACGTAGCAGGGGTGCTCCAATGCAATTCCGCCGAGGGAGAAGTGTAACCGGTAGAGTCCACTTATGCCAAGAGGATCCCCCGTTATGCCTACAAATTTGGTTGCCATACCACCAGACGCTTCCAACACCTCGCGGTCCCCCTTCCTTCGAAGCGTGTTAAAACTGCTCTCCTTAAGCAATGTCACCTTTGACCCCGTATCTATCAACAATTCCATGCAACAACCATTTAACTTGCAACGCACAACAGGGCATGCCTCGTCGGCCACACAAACTACCACCACCTCATCATCTACTGCTCCCTCCCCACGCTCCTCAGGCTGGGGAGGACTAACTAGTTTTTTGACTCGGTATCTGGAGCCCCGCTGTAGGCTTGCTTAGGGCGTGTCTCGCCTGCTTCTCTTTGTGGCTCCCCACGGCGCACGTTTTGGCAGATCCTGGCGATGTGTCCGCGACCCTGGCAAGCGAAGCATACGATTTCTTCAAAATCTCGCATACCGCGCCTGTAGCTTTGTGGCGGTCTCCGGTTTCCAGCGAATGGGCGCTGTTGAGCGCGCGCTTCAACCTGACATTCTACCTGCTGAGATAGCAGCTGTTCTAAGCGATCTAACCGCTCTGTCAAGAGAGCAACCTCAGGGTTGAGCACCGCTCTCTCTCAAGTGAGAGTATACACAGGCTCTCTCTTCGGAGCTAATTCACTAGCGCCTGTCTTTCCACATTCTTGGCGAGTACTGCCTGTCCGCCATGACAGGTGTCCGTCGCGGCCCTTCTGGGAAGCTGTGGGTGCCTTCCCGGCGATAGCCCACGACAAAGGGGGGGAGGGAAAGAATGTCGTCTTCGAGGTTTCGCATAGCGTCGGCTGTGGTACGGCGCGCTCTGGCCCGCTGACAGCTCCCCTGTCCTGGAATGCAACCGGAAATTGGGGAGGACAAAGCCTGTTTCCCCGGGGCGGCGGCGGGACCGGTTTTTCCGGTCGTCACTCAAAGAGCATGGCTGGGCAATTGATGATGCCGCTGTCACGGTTCCCCGTCTACGCCGCGCCGTCGAACGTGGATCCTCGTATCACACACGGAATGTCACAAT
>JARKHS020025468.1:0-33667 GCA_030143305.2 Amblyomma americanum
AGGGCTCGTGGCAGGAGCCTCTCCTGGCGTTATCTGCGCGGCAACCTCGCGCGCTTCTTCTTCTAGCAATGCATGAAGTAAATCCGGTGGCATTCCGGCCGTCACCTCGGGCGCCTGCCGAACAAATGCAGGAGACGGCGTTTCTTGCGAACTATCTGCGCGCTCCGCTTCACTTCTGTCCCCATCAAAATCCGCGCTTTCCCTTTCCTCATTTCGTGAATACTGAACCGGTGCCGACTTGAGGCGATTTGCGTGTATCCTTATCAAACGCCGGTTCACGTCTCGGACTCTGAAGTTTACCGGAGAAAGCTTCTCGACAACCTCGCACGGACCTCTCCACTTCGTCTGGAACTTACGAGCTAGCCCAATCTGCCTTTGGCAGTTTTCAATGTACACGCTGTCCCCCACATCAAACGGCGCGTCTCTAGCACTGCGATCGTGCACCTCCTTCCTGCGCTTCGCCGCTTTCTTTAAGGACTCCTTTGCGATGTCCCTCGCCACTTGCAAGCGCGATTCTAGCTCAACCTTATAGTCGTCCAGTGAAGCGTATGGGACACGCCGGGGGCCCTCTGGCACTTCACTAGGCTGGTCCGGGTCTCGGCCGTAGAGAAGAAAGAATGGCGATTCGCCCGTGCTCTCGTGTGCTGCGGAATTGTAGGCAAACATTGCATACGGGAGCCACAAGTCCCAGTCCCGCTGGTCGCGCGAAACAAAATGCGACAGGAACCCGGCCACGGTTTGGTTCAGTCGCTCCACCGCGCCGTTGCAAGCCGGATGGTACGGTGTTGTCTGCTTCTTAGCGATCTTAAGCAGCTCGCAAACTCTCCTCATTAGCTGCGACACGAAGTTCGTTCCCCGATCTGTCAAGAGTTGCCTCGGGGGTCCATGTCGGAGCACGATCTGTTCGACAAATGCTCTTGCAACCGTGTCTGCCTTCTGATCTGGGAGTGCTACCGCTTCCGCGTATTTTGAAAGGTGGTCGACAAATACTAAAATGTACTTGTTTCCGGAAGTGGTCGTGGGCAATGGGCCCATTATGTCCATACCTGTCCGCTCGAAGGGAGCCGAAACCTCAGGGAACGGCTGAATTGGAGCTGGTCTTCGTCCCTTGGGTGTTTTTCTTTCGAGACAGGAATGACACTTCGCACAGTAGTCTCTAACATCCTGTCGCATGCCACTCCAAAAGTAAAAACGCTCCACACGCCTGCGTGTCTTCGCTACGCCAAAATGACCGGCGCATGGCGCATCGTGAAACGCGCGAAGAACCCTTTCTGTCCACGACCGAGGTATGACGACTCTCTCCCAAGCGGTTTTCTCTGGTCTCCCTTTCCTGGTTGGCCTCGTGCGCCGACACAGGGTGCCGTCTTTGTCAATGAAATAACCTAGCTGTTCGGGATGAGACGGTGCGCCCTCTAAGCTTTCGATTATTCGCTTCAGGTCAGGATCTTTGCACTGCTCTGTGCGTAATTCGGCGGGGTCGACTACGGGGACAAACTCTTCTATAGCTGCCACGGCAGCTGTGCGGCTGAGTGCATCAGCATTCAGATGTGTCTTTCCTGACTTGTGATCAACTTCAAAGCAGTATTCCTGCAGGTGTAGATTCCATCTAGCGAGTCGCGAGCTAGGGTCCCTGACACTCATCACCCATTTCAGAGGATGGCAGTCTGTGACTAGCTTGAATTTGCGGCCGTAAAGGTAGCATCTGAAGTGCTTTACTGCCCAGACAACGGCGAGGCACTCCCTTTCCGTAGCTCCGTACTTTTTCTCTGTGGGGCTCAACTGTCGGCTAGCAAAAGCAACGGGATGTTCTTTGCCCTCGATAACCTGAGATAGCATGGCACCAACTGCGAACTTTGACGCATCTGTGGCCATAACGAAGGGCAAACTAAAATCCGGGTGGCGTAACAGCGGTGCACTCATTAGCTTCCTTTTCAGGGCCCCAAAAGCATTCTCCGCGTTTTCGTCCCAACGAAAGGCGACATTTTTGGCTGTTAAGGCGGTGAGCGGCTTAGCGAGCTTGGCGAACTCCTCTATGTGCCTTCGGTAGTAACCGATCAGGCCGAGAAACTGCCGGACCTGGCGGACGCTAGTCGGGGATGGAAAATCCGAGACACACCTTAGTTTCTCAGGGTCCGGTCGCACGCCGTCAGCTGAAACAACGTGCCCGAGGTATTTCACCTCGTTTTTGAGGAATTGGCACTTAGAGGGCTTCAGTTTGAGACCCGCTGCTCTTAGTCGCACCAAAACCTGCTCAATATCGCGCAAATGGTTATCAAAACTGCCACTGTATATGATAATGTCATCCATATACACGAAGCACAGCCTCCCCAGAAGACCTGCCAGGATAACATCAGCGGTTCTCTGCCAGACAGCAGGGCTGTTGGCCAGACCCATCGGCATTCTTTTCCATTCATAGTGCCCTGAGGGCGTGTTGAATGCCGTTTTCTCGGCATCTGCCGGATCCATTGCTATCTGCCAGAATCCCGCCGCCATGTCCACTACCGTGAAGTACCTGGCAGAGCCCAGCTGAGAAAGCGTCTCCTGTATATTGGGGATGGGGTATGGATCGATGCGAGTTACGGCATTTAGTTTGCGGTAGTCCACTACCAATCGATACGAGCCATCTGGCTTTTCCACCAATAGGGCTGGTGCTCCCCAGGGTGACTTTGAGTGTTCGACAATGCCGCGATCAATCAGGTCCTGCACCTGCCGCTCCAACTCCTCACGTTGGGAGTAAGGAATCCTGTACGCACGCTGGTAAACGGGCGATGAAGTGCCGGTTTCTATCCTGTGCTTTATAACGCCACAGCAGCCCAAATCCAGGTTGGACGCGGCGAATACCTCCGAGTAGTCGTTCAGCAAACCAGCCAGAGCCTCCCTCTCCCTGGATTTTACGTGAGAAAGATCGAACGACACCTTTGGAGCAGCCGAAGGACTAGCATGCTCTACAGTTGCGAGTACCGTATCGGTGGGCTCACGTTGCTCTATCGCAGAGGTGAAGAAAGCCAATGTTTTGTTCTTGGGAAGGCTCAGTGGCTGCTGGCTACAGTTAACCACCCGTAAGGGCACTCTGTGGGCGTCATTAACTGTCACGAGGCACGCGGCTGCCTTCAGGCCATTGCTGAGAGAGTCGACCGGCTCAAGCACTCCCACGGCGCCGCTCTCTACATCTGAAGGCACAAACGCGTACAAAATGTGCTCCGACCAAGGAAGGACGACCGCCTCCTCGACCAGCCGGACGGCAACCCGCGAATATACCTTCTCCAATGATCCCACTGTTTGACGGGTGTCAATATCGGTAATGCGAATCTCAGCCCCTCTCCTGTTCAAAAACGGAACTTTTGAGCCGCCCGCATTAACCTCTTCCTCAGAGAATGAGACTACTACCTTCCCTTTTCTCAAAAAATCCTGCCCTAATATACCTGACACTCCGTTTGGCAGAGACACCGTGTCCGGGCATACGTAGCAGGGGTGCTCCAATGCAATTCCGCCGAGAGAGAAGTGTAACCGGTAGAGTCCACTTATGCCAAGAGGATCCCCCGTTATGCCTACAAATTTGGTTGCCATACCACCAGACGCTTCCAACACCTCGCGGTCCCCCTTCCTTCGAAGCGTGTTAAAACTGCTCTCCTTAAGCAATGTCACCTTTGACAGCGTATCTATCAACAATTCCATACAACAACCATTTAACTTGCAACGCACAACAGGGCATGCCTCGTCGGCCACACAAACTACCACCACCTCATCATCTACTGCTCCCTCCCCACGCTCCTCAGGCTGGGGAGGACTAACTAGTTTTTTGACTCGGTATCTGGAGCCCCGCTGTAGGCTTGCTTAGGGCGTGTCTCGCCTGCTTCTCTTTGTGGCTCCCCACGGCGCACGTTTTGGCAGAACCTGGCGATGTGTCCGCGACCCTGGCAAGCGAAGCATACGATTTCTTCAAAATCTCGCATACCGCGCCTGTAGCTTTGTGGCGGTCTCCGGTTTCCAGCGAATGGGCGCTGTTGAGCGCGCGCTTCAACCTGGCATTCTACCTGCTGAGATAGCAGCTGTTCTAAGCGATCTAACCGCTCTGTCAAGAGAGCAACCTCAGGGTTGAGCACCGCTCTCTCTATGACGCGTACTCTCGCTGCGGCTGTCGTTAACGCCTCATTTTGTTCCTCATCCAATGCGGCCTCCACGGCTTGGTCGAAATTGCTCGGCTTGCGCGAGAGCACGAACCGGCGCACGGGGTCTTGCAGACCAGCCACGAACAAAGCGGTCATTTCCTCTTTAAGTATATCCTCCGCGTATTTCTTCTTAAGCTGGTCTCCTTCCTCCTCCCTGCTTAACGTATCGCGCGCTAAGCGCTGAAGCCGCGACGCTAACGTTCCCACGTCCTCCCCTACCATCTGTCCGGCGTCACGGAACCTCTGTACTCGCACGTGACGTGGTTCAGTGTCAAAATGCTCAAACGCGAGCTTCTTAAATTCCGCAAATGATTTTGTGGATTTTACTTTTTCGTCTCGCCATGCAAAATCATGAGCAGCTCCTGCCATCTTACACCTCGCCATTCCCAGCATTTGAGCATCGGACCATCCCCCCATTTTCCCAATCTCTTCTAGCATGGAAAAGAAATCGCAGATTGGAACCCCTGTCTTATCTCCCGTAAACGTCGGAATGACGCTTCCTAATGCCAGCATGCTTGCTCCGAGCGACGGCTGTGGAGTGGGAGCTCCCTTAGATACAGTCATTTTTTTTTTCAAGCCCTCCAGTGCCTCAAGCCTCTCAAATGGGGGTAAAAGTCTTACAATCAGTCCCGTGATTCCCTTTTGATTACAATTTTGAAGTCATGAATGTCACAGCATTCAGAGGACATTTGCTTTTGAGACCCCACTTCTGACACCAGTGTGATGACCCCCATAATGCGCAGGTCCACACGGGACGGAGAGGCAAAGAGACACCGTATGGCTCAGTTTAAACAAACAGGTATAGTCAATAATTACACATGATTAAGGTTATACATCAGAGGCTGGGGCGTCCGAGCTTACGTGCCGACGACTTCATGGGGGCGATGGAGTGGCTCCGGAGTTGGGCTCGAGCGGTTGCTGGCAGAAGCTGCACGCCGTCGGGCTTCGGCACTGAAGGCTCTCTTGGCGAACGATGTCGTCCTCAGCGTGTATGCAGTAGAATTTCAATAGTCGTCCGTTTCTTCGAGGATGGTTCACAAACCCTTCCTCTAGTGTCGTTCGGCTTGGAAGATGAACAGGAGGCGAGCTTGTAGATGATGACAGCAGAGCATAATTTTACAACATACATATACAGAGAGTTAAACTGGAAAAAGCAGAACTGAATTTACAAAAGAACAAACTTTGCACTACTTTACTCATCGACCGGGCAGGTTAGTGCCTAAGTAGCATCACATTACATGCTAAGCATGGAGCCCCAGCTCAGACTGGACTGCATCCGTTTACATGTGCTTTTAAGCACTTGATTAACAAAGGACTAAGGGCGGTCATTTCCAGTGGCCCGCCCAAAGCATCAATTCTCCAATCCAAAATAACATGCGAGATGGGGACCACCCCTTTGGGTTGGGCTTAGCCTCGAACCCAGAGTCTGTTAACAATACAAACTAAATAAACAACAAAAACGCCACCACTCTCTCTCAAGTGAGAGTATACACAGGCTCTCTCTTCGGAGCTAATTCACTAGCGCCTGTCTTTCCACATTCTTGGCGAGTACTGCCTGTCCGCCATGACAGGTGTCCGTCGCGGCCCTTCTGGGAAGCTGTGGGTGCCTTCCCGGCGATAGCCCACGACAAAGGGGGGGGGGGGGGAGGGAAAGAATGTCGTCTTCGCGGTATCGCATAGCGTCGGCTGTGGTACGGCGCGCTCTGGCCCGCTGACAGCTCCCTTGTCCTGGAATGTAACCGGAAATTGGGGAGGATAAAGCCTGTTTCCCCGGGGCGGCGGCGGGTCCGGTTTTTCTGGTCGTCACTCAAAGAGCATGGCTGGGTAATTGATGATGCCGCTGTCACGGGTCTCCGTCTACGCCGCGCCGTCGAACGTGGATCCTCGTAGCACACACGGAATGTCACAGCGTGTATGCAGTAGAATTTCAATAGTCGTCCGTTTCTTCGAGGATGGTTCACAAACCCTTCCTCTAGTGTCGTTCGGCTTGGAAGATGAACAGGAGGCGAGCTTGTAGATGATGACAGCAGAGCATAATTTTACAACATACATATACAGAGAGTTAAACTGGAAAAAGCAGAACTGAATTTACAAAAGAACAAACTTTGCACTACTTTACTCATCGACCGGGCAGGTTAGTGCCTAAGTAGCATCACATTACATGCTAAGCATGGAGCCCCAGCTCAGACTGGACTGCATCCGTTTACATGTGCTTTTAAGCACTTGATTAACAAAGGACTAAGGGCGGTCATTTCCAGTGGCCCGCCCAAAGCATCAATTCTCCAATCCAAAATAACATGCGAGATGGGGACCACCCCTTTGGGTTGGGCTTAGCCTCGAACCCAGAGTCTGTTAACAATACAAACTAAATAAACAACAAAAACGCCACCACTCTCTCTCAAGTGAGAGTATACACAGGCTCTCTCTTCGGAGCTAATTCACTAGCGCCTGTCTTTCCACATTCTTGGCGAGTACTGCCTGTCCGCCATGACAGGTGTCCGTCGCGGCCCTTCTGGGAAGCTGTGGGTGCCTTCCCGGCGATAGCCCACGACAAAGGGGGGGGGGGGGGAGGGAAAGAATGTCGTCTTCGCGGTATCGCATAGCGTCGGCTGTGGTACGGCGCGCTCTGGCCCGCTGACAGCTCCCTTGTCCTGGAATGTAACCGGAAATTGGGGAGGATAAAGCCTGTTTCCCCGGGGCGGCGGCGGGTCCGGTTTTTCTGGTCGTCACTCAAAGAGCATGGCTGGGTAATTGATGATGCCGCTGTCACGGGTCTCCGTCTACGCCGCGCCGTCGAACGTGGATCCTCGTAGCACACACGGAATGTCACAATATTCTTGTCCAGTAATATTGACAGGCATCAGACTAACGGAGTCCGGTAACTCTTTATTTTCTTCTTCCTGGTTAGTGAGTAAATGTAGGTACAACCCGCAGTAAGTGTCTATCTTGCTCTATTTCATAAAATGCATAATTAACACTGCCGCCCCACGCGGCTACTCTCAGCGCCCTGATGTCACACGCACGTGAACACAAAAAGTACGCACATGCATGTTGAAAGTCCGCAGCCGCGCGACATCCACATGCGCCAGAAGACTCACAGACCTGTACTCATTACCCCGGAGAAAAAAAAAATAATAACAGCGATAGGCATACCGTAGCATCCCCTCTTTAAGTGCGTCCGCCCTCGGCTGCTCAAGTCCGCCTAGTTCATGTGAAAAAATGTGGCACATTCAAGACAGCTCCCACCCTTCTTAGTCCAGATGACCTCTCGCAGATGAAAGTGTTCATTTCGCACTTAAATATCAAAATCGATCAATCAATCAATCAATCAATCAATCAATCAATCAATCAATCAATCAATCAATCAATCAATCAATCCGCCTTAACAACAACCTGCTTAATCAGCGGGAGGTAGATTTCGATTACAACACACTACATCGTCTCCTTTCTACCCAGAGAAGCTTTCTCATGGAGTTGTCGCTGTAAATGGAAAGAAATAAGTACAGAAAAACGGGAAACAATGAAAGGCAAAGAACAAAAGAAGGAAATTGGAGAGACAAGGAAGAAACTAACCGAAAAACCGAGGCCGACGCTGTCGGCCGCCCGCAGCACGCACGCGGCCGGTTTTGCATTTTCGCGGGGCGTATGCGGGCAGCTAGCAGCAGCAGCGCCTCGAGCGGCGAACAGCAGCAGCTTGCAAGAATGCGCCGTCGTAAAACACCGGTTTATGACCCGTTTCGAGGATAGAGCGGCGCGGAAAGCGCAAAGCAGCAAAATCAGCGCGCGCACGCACACGTTACGCGAAGCGCAGAGAGCAGGGGGGTATATTTCACGGGATGGAAAAAAAAAAAAAAGGCGCGCACACGAGGGCGACCACTTCGCATGCGCCTGTTTCGAAAGCAGAGCGCGCTCAGCCGCCGCCGGGAACGTGCGCCATAGAGAAGACGCCGAAAGAAAATTGAGGCAGAAAAGAAAAAAAAAAAAAGAACCACCGGTCGGTTGGTTTTGTGCGCGCGTTACAGCAATCCCTGAAAAGAAGCAGTGCTGGTGAGAGCTGGGACAACGAACGGAGCGGCTCCTGCGTGCGTTGCGTCCGCGTCGTCGAAAACCGCGATCAACGGATTTGATGCACTGAATCACGACAAAAAGAAAGCACGAACCACGCGCGGCCGTCACGTGCGGGTTCATCGGACCACGGTTTGTGCTATAGTACTTGTCCTCATGGAATGAGCGTGAGACGCACACGATAAACAGTGGTAGACGAGAAGACACTCGCGTCCGCTCACTTGAAAAAAAATCTGTGGAAATTGATCGAATTCTTTTTACTCGAATAACGAGAGAGCATGGAACAGCAGCAGTGAGAAAGAAAAATCCCGGCCTATTACTGCAAAGATCGCCGCATGCAAGGTTTCACTTCGAGTTGCTTCAACTGGCCATCGATTCGGAAGGTACTCGAACAAGTCGCGCACTGAGCCCCTATACCGCTGTCACTGTTTTCTGGCTGGGACAACAGTCGATAGAGCACAATAGTGAAAAAAGAAAAAAAAAACGAGCGTATCGGTCTATAATCGACAATAGCTTGGTAGGACGTTTATGGTTATCGCGAAGTCTCAAGTGGCCTTCTGTCCGGGACATAGAATTGTGCATACAGCCGCTATACCATTGCTGCTGCTATCCCGTTATTAGTCGATTAGGCCGTTTAAAATGTAGTTTCTGAGTTTCGTGTACGCTGTCAGGCTTGAGTTGTGCTTCTTGTGTTTCTCTTTACTGCCCCACTAATTGCCGCACGATTGGAGTCCTCGAGCGTACTTCAAGAGCGAGGTTACTCTAAGCGCGATGCGATGGAACAGACTCGCGTTATTTATATACCTCTATCCACGAGCATCCCGTTCTCTCGACTCGAGGGAACTTCTGTGCGACGAACTGTTGTATTACTGCGACAGCACTAGTAGGCATTGCAAAATCACGGCGTCGCGTGTGAGAGCAAAGGACTGGAAGCCTCCATCGGCGTGTGAAAGCAAAAGCATAAATTGTTTTCACTGAACCCGTATCCCGCAAACATTTGTCCGTGACTGAACGTCGCCAGATGGGGGAATTGGGCAGATGTCAAGTACTGCTGCTGTAGTCATCACCATCATGGCTTCCGGTACTGCAATTATCATCGTCATCCGAGTATATAGCGTAAACTGCCGGAGAAGTGCCTCCAGCAATGACCTCGGATTTTTGCTGCTTTGGTTCTCCGCTGTCACGTCATTTGATCAAATTTTCTGATTGTACAATGGTGCAAGAGATTTCAATCATCTGCACCAAATCACGGCGGCGCAAAGTGATTTTTTTTTCCATATGAAAATATATAATGAGCTGCGCCAGTCGCTGGCTTGAAACCGGCCCGGCGCTAACTGGCGCATTTCGACGCAGTCAGTGAGGTGAAGTTATCGGCAAACCTCTGTGAGGAGAGCTAGCAATTGTTTCAACAAGCAATTTGTGCCTGCCATGGAAAGAAGTAATCTGCAGAAGGAAGCACCGAACCATTCGCGGTCCGCACTGAACATCGCTTTTGCGAATAATTTTTTTTTTCTCAGTGTTGGGGTCAAGGGACGTGTCTTCAAGGTTTCCCATCGACCGCTCTCTTGACCTGCAGTTCCGGAATTCAGCACACACACACACACACACACACACACACACACACACACACACACACACACACACACACACACACACACACACACACACACACACACACACACACACACACACACACACACACACACACACACACACACACACACACACACACACACACACACACACACACACACACACACACACCACACACACACACACACACACACGCACACGCACACACATACACGCACACACACACACACACGCACACACACACGCACGCACGCACGCACGCACGCACGCACGCACACACACACACACACACGCGCGCGCGCGCGCGCACGCACACACACACACACACACACACACACACGCAAAAGCGCTTTCAACACTGAGGGAATAGGCGAACACACTGCAAATAACTTCGTCCATCTAAACCAGAGCCCCTCAAAACAAGATATTGCCACGACGTCCTTATGGTTTATTTATTCAACCTGTTATGGGTCTCAGAGGGCTCATAAGATGTCACCGGCAATAAACAGCCGCCATTTTCTCGTCGGAAAACCATTTCCGCTGGCGAGAATGAGGTTCTGAGTTTTAATTCCTGGACAGCGCGCAGACATTTGAGATTCTAGACAGGAAATAACACCTAACGTCCTTCTTACGCGATTCTTCGCCGATGGGATGTGCGCCTTGACACCTGAACCTTCTCGTGCCTTTTGTTCTTTTTGTACGCCTTTTTTTTATGCCTAAATATTTGTGCACGTCGTTTTATTTCCTTTGTTCTGTGTATCTCATATATATATATATATATATATATATATATATATATATATATATATATATATATATATATATATATATATATATATATATATATATATATATATATATATATATATATATATATATATAGCAGACAAGTTAAAGGAAATGAGGGGCCCGTTTGACAAATTTATGAAGGGAGCCAACAGTCACCGAAACCAAGGTGCATAGGGGAACGATATTTTTTTTTTAATGTGTTATGCTTATTAGTGGGATAATATTACTTAGATTAATAAATAGCTCAAAGAAAATTACTTATAAAGCAGCAGAAAAAACAACCATGCCGCCGGTGGGATCCGAACCCACGACCTCCGAATATCGCGTCCGGTGCTCTTACCAACTGAGCTACGGCGACGGCTGTCCAATCTGCTGCTCTCGTGGATATTTATGTGGATATATATATATATATATATATATATATATATATATATATTATATATATATATATATATATATATATATATCGCTGTTAATAATATTCTTGGCTGTTTCCTGCGTCATCTATCTAGTTTTCTTTTTTTTTTCCTTTTTTGTTTCCGTTCTCCAGCGCTCATAATCTGAGGTCACTGCTGGTACCGTTCGATAAACTTGATCGATTCTTTGATCGACTTATAGGTCGATTAGTAGGTCCCGGCGATGATCTTTAATTCTATAAAAAGGCGGCACGCAGCGAAGCTCCTATATTCACCGCATAGGTGAAATGACGCAACTCTTACGCGTTTCGCAAACCGCATAACTTCGTCGAGTCAGGCTCAGCTGTTGGGCCATATTTTGCGGCGCCAAATGGATATGTCCCGCAGCGGCCGACTTTCGTCAGTCGATGTTCATGCGGTCTCACCTTGAGCACACAAACCAATTCGCTTACTGGAAATCGATTCGAGGCGCCCTCTACTTCCAAGTGTAGTCGAGCGTGTGGTAATTATACGCGTTGCCCAAGACTGGCCCTATAGCCTGCGACAGGCGTGCACTTTCATCAGTCACGACAGATGAGTTTTCCACCCGAGTAGAGCGGCCGGATTGCGGCAGCTATAGCGGAATGGGGCGACGTCCGGCGCTGAACTGAACCAAGCCATGGTTTCGTAACATGGCTGCTTTAAGGAGGTTCTAAGTATAGGCATACGTGTGCGGGAGGACTGCATAAGTATAGGGATGGGGTAAGTATGCAGTCAGACCAAAATCGTTCACGTGGAATGCGATATGGTAATCACCCTGGTGCGAGATTTTTGTTTAGGCTTTATTAAAGCGATAGCATTAAGGAGCTGGTGTCGCAGAACATTCGGCGTCGGCGTCGTTGACCATGAGCAAAAAATCCACACAAAATCCCCAGAGAAGCAACCTAGGAGGCAGGTGGTCCGCCTAGGTCACGTGACCTTGTGGCGTCATCAGAACGTGCCCACCGGACTGTGAGCAGACTGCCCGCCGTGGCAGGTGGCAGTTGAATTAATCATTGGTCGCTAGACGTTGCTCGGTGAGAGCAACCTGGGTCGCACATAGCCCAAACGATGGCAGTACCTGCCATCGCGGTCAGTGGCGCATCGCTTAACCACTGCACCACTGCACCAGAAGTGGTGTCAGGACTCCCAGGGATCAATGAATGTTAACTATAGAGAATAACCAATTTTGTATATAAGGGCATTAACCTATTAAGCTATCGCGTCATACCCTGAAGGCGGAGCTTAAGTGTTCCCTCCAGTTTTTTATTATTATTTTTTTCTTCACAGACAGAAGAAAACTGTGCTGGTGCTGTTGTATGTTACTTTGTTTTCCATCTGCTGTGCTAGTTTTTTTTTTTTTTTACGAACCATGTATCAAGAAGCTCAACAAGCCACGACTCTGAAGAAAACTGGCCCATCGCAGTGGCTCAGTGCCTAGGGTATTCAGCTGCTTAGCTCAAGGCTGTGGGATCGAGTCCCGCGACCGCATTTCAATGGAGGCGAAATACAATGTCGTCTGTGTTCTGTGCGATATAAGTGTACTGTAAAAAGCCTCCGTTGGTTGACGTTAACCCGGAGCCCTCCAGTATGGCGCCTCGCACAGCCGAAATGCTGCTTCGGGACGCTAAACAGTACCATACCATACCATACCATACCATAAAAGACTTAGATGTTGGGCTAGTTGGATTTGTGACAAATTATGCATATTTTTAGCGCAACCAGGACAGGAACACAAAGAACAAACACAAACCGGTGCGGTTTGTGTTTTCCAGCACTTGGCCAACACTTGCCAAGACTTGCCAATACTGTTTGTGTTGTGTACAGTACGATACCATACAAACCGCACCATACCATATAAACCGTACCATAAAAACCATACCATACCATACCATACCATACCATACCATATCATACCATACCATACCATACCATACCATACCATACCATAGTGCCAGGAGAAAACTGTTTTGGTTTTTGTGTCTCTTGGCATATACTCTCCCAGACAGCAACAACAAAGAAAACGGTCTTGCTCATCCCGGTCATATCTATCCTTATAGAAGATTAGTCAGGGCAACGTCTCGTCCGGCGATGCATTCAGAGATACGAGCCGGAGTTAAAGATTTGTCACCCCATAGTGCTTTCAGACAGGTAAATGTGGTGCACATCTTACATGCGAAACAGCCGCCATTAGTCAGGGCAAATGATACGGCTTTCGCTTAGCTCTGAATCGTGGCGCAAACACTGAGGGTGGTGCAGCCAATAAGAACGAGGATAAACTTAGTTTCTTGTCAATACAAAACAAATACAGCGTATTGGGACGCACTGATCTCGGTTTAACAATGGTGCTCAGTTACGTGGGAGTCGTGGCGATAGAGAAACCTCATGCGACCCCCAATCTCTTGTCTTAAGGAGTTTTGTAATGATTCTTTGTAACTATACTTTTACCTTTGCATTTTTCCTTTTCTGCCATCACAAGCCGCAGCCTGGATAACGAACTGAAGAATGATATTCCTTACTATTGGCTCTGACATCGCTACCGGTCGTTACAGGAGAACGAATAACGAAAAACGGTCTTCAGAATAAGGGGGAGTGGCTTTTACAAATACCTTCAGAGAGGAAAGTTCGATGAAATATGCTGTTACAGTGCAATGACAATCACCGTCGTGACTCCTAGTGATTTGCAAGAGCCTAATCGAAACCGTTCGCTTTGCTCGAGGAAAGATTTCATGGCGCAACACGGGACAACTTGGACAAACCAGAAAGAACTCTCTACGTGCATGACAATTTATAGACAACGGAACAATGGGATAGACGCAAGCATGTTTGATTCTACGAAGTTTTGACATGCACGATGATAAATTGAATCCTTTAAATATCACATACGTTCATAAGCTCCAAGACTGCTGCTCGTAGGTTCTCGTCCTCGAACTTACAGTATAGTGTTAAGCTGTCTTGCCGGAACAAGTTGCAGTCAAGTCTCCGAACCATGCATATCCATTAGACTTTTGTTAGTTTTCGCTGTTTCTCGTACATGTATGGCACGCATGAAACGCCAAGTGCAAACGAGAAATTGGGTTCAATAAAAGACAAAGACGCAAGGGAAAAGAAGGACACGCCTCATGCCCTTTCTTTGAGCATTGTTTCATGGCTACTGGTATAAAGTGCGCTGGGATACAAATTTTTAGCAGGAGTTCGAAAAAATAAGACAAGTTCTTTGTTCGCCAGGCCTTCTGTTGATAATGGTAGGCGATCTGACATCCAGCATATAATGCAGACTGTCTATACTTGTTTACCCAACAACACCCCCCCCACCTTCCTTCAAGGAAAGTTGGGCTTATATCGCTTGCAACGAATTCAGCGAATCCAACAGGCCGTAAGTGCTCTCTGCAATCGGCAAATCACAGCCAGCATTCACGCTGTTCGCACGGATTGTGAACAGTTCACCGTGAATGATCGCACAGCCTCGACCCCGGCGGGGTCGCAGTCACACAGTGCCATGCCCCCCCCCCCCCCCCCGCCCCCCACCCTTAACCGGAGGTTTCCACAGTCGCCTGCGCTGTCGGCAGTGCGCCATAGGCGCATGCCACGCCGTCTACCGGTCGCCGCGGGAAGCCAAAGGCGCCGCCTGCTATTCAAACGTGAATAGCTCCGATTTTCGCTGGTTTTGCCGCATTGCGAGCCGCCCTGGATAGGGGATGACCCGGCAGGCTGTCGAAGTGCCCCGAAGCAGGGTCGCAGGGTCATGCCACGGGGTGGCACCATGAAGAGGGAAGGTTCCCTATTCTTCTTCGGGGTCCCTTTTGTGAGGTGACCCCGGCGCTAAAGCGATTGCTGTGACAGCGCACGTCCGAATCTGTGCCCGCCACATCCCTCCCATATCGAGGGGTCACCTCAGCGTGGTCACCCTAAAAAAGTACACATCGGCAGGGAACCCAGTCGGATTCCGGCCCCCGTGGCGAATTCTATGACATTTCACGCTATTTTTTGTATTCGTAGGTAAGTGTTTGTTTTTCTCCGTTCGTGATGAGCGGTTATTATCACAGATTACGGGCAGACCTGCCTGAAAGCGCCTACATAGCGAACGAAAGGCTGTGCCCACATGTCCAACGGGTCGAACATTGCAGATAACCAACCTCTGGTTTCGGAGTTGTTAGAAATAAGGAACCATTCTTAACGGGGCAGTCGTACGTATTAAGCGGAATAAATACGCCATACGTAGACTTACGTTGGATGCTGGATGACTTACAAAGATTACCGCGGCACGTATGCAGTACACAGATAAGCGACTCAGTGTGTCTTCGTAACCAACTTTCCTTGGTGACATAGCTACGCATTTCATTTTGTTAGCTGAACAGAAAACGTTTTAATGACTGCGAAATATACAAAATGATTTATCAATGCTTAGACGCACGTAAAAAGCGGCCCCTGTAGTGATCAAAACCAGTAGCCGGCAAAATGAGAACTCAGCCCTTTTCCTCAAAGCGCCAGTAGTGTTCCTTCGGAGCACTCTCGAAACGTTATTAGGATGCAAGGGTAGAGAATTTAGGGCTTGCTATGATATACATAAGAACGAAGCCAACAGTTTTTTCGGTTTCGGTGACTAATGGCTTCCTTCATCACGAAACACCATTCTTTTAAAAGGTGGCTTCACATAGACAGACGTAGTGGCATCCCATTTGAATCGGGGTGCTGGCAAGCGCCACCTTGCCTAGTGAATTCATATGACCGTTTCATTTATTTCGATATTTTTATTTTTCACTTTTATTCCTATTTTGATTCTTCCCCATTGTGATTTTTTTTGTTTAGCCTAAGTTACATTGATTTCTGTGAACGTATGTCGCATTTTTCCATTCTGCTTTTATGCCGCCAGTGCTATATAGTATTCTATTTCTCGTCTCTACCGCTGACGTCCTAATTTTGCTCACTATCCATGAAAGCCAAAGTTACTGGAAGGTTCACCATGTCCTCTTTGATATCTGGATGTATAGATTTATAATCTACCAGAACCCGTCGAATGTTTTCTACACAGCTCCCTCAAGCTTCGCTAATATCATCTCCCTGTTCATATTTGCGTCCGTACTGTTTGTTTCTAAGGCAACCTCATGTAGCCTCAAATAGAAAGGCGCGGCGTCTCGAATTTGTGTAACGAAATTTGTATAACGCATACTCTCGTGGTCTCGCTAGAGGGAATTCCATTTCCACCACACACTCGGCCAGCACCGTGTGGCAACAGACTCGCCGGCTTCCTGTTAAGCAAACGAGATTCACACTAACCGAACTGCAGTAAGTGGCGCGCCAAACGTGGTCCCCCTACAAAGCGACCCTGTCCTTTGTGGCAGCGGGGCTCCAACAATGCTGATCAGACGCAAAATACCCCTCCTCCTCTTCCCCCCCCCCCCTCTTCCTCAACACTCTCTCCGCTCTCCTTTTCTATGGCGCGTGCAGTCTGGACCTGCGTAAGAGGAGCCCACCGACCGACGTGCGCGGCAGGCCGAGCGGAGTCGTATTCCATTGTAGCCGCGGCCCATGGGAAAAGATTTACTCTGTTTCGCTCCCTGGTGCGGGCCGGCGTGATCGATTATCATTGAAATACGAGAGCGCCCGCGCTTCCTCCCTTTTTAATCTTCCTTCGGAAAAAAGATACAGAGGGAAATACGTGTCGCCGAGGCGGCGTCGTCGCAGCTTGATTTATCATAACTTGTCGGGCGACTCCCTTTTCATTCCTTCCCCTCCCTCCCTTCCTCTCAGACTTCCCACCGACACCATCGCCGAGCGAAGCGCGCACACAGACACGCGTGCGCCGAGAGTGTGACTCTACACCCGACACCTGCACTTTTGGTCGGCCGCGCATTTGCATAAGCGCTCTATTCTGCTGATGCGATTACGGCCCAAGATAAATGAAAACGATCCCGAGCGAGCCGCCGCGAGGGAGGAGTTTGCTTTGGCGGAGACTGTCGCCGGTCTCAGTGACACGCCGTCGCTGCTGGTATATGCGCACAGAGTCTGTGTGTAGAGGGGGGGGGGGGTGGGGGGGGGGGGTTACAGCACGACTGGGAGAACTGATTTTTGATCTCCGAACACAAAGTGACCGGATCTTGCCGAAAAGGAAACGATTACTTTCATTCACCGCCGTTCTATTCAGAGCCCAACTTTCCCTTCTCCTTCGTTTATCTTTGGTGCCGCGGCACAGGAAGGTAAAGAACGTGGAAACGTCCTTTATGGAATCGTTTGTAATAGGCTGAATAATGGGCGTCAAATTATGCGCCCACAATGGTGTTTTGCAGCGAGTACACGGGTTATTGGAACGATTCGATATGCCTGCTGTCGGCCACCACCAAATGGTATAGGTTCAAATATGCTTCTTCTGTTTAATACGGGCCTAACTGTTTACGCATACGAATTGAATGCCTTCGACGTTGGAATCCAATTGTCGATTATAATGGCGTCACAGCATGTGAATGTGTTTGGTAATTTTTCCAGTACTGTAATTGTTTACTTGCATGAGTTTACTGTAGTTATTTTTGTCACTGTTTTTCTCGTGTAATTGTTTTCATTTCCTTCGCGTGCGCATGCGAAGGTAGAACCGGCGGTAAAATAGGTCGGAGCATGCCACAGGCGGCCAGAATCAAATAAAACTGGATCACCGCTCCGTCTAACGTTGCACTTCTGCAGCCGAGACATCGCAGTGCGCGGCCTTTCATGCTAGCAGTTGTATCTTTTTTGTCGCCTGCAGTGGACTAGCTGATTGCATGCAGCGTTTGGTGGTAGGGTCGCTTTCTTAATTCACCGCGTAGCGCTGGCAGTTCGGCGGGCGCACATCAATGTGCGAGCGTGAGGTAGAGAACAAAGGGAGCGACCCCTACCACCAAACACTGCATGCAATCAGATAGTCCACTGCAGGCGACAAAAAAGATACGGCTGCGAGCATGAAAGGACGCACGCGCACTGCGATGCCTCGACTCCAGAAGTGCAACGTCAGACGGCGCAGCGATGCAGTTTTATCTGAGTCTGGCCGCCTGTCGCATGCCCAGACTTATTTTGACGCTGGTTGTACGTGCGGCAACATTAACTTACAAAAACTAACAAAACACTCGTACGTAAAGGATGATGAATAACGCACTTAAGCCCACGAAACAGCGTCTCTGTACGCTCTACTAAAACTAAACCTTGCGTACGCTCTTTATGCCGCAGTTTGGATATAATATGCGGACACCGAAAAAGGTGATGACAAATGTTTTGAAAAAAAAAGTAAAAACAACCTCGGAGCATTAAAAGTAACCTGCTATAACGCAATCGAAATAAAGAAAATTTCCACATTTCATATGGCATGTCGGAGCTTTTGAGGTCTGCTAAATCATGTAAATCATCTGCACGCCCAACAGTGGTGAACATTTCGTTTTAGGCAGCCGGAATTCAGTAGCAAGATAACCAAAGCAAGAAAAAGAGAGGAGAGCAGCACATGTTTCGCTGTTCACAAATACTGAGCTAAAACAAAAAAATAAAATTAAAAAGGCGCGATTTAGCGTAGTTTGCCTTTTCCGCAAAACGGCCACTTTCGCGAGCCGTCATAGGCGCCGAAGGAAAGTGTTGAGCCCGGAGCCATGGAGCGGCTATCACGAACGCCGGCCGACACCAAGAATCCATCAAAATGAATCAGGGGTAACGCTTTATATCCCGTATTCACCATCATCCTGTCAGAGGACGAACGCATGGGGGTTCTGTAGAAGACGGTACCAGGTGTGGCCCACGGCGACGGGCGCTCAGATGGAGCCGTTGCTCCAGGGGGGAAACAAAAAAGGAAGAAAAGCTGTGGCGTCCGCCGAGAGAGGGCACTAGTGGAAGAAAAGGGGTCGGACGGCGGCTGCAACCTTGGAAGGGGGCTGCCATTAATCACGCGTGACGAGTAACCTAGCGCGATTGGGCAGACCTCGCGAAGACAAGAAGCAAGCAGTGGAGAACCCACAGCGCTGAAACGCTCAGAGCCCGGGGCGCACGGCGGGAAGACATAAAAAACTTATAAAAAATGTAATAGAAAAGCAAAAGCGAGCGACCGCTCGATAACAAAGTGCACGCGTTGGATCTGTGAACGTGTCCACTTTATCTTCGTCAGAGGGAGCCGAGCCGTAATAAAACAAAAGCAAAAAACAAGAAAGAGAGAGGGAAAGAGAGAGATAGAAAGAGTGAACGCCTTTCGTTTTTGTTCATTCTTTTCATTTTTTTTTGTCTTCTCTGCCTAGAGCAAAGTCCAACTTGAGTTCGGGGAGAACCACTCTCACTTGTCTGTCGACGGTGGACGGTTGCCGCATTTTTTTGCCCAACTTCCCTAGACTTTTTGCCGGTCTGTGTCTTTGTCAGCCTATATCTTCAAGAAAGTTACTGACCCCCCCCCCCTTTCCAGTTTTCTGTACTTTAACGAGGCACGAAATAAACGAAACTGAGCCGCTTACAAATTAGGACTCTCGCTGACTGTGGTTTGGAGGCTCAGCGTGTCGCTTCTTTCCTCGCTATTTCGTCCATTAAAGGATGCTACCGTACGGCCGCCACAGACGCCAGTCGACCGAAGCGAAACAAGCGGCCGACGTTCGAACTAACATTGCGCCCTAGGTCCAAGTATAGGCGACAACGGCCACTAACGCTCCGAGTATCGCGCGGTTGTTGTATCGCTTGTTGTGGCTTCCTATCGCTTAATGCCCCGATCTTCAAATTGGCTGAAGGAGGGTGTTTACGCGCGCTCTGTAATGTACAACAAACAAAATTTTCAAAACGCGGTTCACGTACATCCGCCACTAGCGGCCACAGCTCGAGCGATCGCGTTTTTCACATTACTTTTCTTTCACACTTCGGGTCCTATATATCACCCTTAACGCGACTGTGGGCAGCCCTGTCGTCCAGGGGGCGATACGGCGCGAATGACGAGCGCGGAGGGCTTATGAACTGCGATGGGAAGGAATATTAATAGTTGATAGGACGCTCTCGGAACTTCCAAAAGCATCGATCACCCCCTGGAAAACGCTTCCCGGGTGCGCTCCGATCTTGTTAAAGCTCATCGTTGGATAGCTTTTTTTTTTGTCCTTTGTTCTCTGTGGCTCACCCGGTAAATCTGGTGCGGGGCGTGTGGTGGCGTTATGGAAAACAAGTTGTTCCCTCGGCGCATCCGCCGCAGCTGCTGTACAACTCGTTGGGGATCGCTCGTGGGATCTTTTGACGACGGGAAAGAGCCTGCGAGGGAATGCATATTATCCTCTCCTATAGCGCCCACTGGTGCTCGTTCTAGCTTTTCTTTTTTTCTCGTGATGATATCAATCACGCTGAACTCATGTCGGCGACATAAGCGACGACCATTTGTCATTGAACAACGCGTTGTTCTGATCACCGTGTTGTCAGGGTGGAAAGACGAGCGTGCTGTTTTTGTGTTCGCGGTTTTTCGTTTTCTGACCGTACAACAGGAAGGTGTTAACATTCCTTGCTAGGAGGATCATCTATGAGCGCATGTTTGTATATGCTGGCGGCTGCTTAAGGTACTCATGTGCAACAGCTTTCAGACAAACTTTAATTAATATTTCTTTCAGCTGGTGTCAGACAGACACTACTTTGAACATTCAAGATTTCGGCAAACTATCAGCTATTAAAAAGCGGCAAGGCTACTTCACACGAAGCAAGGCATAAGGCTGAGCATCAAGCAGACATATGCGCGCTAGTGAAATTGTCCTCGTTGGCGTGCAAGTCTACAAAACTATTTTCGGATCCTCTTGTCCGCTGCATCAGGGCCCTCGTGGCTAATTCGATGCTAGCACAACCCCCCCCCCCCCTTTTTTTTTCCCGTCGACGTCGTCTCCGCAGAATCCGTTTGCTACTCTTGAAAGTTCCACCTGAATGCGAAACGCATACTCTGGCATAAAAAAAAACAATAAAGAAATAAGGGATGCACCTAAATCTTCAGCTCCCTGGATGGAATAGAAAGTGCGCTCTTATCATAATCGGCCCCGGCCAAAGCAAAGTATAACACCGTTCCGTTCCATTAGCCAAACTTTGTGAGTTTCCTCCGAAGAAACATAGGCTGCATCCAAATCGCACGGCTTATCTCCGTCATGCATTCACCGGAACGCACTCCAAAAGCATCAATGTTTTGCACGCGGTATATTGATGCCGCTATGGGGTTCATTTCACATTCCGACGAAGCACGCCGAATGCACGCGGGAGTATGGGCATCTCTCTAATCTCTCGCGACCCCGTCTAAAACCGGCACGGAAGGCATTAGGTTGGGACACCCAACGATGCAATGGAAACGGGCAGCCTTTCGTTGCGCATGCAGAAGCCGTGATGCGTAACCAGTCGCGATATGAATTTTGCACTTTCTCGTCGGTGCGGTTAATCGTGCGTTGCCTAGCCAAACAGATGCTGCCGGCTCGTATACTAGTGAAAGTAGCGGTGATTAGGCTAAGAAATAAAGCTTCAGAGGAGACGTGCGGAGTTTTCAAGCATGTGGAAATAAACCCTGCCTTCGGTCACTGCGGGGAACCATTAGTGCGAAAATGGCACTGGATTATCGATAAAGCGATTAACCTGCGGCTGATGATGCTCTGAGTAGTCTGATCATGCCCCGCCGGTCAATGTTACTTGTGTGCGCGGGAGGTCGATGCCTGGGAAAGAAGGATAAGGGGAGGGGAACAGGAGGGGTGGCTGAAGGCAGCGCTTCTATTGTTCCAATGCTATATGCAGCCGCATGTAGAGAAGTATAGTGGCCAATATGTATTTATAGACGCTGCCAGTGGCATATCTTTATACGCTCTCGGCCGTGACCTTCGAACCCTGCGTTCTCAGAAAGCAAGACGTGGGGCATTGTTAACTTTCCAAAGTACGGTTCATTTTAGCTGCAAAGTAAAATGAAATGAAGCTTGTATGGTCGCATCTAACTCCGGGAGCCAAGCTACATGCACACTAAACAGCTTACGCCCTTTCTACTCCAATTTAGGTGTCTTTGTGTTTAGGGTGTACGTATACTTAGAAGTGCTGACGTCTCGAGTGCCTGACCTTTCGTAAAGTGAAGAGAACATGAAGCCGACTGTTTCGTGCTTGTGCGAGAGTGAGTGAGACACTGGACTCGGATAAGGAAGAGTACCAACCACCTGCGCGTTATCATTCGTTTTCTCAACGGCGAAAATTGTGGCTAGCTTTGTTGATGTCCATGTTTTTGCGACGAAGTGCAGGAAATTACCATACCAAATGTACTTTTTCTTTTTACTTTTTGCAGACATAGGCCGCACTGCTTACACATTACACCGGGCGAAAATAAAAAGGACAAAAGAAAACGCAACAAGAGACTCAGATTAATGCATGACTATGTGATATCATGGACACACCACCATCATCATTACAATAATAAACATTTTCACTATGGCCATCATCATCCTCACGAACGTCAGACGAGTGCCCAGCGAGACCTCCTATTAGGCGTGTTTCGTGTCAGCCACTGCCAAACTGCCTCAGAAGATTCTCTAAGCTCGTCTCGTCATTTGACTTCCGGCCAGGCCCTCGACTGTGCTTCACTTCCCTCGGTACTCACTTCGCCACTTTGGCAGAGTACCTTTAAATGGCAGAGGCCTTTACCTGAAAGGCCTCTGACCTAACGACCTTCAGCCTAAAGGCCTTTACCCCGAAGACATTTAACATAAAGGCGTTTGCCATTAAGGCCTTCACCTTAAAGGCCTTTATTGTTGACATTACCATTGATGACCCTCAACAATATTTAGTAGCGTTCTTTATCGTTCCAAAACTAGCACTATCACTAACTACTACCTCTTCTTATGTCTTCGCTTCATTGCCTATGGTCACCCATTATGGTCTGCTGCTGACGGCATGCGACACCATTGTGACGTTCATGATGTTTTGGCACTACTTTTCTGAGTTAACGCCGGGTTTCGTTGATGATGAGCCATATAACGCAGTCGCATTAAAGCGCCGAGCTCATTCCGTTGACACGTCATTAGAATTTCTCAGATTAGCCCAAAACGTAAGTATAAGTGCCTCATTATAGAAACTAATTACGTTTGTGACGCGGCTTTCAATTTTCGCCGTTAAATGCCGTCGCCTTCACTGACTATACGGATACGGAGCGACGGTTGACCAACAGAAGAGAAAAAAGGAGATGAGGAAAATAAGCGGTGTGCGTAAAAAGGAAGCTCCGTTTTTTAAATTATCTTATTCTTGATCCCGCAATGACATCCCTGATGACTTGCCACAGCGTACGCGAAAATAAATTGAAGAACAGGGTTAGCTACATGCCCTTTGTGGAATTTTTCTTCCAGTAATTTAGCTGCCAACTCGTTTCCAAACGGAAGTCGCAAAAGAGCCGGCATGTTCGAATTCCCAGAAACGCCCAAGTAAAAAAAAAAAGGAACAAAGACGACGCAGCCATTATGGAGAAGGAAGCATTACTAAGAGGTTAGGCATTGCGACAGCGAACTAAAAAAAGAGATAAATAAGCACCGACATTAGGCAGCTCGCATGGCTCGAGCAAATATAGGCAGGAAAAAAAAAATGTTGCGTTTAGCTTCATGAAAGATAAAAAGAACCCGTGCCATTGAAAGCCACTCGGGAATAAAATAAATCCATTAAGCTGCAGTACAAATCTCATTAACGTCCGTTTTCCTTGTTTTTCTTTCGTCTACGGCTGTCGCAATGCTGACTCTTATACCACCCGTTTAGTACGTTCGTTAAGCGAACAGAACGCTGCAGCGTATAGCAAAGGTTGCGCAACAAGATCGAAAGCTTCCAGTTGCGAGCATTTTTGATGGCCACGGTCCGCTTTCGGTTTTCTTTCGGGTGCAAGCACGACGTTGTTAGCCCCTAATGTATGCGTCTAGAAGGACTTCCACATTCACTTACCGTCGTGTACGACCCTGCAGCGGTGAGGCAATACGGGCTACTACCTTTCAACGATTGCGGCCTCAACTAGAGAAATGGATGAAGTCCCGAGTAAAGTACTGGCTGCTATTCTGTCGCGAGGCCTTTGCCGTCTGCCATCGGTGAAAGCAACCTCTATCTCAATCCATTAATATGTTACAATTTGTTTCGCTGTCTTTTAAGTTGTTGATGAAGGGATGAAAAATGAAATTGATTTAAAAAACAGGGAATTGCAGGCAGAAAGCACAATGGCGACTATATTGCATCGGCTTCTTTTTCTGAGTGATTCGACGGAGGCGAAGCGGAGAAAAAATCGTAGCAGTATCGAGAAGTCGCGCTTATTTGCCATCGATGTTGCTCGCACAAAGTAGATTATGCCATTCCCTCATATCGAGCGACGCCAATGGAAGTTTTTGAGAGCATCCACTGCTGGCTCAGCGAAGGATAGAAGAAGTGCGTAAGGGTTCTCTGACTTGTTGCGTGATAACGGTTAACCTGCTCAAGGCAACCTCCCCTCTCCACTCAACGAGTCCAAGCGCAGGCAACGGTTCGTCGTCTTTTTACAGCGGCAGCTGTTAAGCGCACGTTTCCCGTTCCACATCGTCGTCGTCATCGGCCTCAACACTTCCCCACGTTCATTGGGCAGCTTGCAATAGCGTCACACATCACGTCACCGCAACGCGCTTTACCAAGGCGCTACGCGATTAGTCATCATTCAGTTATGTCACATATGATGTCACCGCAAGGCGCCATGGCAGCGCAGCACGCTCCTTGGCTGAACACTATGACCTGACGAGTGGCAACGTATAGTCACGTCGCACGCACTCAACAAGAGAAGACAAATAATAAAGAATAAATAACATTATAGTTATCACCACTTAAAGCTGTCACTGAATCTCGCGCTGCACAGGTGATAACTTTGCTGTGGATTTTTTTTTCCGTCCTAGGCTAAAGGCGGAGTTGGGAAGCAAAGTAGCAAGGAAAACATAGTTTTTCTTAAGACCAGTGACCTAAACTGGGTTTCTATTGTGGCTTTTTTTCGTACTAAACTTTGCCTGACGAATATCAGCTTTCTATGCGTTGCTTGCGTTGCACCGCGTGTTTCTGGCTCATTAAACAACCGAAGACGCGCAGCCCTCACTGGTGCGCAGCGTGATTCAAATATGATCGCCGCTCGCCGCAGTGGCAAAGTGATTACGGTGTTCGGCTTTCGAGCAAAAAAGCCGCGATGGAAGAGAAATAACGGGACGCTCGATCATGCTGAACTGTGCGATGTGAGGTGACGGTAATGAATCCTATTTGGCCGAAATTAATCGGCAGTCCTCCAGTAGGGCGCGTCTTTCTCTCTGCCTCTTTCCTGTCCCTCTTTCATCCTTTCCCCCACTACGTGGTTCTGGTTATCACGGGGAATGAAGCAATCACTGCGTCTTTCGTTTCCTCATAGAACATTTGCTTCACACTCTAAGCAGGAAGGAGTAAAGAGGTAGTAAGCTGTCCCCTCCCTTTTATAACAGGGTGTGCACTAGAGGACTGTTTACTCTCTTTTTACTCCCATGTAGGCGTATTCGTGTTTAGAGTGCAGCACATGATTGCCACATGCGCAGACAAATAGCTGTGGCAAAGAGAGGGCAGTTTTTGTTGTAAGCGACAAGCGCGATGGAAAAAAAAAATGACGTCTGAAGGAATAAAAGGAAAGAGGAAAAGGCAACGGCGATGTCGGTCTGGGCTGGTTTATCACAACCTGACACGGGCTGCAGGTATACGCACGCCCAGTACTCAGACGTCTTGCCGTGCTGCTAGCACAGGTGAAGACGTGAGAGAATGCGACGAATTCGTGTGTCTTGCTAATGTTCATCGGGTTATATTAGGCGACAAGAATGCAATCAAGAATGATTGCCCTGTGCCTCTAACACATGGCAAAGATTCCACCACAGGCTTTACAAACGGGCCATTGATTTTGCCGTACGTGAGGGACAAAAAGAGAGACAGTTTCTCTATACAGAGGGGATTCATTTCACTGAATACAAAATAATTATAACAAGCTAGGCAAATAAGCAATTAATGTTCCTACATCGTAAGCTTGGAAGTCGTATCCGACTGAACATAAGCTAACTTCAAGATGCGCACTAGGTAGCTGTTATAACAGCTTTATGCAAAAGGAAACGAATGTTTTCAATGAAATTCATTCTATTCGTCAAAGTATGTGTCATAGCGGAGATGTATTGACACAGACGAACTGGTGCCCACGTCTACCGGAGCATCCGGATGCTTGCTACACCTGACTCCGTTATACTGAAACCCACTATTATTTAAATAACCGTTGGCATCCTTCACGTAATAAATCACCTGAAATACGAACACGCGAAGCGAACCTCGCCCAACTTCGAAACATCGCGAAAGCCCAACCTCGACCTTCGGCAAAGTGAAATGTGGCGTGCAGTCATCTGCGCCGGCCCTCATCGCCTGTATACAATGTTGGGACAAGGACAGGGACCCACGACGGAAAGCAGAGTGGACAGCTCGCTGTGTGCGAGTCCCCGAGAAAGCGAAGGAAACGCACATCTCGTGTGAACACCAACGGGCGCAAGAAAAGATAAAAAAACATCGAAACCACGCTGTGCGGTGAGTGGAGATGGCGCGGTAGGGGGGAAACGGAAACTGGGCCAACGTCAGAGAAACACTGCGGAAAGAGGAACGCGAGTGGCTTTGAGGGAGGCGTCGGTCGACGTAGACGCAGTCCCGGCTTCAGAGAGAGGGAGAGGGTAAATTGTGCACGGTGCCAAGGCGAAGGCGGAGGGAAGAGGGAGAGGGGGAACGAAAGGAAATGGATAAATCACGGGCACCGGTCGGAATTGACATGAAAGATGTTGGCCAGTTGTCGCAGCCAATCTAATACGATGCTAACAGCGGCGCTGCGACAGTTTACTCTCTTTGGGGCGAGGACGCCGCCAAGGGACGGAGCGCGACACACGGCAAATAAACGGGAGGTGCCGCGACAGAGACGGCTCGCCGAATCGAAAGACGACGAAGACGACCAGAAGGACTCGTCCAGCTTCGCCGAGCGTCTTGACGCTCTGAAAAGAACCGTTAAAAGAAAAAAAGAAAAACTTAGGAAAAATGTATTGGGTTGCAAAGATGTGAAGGGGGGGGGGGGGGGGGGTAGAGAAAAAAAGACAACTGTTGAAGAGGTGTCCTTTTCCTCTAAAGAACTGCGAAAAGAAGTTTAGGCTGAAAATTCTGGAACCCTGTAAAACCGTTTTGGGGCTAGAAAGAAGAAAAGGACGAAATGACGTCAAAGGAGATTATTTGTGTGCGGCTACCGCGACACGTGCACTGAGTGCCTCGTAAGGAATTAGAGTGCGAAGATTTGGAAGAAGACGAAGACCTAGTGGGTGGATACGTGTCTGCTTCTAGGTCTGTGTTTTCGCTTTTCGCTGTCTTCTCGTGTGTGGCGTGGGTCGGACAGTGCCCTCCGTGCGACCGAATGCTGACGACGCCCCTACGGAGAAATTCCCGGCACGGCGGGCGCATTCTCAAGTGAGAAAACCCAACCGGAACCCTCAGGGGCAAGCTAGGCTTAGCTCGGCGCTGCCGAGCGAGGCCGCGCTACGCGTCTGCATGGATTCTGCGTTGTCGACGACGGCTACACGGATGCCCGCTGTGTTGCCACCTGACGCAGCCTCCACGTCCACGCAATCGTCAGCGCCTCTAGGCCTCCAGCCTGCGCCGTCTTCCGATGCTACGACTTTGGCCTGTGACATGGACTGCTCTACCGCCTCCGTGCCCGTGGCACTCCCTCAAGAAACTGTGCCCGTCGCGCCAGTTCAGTATTCCCACCAAGGGCCGTCACCAGCGTCTGAGCCTCCTCCACAGATGCCTCCCGTGAGTCAAGGCTCTCTTCCGCCTGCTGCGAACTCGTTCGCGTTACCATCAAGCCTACATTGCGCTTTGATATGACTGCCATCCCTGCCCGGAATGTTCAAGCCACAATTGACCATGCCCTTGGCTCTTCGAACTACTGCGGGTTTGTCGTCCATCGCCCATCGAACACCATCACGGTAAACTTGTCATCCTTGATGGACGCCCAGAAACTTTGCGCAGTTACGCGGATCCCCCTGGATGACAGCAAGCATGTCCCGGTGCAAATATATTTTGCATCTGGTCCTGACACACTCCGCTGCATGGTTTATCATGTCGACAGCACGAGCCCTCCCGAGGAGGTGCGCGCAAATATTCGCTGCTCAACTCATGTTGTACTGCAAGCACGGCCTATGGGTCGCCGGGGCTCATACCTGCTCATCCTGCAAGGCCCGTTGACTCTCCCGAAGTACCTTACCTACTACGGTGCGATCGTCAAACCACAGCCCTTCCGACCTCGTCGTATTTTTTGCTATCACTGCCACAAAGAAGGACATATGCAAAATACCTGCCCTAATCCAGCAGGTGTGGCCGACATGAATGAACCAACAGCTCATTGTGCCCTGTGCAAATCGCCGGACCATGACATTCGCTCCCCCGCTTGTCCAAAGAAGAAGCAAGCGAAGAAGTTTCACAAGTCGCCTGCAAAAATGGATGTCCCTACAAGTAATCGCTTTGCAGCTCTCGCATGTGACGACAACGACTTCCCTGAACTTCCTTTATCTGAGCCTGCTGCTCACCATACGTCTCCTCGCCAGCGTACATATGCACAAGCGGCTCACCTTCCCGGATCAAAATGGTACGCCCAAACGTCCAGTGCATCCATCACATGTGGATACTACAGATGAAGACACAGCTTTAGACAATGCAATCGCGGAGGCTCGCCGCCGACTAGACGAACTCACCCAGCGCCGAGAACAGCGTCGTTCTCAATCCTCTCGAAGAATTCTCATAACTCGGGAGCAATCATCAGAGGAATCACCTAGGGTAAGCACTGGCCCACAATCAGGTGCCGACCACCTGATTGACATCCCTCATCGTGGAAGCTCTTCGGCCTCGTCATGGATAGTGCATCATCATCGGTGGTGGTGCAGTGGAACTGTCGAGGTTTCGCTAATAAGGCCTCTGAAGTGAACATCCGCCTTCGCGACGGAAAGCTGAGGGCATGGGCGTTCCTACTGCAAGAGCATAATGCACTCCCACGCCTTTCAGGTTTCTGCGCATACCATTCACCATCTATCCCTGATCGCCGTTGCACCGCCTCCTCCCTCAGCCCAGGTAAATCTGCAATTTATATTCACAGTTCAGTTCCGCACACACCGCTCGACCTTTCACGGTGGTGCAAACACACGTCAAGAGGTTGTCGCCCTTCTCGTAAAACCTGCACGCACACCCCTTATTCTAGTTTCTTTTTATAGTCGTCCTGGCTCCGCATCTCCCAATCTGGGATGGGTTCGTTTTCTACGTTCTACCAACTCGGGTATCCCTATTCTAGTTGGCGGTGACTTCAACGGCGCACACACTGCGTGGGGTTACCCATCGGATTCCTCAAGGGGTTCACACATCCAAGGGAGCTTTTCAGATCATTCCTTTCAACTTTTAAACCACCCGAATACTTCTACCCGCCCACGAGGTGGCCCGTATTCACCTGATTTGACTTGGTGGTTAGGCCCCGGTAACCCTCGTTGGGCTGTTGATTCTGATACTTGGGGTAGCGATCACAGCCCTATTTTATCTCCCTCACGCCTACGCGTCTACGCCGCACTGTACGAATAACATCATGGGATTCTGTACGCGCAGACAATCATTTATCTACGTTCAACCCCTCTTCAGCATTGTCTACTCTATCTGATGTTCTCGCTACTCACACTATTACCACTACTGTAAATGAAGATGACCCAAACCCGGACATACATCTCTTGAATCTGTGGGCTCTTCGTCGCCAGGCGGATCTTTACGCTACTCGTCACCCCGATGACCCTTCGGCTCTTCCTACTCTTCACCGCGCTACCGCACGGGCGCGGCGCTATGCAAAGCGGCTAGGCAGGCAACGCTGGGCTGCATGGTGTGCCCGCCTGTCCTCTACGCAGGGCAATCGACATCTTTGGAGAGTGTTTCACGCCATGGAGCGCCCTTCTCAGGTTGCAGATTACACAGAGAGCATTCGCCTCGCGCTAAATGTGGATGAGGACACATTTGCGCAACAAGCGGCCCGTCAATTTTTTCCAAACCATGACTGCACCGCTACGTCTCCACCTGACTTATCGGTAACAGAGCCCCCCGATGGGATTACTTCTGACCTCACCATGGCAGAGCTGCTGGCCTCCATTGACCGTTTAAAAACTACTACTACTCCCGGGCACGACGGCATACCTAACTCCTTATTCCGTAACTTGGAAGGGAGGGCTTTGGAAACCCTACTTGATACTTTTAACGAAGTGTGGCTTTCTGGCATCATGCCGGGAGACTGGAAGCATTCTATTGTGGTTCCAATCCCCAAGTCAGGTCAGCCTCCAGTATCTCTCTCGGCCCTTCGTCCAATTTCCCTTACCCCTACCATCTGCAAGCTTTATGAAAACATTCTAGCCGCACGCTTATCATGGTGGCTGGAATCCCATGATTGTTACCCAGATTCCCAAATTGGTTTCCGCCCACATATTGGAACGGAGGACGGCCTTGCTACTTTGGCTGCTGACGTGCTTGACCACTCTCCACAGAGTCACCTTGTACGAACCGTAATCGCTACAGACATAACAAAGGCATATGATAACATCCTTCACTCTGCCATTCTTGCCTCCCTTCAAACTCTTGGTCTCCCTCACCGGTTCCTCCTCTCCATTCACGCCTTTTTAGCAAATCGAACCTTCAGCGTGCGTGTCCACGGAAAGCCCTTTGGTAATTTCACTTCCAATAGAGGAGTGCCGCAGGGCTCCGTTCTCGCCCCCACATTATTTAATGTGGCTTTAATTCCTCTGGTTCGAGCCCTAGAGACCATCCCTTCTATCCGCGTGCTTGCATATGCCGATGATATCACCTTGTGGTGCTGTCATCCTAATGCGTCTATTCATCAGTCGGTCCTTCAACACGCGCTGGATGTATTGACATCTCGCCTCCCACCTTTGGGTCTAACACTCTCTCCTACTAAATCATGTTTCATTCGAATTGGAAATAAAGCCGCCTTACGGAAAGCTCCCCCTTTAAATTTTACGGTACATAATTCTCTGATTCCTCAGGTAGAAACTGTTCGTATTCTTGGTCTTCTCCTCCATACATCTGGGACTGGCACCCCGTGGCTGACAGCCACCCGTAAATCGGCTCACGCTACTCTAGGTCTGATTCGTCGCATAGCTATGCGCTCTGGTGGCGCACGTGCTCATACGGCCCGCCAGCTTGTGCGCTCTATCCTTCAGCCACGGATAGTATATCAGGCTCAATTTCAACGTCTCACCCGCAGACAGTGGGACTCCCTTGAAGCTATCAATCGTGAGGCTATGCGCGTCATAACATATCTGCCTCGTTTAACACCCATACCTGTGCTACAGGAGTTCGCCCAACTTAATACACTCAGTGAGATCATCGACCAACGGGTGGCAAATAGAGCTCGAAAACAGTCTCTCAAACTTCATCGTTTAATGACACTTCCACCGTGGTCCTATTGCCAGCTCACTGACAATCGCCCCACTGTTTCCCCGTCGGTATCAGCAGCGTATCTGCCTGAAGGGTGCATATTATACACGGATGCATCTCATTCTGCAGAGAGGGGAGTTACTGCTGTGTATAGTCCATCTCATCCGCATCTCAACTCTCGCGAGACGTATACTGCGGATACGTGCACTCCCCTGGCATTGGAACTTCAAGCCATTTACAATGCCATTGCTTCCCTTCCTCTCGTTCCAACATTCAATACAGTTCACATTTACACCGACTCCCGCGCCGCCCTTAAACAGCTGAAGGCTGTTCGACGAACGTTCCAGATTTCACAATCTATTCATGTGCTCTGCGCAAAGTATCCATGTCCTGTGCGCATACACTGGATTCGCGGCCATGCCCAGGATCCACATAACATTCAAGCGGATGCTATGACTCATCTTCATACATTAGACGATCCGCCACCTTCCCCTCTTCCCCCAGATCCGTTCCTGTCCCACGTTTCCGATTCCGAAGTTCTGCGCCAGCGAACACGCGCTCTAATTCCTCCGTGTTCGCACCCTCTCCCCCGTAGTCTTACTCGGCAGGAGGAGGTATCCGTGCGCCGGATTCGGGCAGGGGCGGCTCTGACACCATCTGTCCGTCATCGGTGGCGTGCCAAAGATCTGCCAGCACCTGACAGGTGCCCTCACTGTGGCGCTGCACCGGACATATGTGATGTGCGGCACTTGTTGTGGACGTGCCCAGCGACGGCTGCTATCAGAAAACGGCTCCTCAGGGAGGTTGGCCTGCGGTGGAACCGCGAAAGTGACTTCGTGAAGTGGACAATGGACAACCGTTTCATTAACAACCTCTGCGACTACCTCAGCGCAACGGTTCTTCACTCCTTCTTTTAACTTTCAATCCCGTGCATTCCTTCCCCCCTTTTCCTTTTTCAACTTATGCCTCATGGCACACTTCTCGAATAAAAAAAAAAAAAATTAGAGTGCACGAGTAAAAGAAGCCGTTACTTTGAGGTTGTTCGCGTGAGCGGGAATTACGGTAACTGAATAAAAAAAAAATTATTGAAGAGATACTGAGATAAACTTCTGGAACCACTGCAATAATAATAATAATTGGTTTTTTTGGGGGGGGGAAGGAAATGGCGCAGTATCTGTCTCATATATCGTTGGACACCTGAACCGCGCCGTAAGGGAAGGGATAAAGGAGGGAGTGAAAGAAGAAAGGAAGAGAGAGGTGCCGTAGTGGAGGGCTCCGGAATAATTTCGACCACCTGGGGATCTTTAACGTGCACTGACATCGCACAGCACACGGGCGCCTTAGCGTTTTTCCTCCATAAAAACGCAGCCGCCGCGGTCGGGTTCGAACCCGGGAACTCCGCATCAGTTGTCGAGCGCCCTAACCACTGAGCCACCGCGGCGGGTGGAAGCACTGCACGGAAGCGGTGTTTTTACATATATGAGCTTAAATATATTAGAGTAGCGTTCGTGTTAGTACAATAATTACTATCAGATGTTCGTAATGAAATGAAGCCACCAACTGATATTACCGCAGATGTTAACAGGCTGTGCTCGTCTGCGTTGATTGCTGGCCTACGTTAAAGACCAAACCTCGAGAATCTCTGAAGAACACGCTCAGTGCGAAATACTTTTGTGTGGAGACTAAATAAAAGCACCGCACTCCACAATCAAGGTAATTTTTGCCACTGTTCAAGCAATTGTTCACTGCGAAAGTATTGCCAAACAAGTCGTATCCGTGGGATAACCAAATTAATGGTTTTCTGTGGTTACAGAATAGAGGCCTTGCAACACTTTACGCCAGAAAAGACACTAGGAATATTGAGCTGCCGAAGAATTTGCGGAAAGTTTAATGAAGAAACGCGGAGCGACAAACTCGCATATGTGTTGTTTTCAATGGATACTGTGGGGATATACTTGCTTTTGTCCTCATATTTGGACGAAGCGGACACTAAGAACATTCTTGTAGTGTATAGTGCTTCATTTTTTTCGTCTCTATCTGTACTTTTCTTTTTTTTACCGCATTTCAACTGAATCTGCCTTCATTTCACTGCCTGCTATATTTCATGAAAAAATGAAAACAATATATTGCATTCAACACCAGCTCATATAGTATCACGAATGCAGG